>VXBJ01005958.1:208496-323761 GCA_013400055.1 Nycticryphes semicollaris | reverse complement strand
TTCCATTTTCTGGGCTTAGGCCTAAATGTAATGTAAGTAAATTTTAAAAACTGTTATCCTCTTATATCCAATGCAAACACATGGAAAGTTCAAGTAACTTCAAAGAGCCTCAGGTCCTGATTTTTGCCTTTGGGAGGAGCTCTTTCTTCAGCATTAGGAGAGCTGTATCTTAATGGCTTTGGTGCTGCAGTGACTTTGCTAAGGTTCCATGCACATCTTTGCAGCAGTGTCCTTTGACTGGCGACCAGCACCTGGCACCCAGGGTGAGAAACAGCACACAGGGAACACATGTGCTGTTACAGAGCAAAATGACAGTCACAATGTAATAGTTGCATTGCTTAGTGATAAACCTGTCCAAAATAAATCTGGTATTTGTGTGTTTTTCTTGCATGGTGGCTGCTTGTGTGAATGCTAAGAGGGGCTCTCATCCTCCAGATCCAAGCAGATATAAATGAGGAAGAAAAAAAAGAAAGGAAGATTATTGTCTGAGAAACAAGCATATCTCTGTGCACTGTAAAAATAGCATCAAGCTCTGCTATACTAGTAAAGCAGTAGTACATATAGTACATACAGCCCCCAGATCCCTAGCACCCACAAAATCCAAAGAAGAAAGCACATTGTTGTCAGGCAGCTTAAATTCATCATACAGGTGGCCATGAATACGAGAGGGCTGAAAACTTTCCTGTTTCTGGTAATTCCAATTGCTTCAAGCTCAAACAGGACACAGTCCTTGTAGATTACCCTGACCTGAACCAGCCTTCTGCCAAAGAGCTGGCAGAAAGAATGGCGGGCATGGAAGACATGTGGTGGGTATGCATTGGTGCAATGAAACCCTATTAACTGATCTCACTATGAGAAGGGGTGGTCATGTTTTAATGAAGAAAAAGGATGAGGTAATTGGCCAGTGAAGAGGAGAGGGGTCTTCATCACAGCCAAAACATTGGTAAGTACTGCTGTTGTTATGAGATGATTGTACTGTCATAAGGGAGAATGCCGGGTTCTACTCTGAGAACTGTAGCAAAGCAGAGGAACCAACTCAAGAGGACCTGTCTGTAGAGTCTGAAAATGAAAATGCAGCACTGAAAAAGCAAAAAGCCAGTGATTCCGATGAAACAGGCACACAGAGAAAGCACAACATGAGCAACCTGGTCTAGTGGGAAGTGTCCCAGCCCATGGCAGGGTGGTCCGAACTTCTTTAAGGTCTCTGTTAACTCTAACCAATCTATGCTTCTATGACTTGAGTAAGGGGGACAATACTGGATGTTACCCAGATGGTGAAGGTAGAGGTGCGTTTTTCGTTCCCAGCACAGTCTTCTCTGTGTTCATCTCCTTGTACTGATTTAATTCCCATGATAACAATCAGTCATATCATCTACCTGACCTGGAAGCCAGTGCCAGTCTTATCACATCTTACCATGGTATTGCCAACAGTGCTTTGTCCTTGCTTTTTGGAGACTGCTATCTTGGAGCTGATTATTTCATTCAGATATTTGTGATTCTTTCTGATTCTGAACAAACAGTCCTTATTTTTACCTGTCGTCATCCCAGAGTTAACCAAATGTCTCTTCGGACTTTTTCTAAAATATCTGTTTGTGTGCTACCAGTTATGAAAATTAATCAAATGGATATGTATTTATGAGATTACAAGAAATCTGGAGGAGAAAGTATGCCTTCTCTCTCTTACCTGAATGTTAACTGATCTGCAGAAGAGACCGTAGTCCTACATGTGACTCTTTCATACTTGTCATTGCTGTTGTACGCCTAAGAAGCTGTTGTCGCTACCATCCACAAAATTCATATGCAACCCCAATCCATAGCTCATTTCCTAGATTATTCCATATCACAGGACCAGTAGCCTAATCTATGCTGTGTTCCAGGAAAAGCATGGGCAAGACTGGGAAGAGGAGGCAGCTTCAGACAGCTGAAGATGTGCAAGTAGAGCCATGCAGGAACTGCGTGCGATGACATTGTCACATTCATGTAATGAAATAATTCCCTGGTCAGTCTACTGTCTAAAAATCTTCATCTATACCGAGTAATGCTATGGTCTGTTGTGTATAGCTGAGATAAAATTCATTCAGTGTCCTTTTCTTTCTGACCAGAGTCCCTGATTAACTAAAGTTTATGAAGTAAGTGCAAAGAAATGAAAACTATGAGAAAAAACCCAAACAATACAAATAAGTAAAACAAGACAGCAATGCTGAGGTTGAACTCTTCTAGTAACCTGACTATTGCTTTGAAGAACTCTGAAGGCAGAACAATACCCCTTCGGAAAGTATTTCTGGTAGCTTTGGACAGGCAATTTCCCTAGCCTTTGGTGAGGTAAGAAAGAATATATGTGTTCTAGATTCCTGGATGTAGGACCAGGACTTTCTCCTACTGAGAAATTTCAGTTCAGCTGTTAATGGAAAGACGGGGATTTTCCAGTTTTGTGATAGTACAAATTGATTTATAAACCTGATCTTCTTCCCATCTGTGACGTTTTCCTTACGTCCATGCACGTATGTCTAATAGCCACACATCAATTTAAAGAGCAGGTGGATAGTTGTTTTATCTTGTTGCTGTTTTTCATATGATTCAATAAGTAGGCATAAGAGGAGGAACTACGTGGGTGATAGTCACTCCTGCAGAGTTTGCCATGTCTGACGAATGACAGCCTGCATGCTGAGAGCCCTAACAAGGCTGTCTCAATCTTCTTTTGCAAGTACTTCTATTTCCTGTCCTGGGTGATTATCTTGAACCTAGCAGTTTACCTTACAAATGAATTGCTCTTTCTCCTTTAGCCACAAACAGACACTTGTAGATTTTCTCAGTGATGCAGGAATGGTCAGACTTTAGGGCACTGGCCTTGTCTGTTGCCTCCAGACCATCACCACAGATTTGTTTTGCTGGATGACACCAGTGAATTAGCTGGCTGTGAAAAAATTGTGGGTCAGATTAAGATTCAGTATACTTGCTATTTGCTTCTGTTGATTTTCCTGGTTTGTTGTATAGTCTCTTTCCTTCTCTATTCCTACTGTATCTTCTTTGCCCTGGAGGAGCCCTTACTGCCAGATGACGGTTTACATGTTCTCCTTTTTTTGCCTATCCCTGTGATAACACAACTGATGTTCACAGAGTCACATAACTCCATTTGCAGGAAAATCTGCATCAGAATATGGCAGATTTTCAAGAAAGTATTTTGGATTTCTGCTAAAAAAAGGCTAAGATCATTTCAAAGATCAATGGCTATAAAAATTTCTGTACCTATCAATGACACTAACTGCCTACTAAATGAGAATGTTGAGAGGAATGGAAGGACAGATCAGAAGTCATAAAAGTAGGCTTCATAAGTGCAGAGATACTGCTTCCCCTGTCTTCAGCAACTTCAAACTGTTGTGGTTATGTCAGTTCTGTCAAATGACTACTGTGACAAATGATTCCAGAATGGAAGATAGCACCTTGTAACAGTCTTTTGCTGTAAGAATTTTTCATGTTTAGTGTAAGCTCCAAAAAAATCTTCCATTAGGTATGACTGAAATGAAATCTTCCTTCCTTCTTCCCTCCCTCCCTCCAAATCTATGAGCAGGGAGGCTGTGAAATAGACAGACTAAAGGTGACTACATTATCTGGCATGAATTTCTGAAAGTGATTCATAATGTTAAACTGCACTGGTTTTAGATTCTGGCTTAAGGCACTAGAATGAAATTTGGTATACAGCAAGTTGTGGATAGTTACCGACCATCAAATGGAAATCACATCAGTTCCGTAACACGAACACTTAATTACCATAAAATTAAAAGATAGGCTGATAACATATTTTCAGCATTACTGCTATCCTACTGATATGCACACAGTTTTGTGTGCATATAACACTCACAGAGTGTTGTTAAAGTCACCTATGGGTTTGTGGTAAGGCTTTACCCTTGTGTTAATTAAGCTGCCATCAAAGCACTTTATATGCAGATGTGATTATTGTCTCTTTAAAAGTTACAAAAGATAGCTCAAAATAGGGTGCTAAGTTGATTAGCAGTCAGCATGGAGGAGCAGATCCACTTGTTCCAAGTATGAAATTAGGAAAGAATCTGAGCACTTTTGCATTTGAATCTTTTTAGCTGTAGTGATCTAGGAGGAATTAAATCCTTCTTGTGTTTCTGACTCTAAAAAGATTATGACATGGCATTTTAAGGACATAAAAAATAAGTGATAAGTCTCTGAATATGGTTTGAAAACTTCATGAGAATGAAATGCAAGTTGAAAATAATTTTTGCCGATTTGTTGACTCATGCAGCGTAATCCATACATTGTGTTATGCAATAGTGGCACCCAGTGGAGGCTGGAATTACAGCAAATTTTCCGTTGCTGCTGGGTAAGGCTTGCCCAAATTTACCCTGAGTTTAGGACTTCAGGCGCTGTTTCAGGTAGGTAGGTATATGAGGACCAAAGCTATGCACGACTTAAGTGTTCTCCTAAATTAAGCACTTTTACCTGTCAATCGGGCTTTTAATTTGAAAAGTTTAGGCTATCTGGGCATTTATCTATCAGTTCACATCAAACTCTGGATAGTGTAAGGGCCTTTTTCCTGTAGGATAGACTCTCTCCTTTAGCTGCACTAGTTCAAAAACCTTAAGCACCATCCTAATGTGAGAGCATGCTGTGAAGTGGAAGAAAAAAGCTCTCTACTCCTACTGCCCTGACAGTACTGCTTGCAAAGTGACAGTAACAGTCTCAAAAGCTTGGAGAGAAAGTGAAGAGCAGCACATGTGTATGGGGGGCAAGGGGGAGCAGAAGGAAAGCACGGCTCCTGATTCAATTGCAGTCTGGGCTTAGATGCAGTAGTCCGAATAGGCTCCTTATAAGGAGTGTGAGGGGACTGAGAAGAGCAGGAATGCCAGATGTGTCATGTAGGTGGGAAGAAAGTCTTTAGGGAGCATAGTTTAATGTTTTAATTCAGGCAATGCAAAGAGTAGCACCACCAAAAATAAGAGGACATTAATAATAAGCTGTAAACAGATCAACCCCTCCCATAACGTGGAGTCCTTGATTGTTACAATATGCACACAATATCAAATTTCTCTAAAGAGTATATTATTTCCTATGAGGGTGGTCAGAACAGTGCTCCATGAGAAATGACAGTATGTGTGTTATCTTCTGTTTATTATTTTCTCAGGAGTCGTGTATTGCAAATAGTTGTGGTCATCAGGGATTTGAGAGTAAATGGCTTGTGCTGCCAAAGTGAATTGAATGAATTAGAATAATGTTCCTGTGGACCTAGTGTTATTGAGCTTAGACTTCAGTTCCAGGTCACATGCCTACTCATTGTCTGATATTATCAGAAAAATGTGATTAATGAGGATGATCTGAGTTCCTAGAAAATTTTCATCTTTAACTTGTGTTAGCACCTTGTGTCCTCTTTTTTCCCCATTTATTTTAACATTTTATTGCAAGCACTGGGTACTTTAGGATTTTTGCCATGCTGGAATTACTTTAGATTTACAAAGGGAGGCAGGATGCGGGAAAACATGTTCAAGTAACTTGTTTTGCAGTCAAGAATGAGTTTAAGAAAGGGAAAAGGACAAGTTGGACCAGATTAATTGCACACTTTGAATTTGTTTCCATAGGTGCAAAAGTCATTAGGCAAACGAGGCTGCTTATTAAGTGCGTGCTATGTCACTGTTGCAATACTGTATTTTGCAAGTGATCCCATTAAGTCACTAGGACTTTCTGTTAATTAGATTACTATTCAGTGTAAGATATACTCTCATAATTTCTGGATAAATGACTGCTTATTTTAATGATAATAGGTGTCATCATTATAATGGCATTTATCCAAGCCTTATGTGGGAGTAGGTAAGTAGATTTATATCTTTGTTTTATGGCACAGGGTGTGAGAGCAAAATTAAATCACTCAAAAGTAAGAAACTGCCTTAAGAGTGTGATATGAACTTCATGTCTGATCCAAACATGATGTTGTACTACTGTCTAGGTTGAGGAAGGAATTATAATGAAAGAGATGACAAATTGGAGCTGTTGTAATACATTTGCAAAAATAAATTTGCAATTTATTTTTGAAGTCGATACTTATTTTATAATGAGTGAAAATACTAAAAGCCACAAGACACTTTTTTTGTTACTCACTAAAGATTGCTCCCATCTTATCCTGTATCCTGGAAGAAGAACTGGGTTACAAGTCACAGGATCTCACCTAGGAAATACTCATGGAGGAAGCCATGTAAATCCTGACTTCCTTCCCCTGTTAGAGGAATTTATTTTATGTGTTTAAAGGCTCTAACAAATTGCTTTTCTCCTTACTCAGAAGAGGATTTTTGAGGAATTGTGCCCCAGGGAACTGGCAGTGTTTAAATTCCCCAGCCCATGGCACTTCTGTGCTGCTGTGTCAGATTATGTTAAGAAGCACACCCTACAACTTTACTATACTGGCTTTGCCATCTTAAGTTGTATTGTAAGTGATGTTGATGTTATTCTGACTTCAAATTGTGTGCGCTCTTCCCTTTTGGATTATTTTCCCTTCAAGCTCCTTTAAACATGAAATAATGCACATATTAACACACATCTAATTTTTGGCATAGCTTTACCACTTCTCTGCTAGGAGGATTTCTGTCTTGTATGAACTAGCCAAAATGAAGGAATTGGCACAAAATGTATGAAGGAGGTAAGGCGCCTAGGACCTAGGGCATTGGAGAAGGCATTAGGGCAGAGAAGTCCAATTAATCAGATGAAGACTTTAATCCTGAAAAAGGACAGGTAATTGAGACATATTCATGTAATTACAATTGATTTTTCTCACAGAAAAAAAAAGACACAAAGTATGGCAATTGCTGAAAGTGGTAATGGAAAAGGAAGTAATTTTAAATAGAGATGACGCTGGATTTTTTCTTTCCTTTTCCCTCTTAGTTTTTAAAAAAAGCTTTGAGTGCTGAATTCTAATCCTAAGAAGCAACCAGTCAGGGTAATCTTATACCAAGAAATATTATTTCAGAGTTGCAGAAAAGAGAAAATAACCGAGAGAGAGAGAGAGAAGAAAGGATACAAAAATCAAAGACCTTTTCAGTAACATGGATTAAGTTATTAGATTGAATTAAAAACTATCAGTTGTTTAAGCTCATTAAAAATGACTGATCAGACTTCCCCCCCCCCGCCTTTTTTTTTTGAGAGCAGAACAGTGGCCAGCCAATCCGAATAGAAACATGATTGCACTTTCCCTCAACATCCTTCAGGCTTTGGTGTAGATACTGTCTTGCATTTACCTTGGCCCTTCAACTGAGTTTGTAATGACTTCTGTATTTTACCTCTGGTTAATGCAGCTCTTCAGTAAGACAACCGAGGATCTAAGCCATAGGCAACAGAAAAAGCCCAGCCATTATCTCTGTTGCAGCTGGGCAACTAGTGCATAATGGCTAGCAATGGAGATGACAAGGAGACACCTTGTAGTCTTTGCCCAGGAGCAGGAAGCCTTAGCTTTCTGACATGGCAAGGACCATCTAGAAGGTAGTTTGGTTCTACTTTGTTATAAAGGTACGTTTGCTCAGTGATGTGACTAATGGATATCCAGAGTTCACAGTGAATGGATTTTTGGATCATAGAAGATCTAAGTGGAACAATTAATTTGAAGTAAATGCATTGTTTCTAAAATTCCCTGGATGCATGAGAAAGGATACTTTACAAAGCAGTTCAAAAAGTGTTTTATAAAAAGACTGTACAAAGCTCCGAGCTCCTATACATTGCCGTGTTGAAGTTTGAGTGCTGTCATAAACATGCATGTTCTTTTGGGGCTCTGAATATTAAATGTAAAAGTTGTACTCTCAAAAATTGTCAACCAGTCATTGTAAATTCCAAGAATGACATAGTGGTGCCAGGAAAGAAAAGCAAGGTGGAAACTCACTTAAAATATAATTCAAGCACATGTATATATGAATGGTAACTTAGCTGTTTTGGGACAGTGAAAACACGCCTAGTAAAAATACTGATATTTAATAGATCCAACAGTTAACAAAATTTCACATTGTTGTGACAAACTATTGTCAGTAGGCTTGGAGGAAGAATATGGAAAGAATATGGACAATATGGAAATAGATGCTATTGGTATTTGATTTGGGTATTAGGAAAAAACATAGTCACCTGTACTATTGTACATACACCCCCCCACACAAATTCTCTTCAAGAACTGACAATTCTATAGATATTTTTAAAACAAAAGCCCTCTTGTTCAGTGCAATTGTTGTTTGAGTTATTAAACAGAACTTTGGAGCAGACACAGAGAACAAAACATCCTAGGCAGTCTGAGAGTATTCATAACTGTAAAAACCTATAGTGAAATTTGGGACAATATGGGGTGTGGAACAGTTCTTAGCTCAACTAACTCTGGATCCTGTGGAAAGACTTTTATTGATGGCTTCTAACTTCTCTGGGGAATGATAAGACTTCAATTTGTCATATGGTTAATGTACCTGAATTGCAAAGCTCATTTCACACATTTGGTGTGAAACTAAGCCTGTAACATGTTTTTTGTTCATGGAAAGTGAGAGAGACAGTGGTTCTTAGCACACCAGGGACTCAGTCCAAGACAAAGTTTTGAATAGTCTTTACTAGACTATCTCTTCTAAGTAAGTTATATGTAGACTGCAAAAGAAAATGCGTAGGAGATATTGACCTGAACTTGTTTGGAGGCTACTAAGCTTGTGACAAGCAAGAACAAAATGTGTGGGGTATTTTTAAAAAGTATTTGCACTGATTATTCTCCACCCCCCGGCCCCTGATCCTTGTTAGGTTTGAAGTTGGCATGTTTTGTTATATTGAGTCTTGTTTTGTACAGCTTACCTTCTTCATCAGACATCAGTCAAATTTCACAAATATACTGCATTCATCTCTGGTAAAAAATCATGGGAATGATATAGCACAGATTTTGCATTGACTTTTCCCTAGCAGTTTCTCTCATTCCTTACAGTGGTAGCTCAGTCTTGCTACACTGTGAAAGGTGGCTGAAAGAGCTTCCAATCCTAATATAAATAGTAACATGTTCACCATTATTTCTTCCTTTTATTCTTTGTCAGCTGTAGAGCTGAAATATTGTTAAAATATTTCCATTTTAATATTTTATTCACAATCCTAATTAATCTAAAATAGATTCCCAAGCACATTACATTTGTTAATGCTGTTGGAAAGGGAAGGTGCACTGCAAACAACTTGCAGGAGAGAATCCAGCAAGCCACTCTTCTAGTGTCTAGTAAGGCACCATCCTTCAAAAGAGCATTTTCTTTCTCCCAAACCTTTTGTTCTTTAACAGAATTTGAACTCTTTCTAGAAGTTTGGTATACTTGGATCTAAAGTTACATTCTTTGGCCTCAAGCATTTGGTAGTTCTGATTTCAGAGCAATGTGTTTATACCCCTGTTTTCTTGCTGTCACACCTTTTTAGTATCTCTTCTAGATGTCCCTTGATGTTATCCATGCTTCCTTCTGACAATAGAATAGATCCTAATCCTGGGAACCTCTCTTGGAGCCAGTGGAAGCCCTGTACCATTCTGTGGAGATCTGCAGTAGCTCCTATTCTGTTAAGGACTGGCAGGTGGCAGAATGAAGCCTGATCATGCGAAATTTCTAGTGCAGACTTGGGTTTTACAGATCGGGAAGATTAGGTTGGTTTGGAATATGAAATGAGAGTTTTTACTGCTTATGCAAAACGAATCTTGAGTGGGGGATCCTAATATTTAGTACTTACTAGAAGTTAAGTTCCTTCTGTCATAACATCTCTTGTGGATATTAATCTAAGAGTGATCAAACTGGTGCACAGATTAGGGACACTACTAGAAAAACAGGCAGTGATTGGACAACAGAATCAGAACAGTATTTGGGACTTTCCTCAACAACGTGCTTATTTTCCCAGATCTATGACATGGCAAGTTGAGGTTTTATCTTTGCCATAACATAATGCTTACACATTTTTCCATCTAAAATAACCAGAGAAGGTCCTGGGCAACTGAAGCCAGAATCTGCTCAGTAAGTAAATTCTGTTTCAGTGAGTTCTGACATGATTTTCTGATATGAGATCAGTTTATGAAAATAATATGATTCTGAATGCAGATTGGAACTGTCCCTGTATCAAAGCAGTATGTTGTATTTATTTTTGCTTGCTCAATGAAGAATTTCTACCGAAAGTGTAACCAAATATGTGGGTTTGTTCTTCCCCTTCAATGCAGCATTCAAACACTAGCTTACCTTTCAACATACGTATGTTTGTTATCCTCAATAACGATGTTTATATATGGTGAAACCTTTTAAGGCAGCAAACAATATTGAGTAGAAGAAAAATAAAAATTCAGTTTATAAATATACTGTTTTGTCAGCTTCTTAAGCATTGTCTTTATTTCTAATATAGAATAAATACAGCAACTATATTTGACCAAAGAGCAGTACCGGGAGGTGTTAATGGAGAGAAAAACCTCTGAGATCATTTTACCTGATGGCTCATAGTAGACCTCTGACTGCTCATAAAGATTCCATGCAAACAGCTGATCTTGAACTTAAATTTCTTATGCTTAAAGCAATTCTGAAATTATTTTATTGCCAGTGCAGTCACAGAAGTAGATCAGTGTTTGTAGGAGATCCAGTGAGATTTTCCTAACTGTCAGGAGAGGAATCTTAGGATCAAATAGCATGAGTTTGCTGCAGCCAGAAAAGTGTCATCATTTTTCATCAGATGAAAACTGCTACTTTTTTACTTTTTCTAAATACTTGTTTCAATAAGGATAGCAATTTCCTCTGTTATTACTACATGAATGGCCTCTTATTGGGTTGCTCACTAAAAGTTTTATAGCTAAAGTGCTGTGAGTGTTTTCATTATAAGTGGCTATCATAAAACTCTATAACTTGCTTGTAAAAATTCTCTGCTAATAAAAATCTGGCACATACAAGGTTAGTTTTGGATCTAATTTATTTAAATTAATTTCTTAAAATACTTGAGCAGTCATTGTGAATGTAGCAAACAATTATATTAACACTTGGTGCTTTTCTTAAAAGCAACAAAAATTTTTAGAAAGAACAATATAGGTGAAACACTGAGTAAGTTATGGCAATTTTGTGAATTTAGACATAACATTTTTCTGAACAAGTTGCTGTATATATTTAATATATTCTACTAGAGAAATGTCCTGCTGTTGTTTGGTGTGTTTAATTGGTGCACAAGTAATTAAAATACTGTAGAGGCTTTGCATTTCAGAGGATAGGTATTTTTTAGGCTTAACTGACTGACACTATTGACAGGAGAAATATTTATAGAAAAATTGTTTGCATACGGTCTGTTTCTGAATGCATATACAGAATCTCATATTTAAAGTAACAGTAAAAAAAGCAACATCTTATGCTATCTCCGTTGCTTACTCACTCTCTCTACCCTTTCTAATATAACTCTGCTTTCTGCTGTGGTGTTTTCATTGTCATACTATTAGCGTAGAGTAGGATTATGTTTGTTTATAACTTCACAGTCTAATGACCTGTTCAAGAATTTTAATCTGATAGAAGTTGTATGCAAAATTAGAATAATAATGATAATAAGCCCTTTTATTAACTTTTTAGCATAATCATGTTAAGAATGGAAAGTATTGAGTTAAGCCCATCCAAAATTCTAGCAGAAAGATTATCAGATAGTTTTCCTGAGAGAAAAAGATGCAATGAAGAGCTAGATTAGCTGATAATGACTAATTCTCTGGCCATGACTTCCATGCTGCCCATTTTCTTGGATAGAGGCACTTTCTCATTATTGTAATAGATAAAGAGGGTCTTCTAAAATGGTAGTATGCATAGGGTTGGTGTTTTCCTCATGAAGAGGTACACTAACAGAGGCTTCTTGAAAATAAAATCCATGGTGTGACACCAAAACCTAAATGATACAAAGTAATCAAACATATTGAAAGCATGTTCTTGTTTTTAAATGCCGGATACCAGGTGCTTGAGAATATGCCCTCATGCAATGAAGTGTCTGTGACATTATTTATTTAAAACTAGATGATTGGACCATGTTTTTTTTCAGTGAGCACATATCATTTTCTGGAGTGCCCTGCTATATGTAACCCTGGAGCCCCTGTTTGTTTATAGCACTAGTTGCAGTGTTTTGTTTTTTTTTTTTCCTCTTTCTCAGGCTATGATCCCCCAGGGTAAATACAAAATGAGGGCTATGTGAAAACTACTAATATATGGTCTTCTCCTAATTCAGACTTCAGGTCCCAGTATCTTGTTCAGCATTCTTATATAAGACATGACAGTTCCTCTCATCTTGTTGCTGAGTCCTTTTTGTATTTATGTGGCTCCATTTTAATGAAATTCAGACCCCAAAGTATAATATAAAGCCTTATCCATTATTTAAAAGAAACAAGCATATACTTTCTGGAATTTGTAATGCAGATATCAAGAAAACCCTACAAATAGGAATAGATTTCTGCAACGTAAAACCAGCCAGTTTATCCAGCCCTCCAAAATGTAGGGCAAAAGAATCTGAGAAACCGTTGGTTTCTGTCATGTGTCACACAATTTGAAGAATTCAATCTCTAACTTTATCATACATCAACACATGTAGATCTCCCCTAATCTTGTATGTTCCTGAGATTACAGGCAACAGTCATTATTGTGATTGTCATTTAGCTGTGACAGAATAGAAGGAAGAGAATGTAACAAATGCTGAGTACAAAGGCCACTGCAAATGTTTGGGTTTATTCCAAGCCACTGTATTCATTTATGCTCAGCAGTTTTCATTCTGTTTTGTCAATGAATCCCAATTCTATAAACACCAACAGTGGTTGAATAGAAGGGTCTGTACTACAGATGACTTCTACATAACTGCAGGTGAATTCCTTTTCAGTATCTTCTCCTGCCCTTTGTAGCCATTCAACACTATCCTGTAGAGTTGGAGGCATGTGAGGAGTAGACCAGGAAAGTTGACTGGTCCACTGGTGTTTGTAGAAGGTAGTTTGATGCAATGTAAATTGTGATTTATGGGAGTGGGTATTTATAGGAGTGGGTATGAGCTGCTAGGCTAATAGCATTGCAGTTCCTGGTTTGTTTTATCAGCTACAGAAATAATGTTTAAATTACTGTCTTACCCTGCATAACAGTCCTCATAACTGACAGAGCGCAAAGCCAGCTTTTCCCTTATTCTTGAAGCACATACCAAAAAGAATTCTGGATGTTGATCTTACTGATTTTATCCATCCTTTCTGTAAAATTACTTATTCTCTGCAGTTGTGCTTTTTATTTGCAACAAGCTTAGAGCATATTTGAGTGCCAAAGAACATGCACTGTGAGGTGACTGCTTGACTGCTTTCCCTAGGTTTTGTAGGGAGAAAAGTTTTGAACAGTGTTTATCCTTTCACTCCTAGTCAGCCCAGAATAAGGAATTTACTTCATCTTGCTCTGCGGTTTATTTCTTCCTGCAAGGTTGCTACTTAGATATTGCCACTTTTAACGCATCTTGCAAGCTGAAACAGCCAACTGTCTCCTCTTTTTTTTTTTTTTTTTTTTTTTTTTTTTGAGGGGGAGAGAAAGAAAGGTTGAGATATTTTCACACCATATAAGGATATTCCTCATATAGATCAGATTATCTTCATGCTGTCCCTTGATGGTTAAACACAAGGAAGAACAAATACCTCTTCATTAGCTTGACCACATTCTGAAGGGAGGGAAGTTTGAAAGAGAAGTTTTAGTTGAAATTGCCATGAAGAAAAGCACCCACTCACATCCAATTTAGATACAAAGCTAAGGTTATTGCCAGCAGTTTTCAAGCTACTGAGATGGGGACTATTCAACCTTTATTCAGCCCCATGCTGCTGCCACGAAATTGCTGCAGCAGCTTTGATTACTTGGAATAGTATTTGTGAGCATTTTAATGGCATCACTCCATTAATGTATCGTCTCACTTTAAAAATAGTTGACCAAATCTTAATCAGCACAGTTCTTAGTGGAGCTAAGGCATTTTTTATCTACCCACCTGGGAAGGCTGAGATATTGTTTAAGAGCTGATCCCTTTGTGATTTTGTTTCCACATTTGCTGCCTTGTACCTGGATCTCAACATTCTTCCTTTAAAACTGCTTTGTAACCTGCCGGTGATGCTTGCCAGAAGCACCCAATTGTAGGCTGATAGTGTTGTCCATGGATTTTACAGTGGGAAATCAGCCAGTAGTCTGTAAGGCTTTCCAACTTCAGCAAGATGACTTGGGAGATCAATTTAGGGAACACAAAATAAGCCCCAAGCAAACAACTTCGAGAAAGTTTACCAATATATAGCGAACATCTGAGTGTTAAGGGTGGGCAAACAGGAATGGTAGAGAAAGTCATGGTATGAGAAAAGGCTATCAGCAGCATTTTATACAAATGAAGACAGGCATTATTAAAAAGAAGATAATGGGTCTTTGTTCCCGGAGTAGCATGGAAAGCCTGCCTTGAACCTCCTCAGGACAAGGTGGGTTAAGACTGTTGTTGTGTCTAATATTTCAAATCATGAATTCATTAATGCAATTCTTCCCACATTCTGTATTGGTATCTTTAACAGATGCCTAATTTTATTTAGTATTTTTAGGAGGTAGAACTGGTATACTGAAGAATGGACTGCCCCAGAGCTCATTCCTTCCTGTTGCAGTGAAAAATTATTTCCTTTCAAAAGACTTGATCTATGCAGTAAAGTGGTCATGTATTTATTTTGTCACTTGGGATAAGATTCCATAATAGGAATACGCTCAGAAGAATCAAAGTTCCTGGCATTGTTCCAGTTATCAATATTGAAATATTAGTGATCAAACATTTACTGAATGCCGTTCCTCAAATGCAGGGTCTCCACAGTATCTTGTTGCATTCATGGAATTCATTTGTTTGCATTATCTGGCTAACTGGTTCTTTTGTATTGCCAAGGTGATGAACAGATTTGACATTTAGCTGATTACTTCACCAAAATTAAACAGAAAACAGGGCAGCCATCCAAAGTTCCTTTCAGTGTGAAAGCTAATTATAAAAATGCTTTGAGCAGCAATTTCTTTTTGGATGTTAAAGTGCTTTTATTAGATTGTTCCCCTGTCATTTAAAAATTTATTGCTAGACACTTATAAATGGGGTTGCCTGCTGGAGTAGAATAATTTTATTTTATCTTCTGTCTTTAAGATGGAAGAAAAAAGTATATAGAGCAAATTTTAGGCTGAATTTGTTAGTATTTTATGTGGTTCTGAATAGAAAAGAGAAAAACTAACTAGTGCTGGCTTTCACGGACCCAAAATATGTATTTTATCTTTATAAATAGCAACATAAATAACATAAAAAATATATCAGCTTCTATTTAAAATTCAGCAACTTCCAATTTCCAAAAACAATTACTTAGCAAATAAAAAAGTCAAATATGTAATTTAAAAGTTAAGTACTGGCCTTGTATTGTTAGAATTTGTATTTTACAGTGCAGATATAAACAATCAGTGGTGACTGAAAAATCTAACATGTGCCTTTACCTGCCTTTCATAAGCTATTACTTGTTCTGAAATAGCATAAAACTACTCTAAAGTAATTTTGTCGAGGCCATTGAATAAGAGTTGGTCAAGGGAATTTAAACCAGTAAATTTAGAGCTGAAAAGTGCTGTATCCTGTTACCAGATCTTAGAATAAGTTTCTTGTGAAGTAGTTATTGAATGCCTTGGAATATTTTTAACTTTTTATACTGACTGTTGTTATTAGCATCCATCGGACCCTAGACAAGGTGTGATCTGGGGAGGCTTCAAGGTGACAAAGTTGGGGGGTTTTGCATATGATATTGTCTAGCACACTTTGGCTACTAAATCATCGTGTGAGGACATATATTAATTCTTGACACTGAGATCTATTAATATACCTTGAAGCCTAGTGAATTATGTGAATCTGCTGTTTCAAGCTGTAGAATTCTGCCATAACTAGGAGGAAATATTTTGCTGTAGGTAGATTAATGTTGAAAGCTTGTCAAGAGAAAGTTTAATGTTGAAAATTTATTCTTCCTTTTCTTGCCAGTACTTGAGCTTCTTCTATACTAAGTCCCATTTGTAATCTGAGGAAAAATAGACATATAATTTCTTTTGTATTTATCTATGTTATTAGAGTTCCAATGATATAGTCTATTGCCTATTAAAAAGTGTGTCCCAATGAATAATCTTCCAGATGGTAATTTTTGCTCCCATCAATCTGAGAGTGTTTCTTGTAAAATACAGTAACTGTCAGTGTGTATCAAATAATTTAATTCATGCCCATTGCAGAATAAGTAATTAAGATAACATTCTGTATTAATAAATAACAAAAATGTGAATAAGAGATTTGCTAAATACCTTCTGTGAAGATAATGGAAAGGACTTAATGGGTATGTTCTGAGGAGGCCTTGAATAAAAGGCAATCTGAAATACACACCGAGGAGTGAGTCTTGGTGAGTGTACAACAAAAGTGTGGGTTTGTTTTTGTTTGACTGCTAAAGTGTATTTTAGTGCTAAGCTTTTATGAGGCCTCTTTGTATCTGTAAGGTGTCCAAGAAACATACAAGGCAATTGACCTGACATTTTTTCAGAACTTCAAATAAATACATAAATAAGACCAGTTTTTAAAATAGTTACTCCTAAAAGCTGTAAACTGTTCCTATAGTTACATAATTTTAGTTTATATAAAGATTTTAATTGATGAATTTATTTGGATTTGACATAGACGTGTCCACAATTAATTACATAAATCTTCATGGTCTGTCTCCTCTAAGCCCATCTACCTACCTGCTTGGCAACATGATGAATTATTCAGGTATATGTTACACAGGGGGAGAAACATACTCCTGTTAAATTTCACTCCTGTGAAAGTACACAGATTATGTCCTTGCTACAGAGAACCTTCCTTTGCTGGGTTTGGTTGTTGATACATTTCTGTAGTTTCAGCTGTCCCATTGGCTGTGCTCTGTTGCAGTCTTTGATTGTGTCAATGAATCTCCTATAAACCAGAGCGAGGTACACGTATATGACAGATCTGCCTAAACTGTGTAAAGAATGAGTTTAGAACATTTAAAACACTCTAAAAGCATGAACCTATGTACATTTTACTCATTTTTCTGTTTCTCTTCCAAGTAAGCAAGGGATATACAGCCCTAGTGTGTGAAATGTGAAAGCTGTGCAGGCTTATCGAGTGCAGTTTGTCCAGGGTCTCTCCTTAATAGTATTTTTTGATCCTGCATTAGCTTTGTGACAAATTCAGAAAAAAGTGGCAAAAAAAAATGTCTCTGAAGAAATTAGTGCACACTCAAGCTCGAGTCTCACACTGGGACACACTCAGACAAGAGCTTAAGCGAGGCTGTGCCATAGTAGCAGTTAGCATTTGCTTTTCAGAGTTTATTTTTGGATTAATGTTTAACTTAAGACATCTGTCAGAAAAGACTTGTTTACCTGACCAAAATCAACTCAGCAGGAACGTTAAGGGAGAAGGAAATTCAAGACTTCTTGCTGGTCAACACCTTTTATGCTGAACTAATTTGTATTTGCTGAATTGAAACTTCTTATGTCCTAAGAGCCATGAAGTTTAAGTCATTTTTGAAAATAAATTGAGTAGTTTAGCCACAGCCAGGAAAAGAGAACTACAGACACATCTTTGGTTGTAAAAGTATTTCCTGGAGTATTTCCAACCTGTACCTGTTGTTTTTCCATAGGTTGACGGCATACTGTGCCTGGCTGACATTCTTACTGATAACACCCATTCTGAAGCTACTCATGCAGAAGCAGCAGCAGTAATTGCACAGATCACGTCTCCACATCTCACGTTCTCTCAGCACCTCAGCAGCTTTCTGGAAAATATGGAAGAAATTGTAACAGCACTTGTCAGTAAGTTCTTTATGGACTTCTGAGTCTTTCCAGTTAAAATTACAGCTTGGGGTAGAACTCTCTTTCACTAGAAATATTCCCTAAATAATGTTTACCATTTTTTCCTTAACAGATAAAAGAACTCAGTCATTTTTAATTTGAAATCAGGGCATTCTGTAATTACGTAGTATTTTTAGTCCAGTCCATATTTGAATGGAATTTATCCATGTTTGTCAAAATAATACCTGTATAAAATTCTACTATTAGAGCCACAAAAAAGACTCAGTAACGTACCTTCTTGTGCCATGTTTGTAAAAAATGAGTTTCCAATACCTTCTAACCTTTATCCCCATTGTATTTTCTAAACTTTCTAGAACTCAAGCTCACCACTGTATCTACAGTTGTATGATATTTCGGAGGAAAAGTACAGTACATTATAATCTATGGACATCGTTACAATAAAAAAAAAAGATCTGTCTAGGCCTCTGATCTATGGTAAAATTAGGCAAAGGTAAAAGCAAACCTTATCATAACCTGGATCAGTTAGGACACTTCAGAAAAATAAGATGATATTTCTTATGACTTTCTGAAGAGAGGAATCCTTTATTTCTGGCACTGTGCTCCTTCCCTCTCAAATACCAGAAGCTTTCAATCAAGCATTGTCTTCCTCTCTCTGATCTGGAAATTCAGAATTTCCCAGAGCTTCACGTCAGAAAGTACAGTTTGAGTCATCTATTTTGATTTCTCATGTATCAATACATCTGGGTATTTCTCTACTGAGCTTAATGGTTACAGTTAAAACAACGTCACTTCAATTTTCATACATGTTTTTAATTTGTTTTGTTTTAATAGAAAAAAAAAAAGACTGTAGCAGTGCCAGTGATTGAGGATTCTGCAGTGTCTGGGTATTAGCTGAAATGTATTTAGTCGTTATTGATATGCCCAAACAGAACTAGTAGAGAAATCAAGGAAACAGTTTTTTCCTGATGATCAGACTGTCCAGCCACAAATATTGAAGGTTCTGTCCTGAGCCTGCCCTGAATTCAGTGGGTGGAATTAACCTGTGCTGAACTTGGTTCTGCTGTAGCTAGACTGCTAGAGGCATCTGACCTGACTTATTTAAGATGATTTTCCAGGTTATTACAGTATACCACAGTCAAGGGACAATCTGAACAACCTATCCAGAAGATATTAGCAGGTGGAGCATATCCCTGATCATCACTGTTTAAGTTCCACAGGAGTATGTGCTCTGCCCAATAAATGTGAGCATTAAAAATAGAACATGTATAACTTTGGAAAAGCCCTTTCACTAATCACGCACCAGTTTCCTTATAATATTTATAACTCAGTAATTGAATTACTGTAATATGTTTAATTTTTAAACCATGCTGAAATCCACTTGCCAGATGATTCAGATCTTAGTTAAAATACATGTGTGCAAGGAATTAAAAGGGAGCTGTGCCTTCAGCACTTCTTATTGAGGACAGAAAATATGTAGGGTGATCTTTGCTTGTAGAGAAATAGGTTTATAGAAAGGCAACATGTATATGTACCTTGTTCTAAAGAATAGGATATATAGCAAAATTATTTTCTTATGGATTAGTTACTGTTAGAATTCTGGCTCATGTATTTCATTTTATCTAGTTATATCAAGCTTTATGTTGAACATCATTTAGTGGAATATTGCCTGTATAATGGTATATTGTCTCATTAATTAGGTGCAAGTTAGAAACACTTGCTGTCTAGCTTCATATTTACCATCTTTCCTTGCTTTTGTGATTCAAAATAATATGCATTCATTTGAATAACATTAATATTGCTTATAAAGCACCTAAACAATGTGACATATTTTATAATTGACAACATTAAAAATATTTTCTTTATTTCATTTTGGTTTTTATCTTGATGATTATGAACTTGGTCTTAGATACCAGGATTACTAAGGAAAGTTGCAGATGCTTAAATACTGCTTTGAAACACCTAACCCTGTTTTTTTACAATGAAGGAATGACTTTTATTCAACGTATTTTCTGCATTCCTAGAACTGTGCCAAGAAGCATCGTCTGGGGAAGTTTTCCTGCTGGCTTCAGCAGCTCTTGCCAATATTACTTTCTTTGATACCATGGCTTGCGAAATACTGCTCCAGTTAAATGCAATGAAGATTCTTCTAGCAGCATGTTCAGACAAACACATAGTGGATACTCCATATTCCCGAGATCAGGTGAGTGGTTTCTCGGCAAGATGCTGTCCGAGCAGATTTATATAAAAGTCAACTAGTTTAAGCTCTATGTTTGTTTTGATATAGTCAAATCTAAATTGCTTTAATGTCTGCAGTTCTTAATTCTTTTCAATATATGGCTCTTTCTTTGTCTGCTTCTGTCCCTTTTTATTATGAACATTATGGAATATGACAGCTTTTAATGTGATATTAAAAAAAAAAAAAGGGGATGTTCCATATTTCAAAGAATATTACTAGAATATTATTTTTTTCTTGGCATGAAGATGGCCAAACCGTGACACAGAAGCCCAGAGAGGCTATGGAATCTCCATCTTTGGAAATATTCAATACTTGACTGGACAGAACTTTGAGGCAAATAAGATATATAAGGAGACTGCAGCCTAAATATACAATAGTAATTTCAAAGATGAATTAACTCCAAAAGCTGACTAGGGATCTGATCCTCAGCCCATTGACATTGGTGGGCTTTGGAACTAGTCCTAATTTTGTCATAGATGGCTTGCAAATTTTACTGGTGAATACAGCTGATGTACTTTTGGATTTCTCTTTCTTTTTCACCAGTTTTTTTTTAGTAAAGGGACATAAAATTCAAGGTTTGTTCTAGTGCACAGATAAATCAGGGAGAATTATTTTGTTACTCTCATGTACTGCCATGCAATGGAAACGTTGCAGAGGCACTGCTTATTTGGCATCTCAGGATGAATTTCACCTCAGCACAGTAACAAATATGGGGATTGAAGGTTTCAGTAGCTAATACTAAGGGATGGAAGTTGCTAGTCAGCTCTGTTAACCTACTTCTGTTTATGAGACAATGTGAATATAACTAACTAAAAGTCAGGCCTCACAAGCCCATTCCCTTCCCACCTCTGAAGTAGACAAAATATAACTTATGGTAGACTTGGGATCTGTACTGCCACAAAAAACTCAGAGTACCCTTCAACAGCAGCCATACCATGGAAATCAAGGCACAGGGGACATTAGACACTGATTATTCTTGTTCTAGAGGGGTTACTGGGACTGCTTTAGCTTATATTAAGATGGAGTTAAGCTGTAATTACTATATTGCTCTTTGGGCAAAGTCAAGGGCGTCAGATGTGGCAGTTGACATGGCTGGATGCTGTTATTACGTATGTAAAATTCTTCATGTTCTTTTTTATTCCTCCTGTACGCTTGCATAGTTTTGATTTCCTTTTTTATTTATGCCCTCATCTTAATTCTGTGGTCAGCTGTGGATTTGCAGTTTGCTCAGTGGGTAGCATAGCCAGGCCCTTCTTTGTATGAGGAAGGCAGACATTTAAAGAAATATATATGACTATTAGGTAGCAGACTAGTTCCAGGCCTTTTGCTGCTTGCAGGACATCTCATTAGCTAGAGGAACAGAGAACTGGACAGTTTCCTTCCAAAAACTGAGGAGATTTCATCCTCAAAACCCCCTTATATTCCTTCTTTGAACGAAAAACTAGATCAGAAACATGGGATGTTTTCTGTGGTGGGCTGCAGTAAGTTTCTGAGCTGACTCCTTGTTATTTCTGCAGCAATGCAGACTATGAAATCCTGTCTGGGATTCTGGAGTCTGGGTGCTGCTCGCCTTGTCTCTAAGAGCTGTCAGTGTTGCTAGTCATGCAGCTTTGGTAATGCAACAGCCTTAAGAGAGTTCCTGAACAAGTGTGTGTTTGAGTAGATTGCTTACTTTTCAAAAGAGTACTGGTTTCATTGCTTTGGGGGAACGGGGAGAAGGGTGTCTGCCAATTATGACAGCTTTATGGAATATTTTGCTTTTTAATTTGCTCTCTGCCTAGTTGTTGCAATGAGGAAATCATACTCAGCTGGAGAGAAATACCACACTACATTGCAGTATTTTATAACTGTATTCTAAATTGCCATTTTGGCTTTTGAATGTATACTTTAATTCTTTTTAGGTATACGATATAGTTACTAATTTTTCCTATTATATATATTATTATGTTCCAGCTAGAAGCCACTTGCCTAAGGACATAGAGATTAAAATTGAGTAGGGTTGGAAATTTTTTGATTCAAGGTTTTATTATATGCAACCATATTATATGCAACCACTGTGGAATACATTTTTATGGACTAATGTCCACGCTGAATTATCAAATCATCCCAGACTGTAAAATAGAGTAATTAGAATTAAGCTATGCTAAATGTTGAAACAATTAAAGTAAGAATAAGGACGGAAATAGGAAATCTAACAAAATATGGTCTAATGATCATAGATGTTATAGAAGAGCCTCTCAAACTTAAATGCCCTCTTTTTCATAGAGGACTTTAAGTAACACAGTTATCATCTAGAAAACTACACAGTATTTCTAAATACATTACTACTTTAGCATTACCACAGATATAAGGAAGTTGTAATTCATTAAAATAGACTGAAGCATGCTCACCGTAAGCCAAAAATGGGAGAAAGATGGCTGAAATGTGAGAAAGGAACAGTGAGTTTTCATTTGTGTCATTTTATCTCAACCTAAAGTCACAGTATGTCCTTCTATACAATCTTTCTAAGGACAGCTAGCACTGATTAGTCATCATCCTCCACGACAGTATAAATATATAACATTCTTCCCAGGAGTTGGATATCAGATGCATGTGTTGCCTGCAGAAAGTATTTTTCTGCTCAAGTAACTCTAGAAGTGTTCTGTCTTTTGATTTATGGAAAACTTTTGCATGCAAATAGTAAAGGAAAACAAAGTTTTCCCACCTTCACTCTCTGAAAACCAATCTCCTCCCTCTATTACTTCCCAGGGAGTGTTAGATAGGTCAGGTAAGAAATCTAGCACTGAGTGCTGGGCTTAATGATGAACAAGATAATAATTGTTCATTTTATAGAAGCATGTATTGATTCTGTAACCAACAGCTCCATGGAGATTGCATAATTTTATTACAAAATACTTTGTATAAGAGCCATCAGATAAAGCGATAATTTCAAGATGCCTTAGCCTTCACTTCTGTGTCAAAATGGATACAAATGTCCCCTGTTCTTTTTTCTTGCTTCAGATACTTATTTTCTGGATAACATTTTTTTTTTTTGCTTCAAAGGAGCATCAAAATATTCTCTCAGAAGGGTTCATGCCTAAATTCAGCAGTGTAATGTATACAGTGAGGCATCTTAATGGAGTTTAAGCACTGTCAGAAGGCTTTAGCCAAAACCCTTATCATTCAGAGCCATCTTTAACCATCATCTTGGACTCTACATAGAAAAATATGAAATATGTATGTTCGTGCACAGTATGTTTATGTATAATAAAATTTTTCTCTCTGCATTACCACTTGTCTCTTCAGTGTTGCTAGTATTCTCACCTTACCTGTGAAGTTGTGGAGGTACAGTCTAACAGCTTCTGATCTTCCGTTATTTAGGCAGACAAAGACTTAACGTGCAGTGAAAACATCAATTTTAAAGTGGTTATTTCTAGGTTTAAAATCAGTAAAATATGTTTCAAAAAAGTTTGAGGTGGAAAAAAGGCTTTTAAGTTGGAAGGAGAAAATGGAAATAGTTGCTGCTTTTTTTCTGCTAATTTTTTTCCTGTTTTCTTGCTCTTTGGGAGATGCTGCAGGCTGCATAGCTAAGGTTTTCTGCCTCATTTAAGATTTTAAACCCTTAATAAAATTTATTCTTCCTTTAGGTTCCAAATGCTTTTCTCTGCTTTTCTGTTTTTTTCAGAACTTTTGTTTTTTCCTTTTTGGCCCCGCCCCCCCCCCCCCCCCACCCCTTTTTCTCCTACCTGGGAGATTGTAAAGTCAAAAGGAGAGCAGAGATGGATGTTACTTTAACATAAAGAAGTTTTGATTTTTAAATTGTGTTTAATAGCCAGTGAAAGACTTTGAGAGCAGTGTTTTTAATACGAAGAATATTTACAGGTCTTTTAGATAGTTTTTTATATCCCTGCCTGGATGAATGGAACTTGTAGTAGTACTACTCAGTCTAAGTTTCTGGGAAATTCATTACTCCTTGCTAAGTGCTGTTTTTTTTCCTTACTTGTTGTCTTGAAGACTGTGCAAATCCTGACTCCATTTTGTTAAATTTCTGACCAAATTTTCGCATATGTGTGGAAGCCAGTATGAACTATCAAGAACTAGGAGCTTGAAGTAGAGTTTGAGCAGTGCAGCCCATGTTAGGTGTCAGTCTTCTTTACATCTGACAACGACTATTAGACAAAATCCTTGCTGGTCAGGGGGAAGGCAGTTGAAGAAAAGTCCTTTTTAAAGCTGTCTTCTTTGAGCAAAATAAGTATGGAAGGGGGAGGTTCCTCTCCTGGTTGGATCAGAAGAGGAATACCCCTTCTACTGCTGAGACATCAGCTGGTCTTTCCCAGAGAATAAATACACGTGGTACACTGGAACTCAATCACCTATGGTATGTTACACAAACAGCCAGTGACAGGATTAGAAGAAAGATTTGTGGTCTGCTTCTTTCAGGTCTGACTTCAGTAGACCTAAGCTTCCTGTCTAGTTTTTGAAAATTGTTTTCAAGATCTGCTGCAAGTAGTATTGACTGGCATTATGTGATCAGAGTTATGGCCTGTTACATTTCAGGGGTCCAACACTGACTCTCCCTCTTAAACACTGAATCTTTCTTTGAAAAATACCTGTTTAGTTAGATTTCTGCCTTTCACATTTAGATTTGATGTAGGATAATACAATGTGCTCCAACTTGCAAAGCAAGAGGTTTAGTTGGAAGAATAAAATCTCCTCTGCTAGCTTAGAATTTTGCTAGCTTAGAGTGCTGAGGTTTTTATTCCTGGGATCAATTCCTAAGATTGCTGCTGCTCTGATGTTGAAGAAGCAATTTAACTTCTCTGCATTTTTGTTTAATCATCTGTAAAGTTGGGTAGACATTGCACTTACTCAGTGTAAAGTCTCTAGAGGAAACATGCTATGTCAGCACAATTCATTTCAGTTTTTATTTTCTGCCCTTGCCTGCCAAGTTCCCAGTACAATCAGGCTGGTGCTGGGCTGTTTACTGCAGAAACTATAACCAACAGACTTCGCTGCAGGCTGTACCAATCACAAAGCTGTTTTCCAGAGATGGTTATGTAGGCATTTTGCTGTGCTTGTCATCTTTTTGTCTTCAGTCCTTCAGGAAATGAGATAGCAGATTTCGAACAGACTCTGACTTTTGCCACTGATCTTTTTTCCAAAACAGAATTGCTGCGTAGGTGAAGGTTGTGGTTTCAGTCTTGGGTTCTGAGCAGATGAGCTTATAAACAGCGTTTCTACAGATTACAGTTTCTTGTTTCTTTTTCCTCCTCAAGTAGAACACTATGAGCTTCTAGGATAGGCACCAGAATTTACCTCCTGACCACTCTGCTTGAGTTACTGGCAGTTGAACTACTTCTCTGTGCTTTCTGCCTCCTCTAAAATGGGAGTAATTACGTTTCCTCCCACATACTCAAACCCCTATTCAAATTAGCCTAGTTAGAAAAGTAAAGTAGTTTTCTACAACTTTGCATTGGCTTAGGCCAAGTTGTGCTCTGTTCTAGGGAGACCAGATGTCTTAGGTGTCTTTGGCTGACTGAGTTAGTTTCAAAATCTAAGAAGTTTTCTAGTATCATGAAGGAATGCTGATGATTCCCCCCACCCCTCAATTTTCATCTGAAAGATAGAAAACTGTGGCCTTAAAAGTGAGGGAGGGGAAATGCCCTATCTCCATCACTTTTCCTTAGCTAGATTAGTCAGCAATATAAAGTAAATAACAATGTAGTAAAGATATCCTTCATTCCAAAGGGTAAGATTCCATTAGGTTTCAGCTCTGTTGCTCCGTAATTCCAAGATTATAGTTCCCTGACACAGTCTCAGAGAAGACCTAGAATTCACAAGCAGATCTTGTCTCTAATTGCTATTATTATTTTACAGGACGTTTGCCTCTTCTGTCAGGTGACAGAAAGGCCTATTGATCTATACCCCTTATCTAGGTATATTTATTTCTCAGTTTTCAGGAAGAAAACTGAATTCCCAAGCACAAAAATGTCTATCAGAAGCAATGTAAATTAAGTTTTCTATTTTAAGCAATATAATGCCCCAGAGAATATTTCTAGAGATTTTTTAGCAGAGTTTTTTCTCCCAAAAAATAGTATCCTGAAGGTTATTCTACCTAGACTTTATGTAATGCCTGTTCTTGATCCCTGTTATATGTACTCTTTTGCTATTTCCCTGTGGATTGACCCTGAATTGTGAAGTTCAGATGCTTTTAATTTACATTCAGAAACAAAGACTCCACCTTGCTTCTGATTAGTTGTCAGATGCTCCTTTCTTTCTGAAGATGGTATCTGGAACTTTCCAGACACACTCTGATTTATTCTTATGTCATTTAGTTGAACAAATTACAAAATACTCTTATAATATGTAGAAAAAATAATTTTACTTAGTGATGAATCAGTCTTAAAGGAGTAAATATCTAAGAGAATTATCAATTCTATATGGATCTGCTTTGCCACTCAGACTACTTGCTACTTCTCATTTTGAGCTTGTGTCTTTCTATTTATTTCGAGCTATCAATAAAAGCTTATTTAATAAATAATGCTATAAAAAATAAAAAGCACACTTAATAAAGGTAAGTTACCATCACAACTTCCATCTCTGTAGACACCTCCCGTTTACCCAAGTCAGGGAAGTGACCCTCACATGTGGAAGATATTGCCCCTTTAACAGACTAAAATGTGTGCTTTCATTTTCCAAATATAATTGCAACATTCTTCCTGAGTAGCTTGTTTCACAATAAAGAGAAACACTTTTAGATTATCTTTAATCTCCCATTATGGAAAAGTTATCAAAGAACCTTTCTGTTTCTCACGTGCTCTTTAGGTTTAAACCTCTTTGTTACCTAAAACATTTGAGATTTACACTCCCAGTGTCTGTATCTTAGCTTATATATCTGTGTTTACCATCTGTTTACTTGCCTATAGAAATAGAGATTTTTAGTTAGCTTTCAGGTTAATTTCCAGGACAACTGCAAGACCAACAACATGGTGCTGTACTGACATTAGAAAAGTATGACATATCTATTATTTTTAGGTTTATTTATTAAATAGAGAATTTTTCCATTGATCTTAATGGGAGACCTGTGCCCCACGAATATCCCTGCATACTTATTTCACCAACAAGTGATTTAAATGTGAACTTTCAAAGTTTCTTGATTTGGGGTATGTTTTTTTTTAAGCTCTGAAAGTTAACTTCTTAGTCTTTTAGTCTTGTGAAAAATCTTACTAGCCCCAGTGGAACTATCTACATGTTAGTATTTTGAACAGTTTGCCTTTTCAAAAGGTGCTAAAACATGCGCTGGTCTGAGAATTTCCTTCCTGGTATTTTGTGTTTCACTGTTTCCCACTACTTACACAGTTTAGGTGTGTAGCACATAGCACATATGAAGAGGTAGGTGGTGATTTCAGGAATAAACCTCAGATGCATGTTTCTCTGGTTGTTTTTAGTGGTGTAAATCATGTGCCACTGAGTTCGATAATCCAGCCTTCATCCGTTGGAAAAATACATATTAGTTCATTATCTTTTAATTGTATTTTTCTGTGGTGTTCTTTACTACAGTGGTTTTAGGAATGCTAGTTCCCACAGAGAAAGCTGCAGTCACCATGTTTATCAGAGTCCTGCTGTACAGAAGCACCTGCAATTTTTGGTGGATCTGGATAAGAGAGATCAGCGTGGACTAGCCTGATCTAGTCTACTGGAGAGCTCTTCTAGAATACAGACATTGGAGATGCGTAGATCAAGATATAGCTCCAGAACACATCTGCCCAGCAGACATACAGGTGCTGAGGCAGGGAATTATAATGGATGGGATCAATCCTTGCAGCACACGGCTTCTAAGGCAATCCACTATAATACTGCATTAGGTTTGGCAGTAGAATGTGAAATTAGATGTTTCATTAAAAATTTCCACATATGATGAAGCGACTTTTTATTTTTCCTCTGGAAAATCTCTGACAGTCTTTGCTTAATGTCTGCAGATCCCACATACCAGGATGTCAATAGGGTACTGGAATTTTTGTGTGACTTCAGCTTAGATTTTCGGCATGGTATGATACCACTGGCCAATCTTCACAGCTCATGTCTCCTGTCTTCAGGATAGCTTCTTTTTTATACTTCAAGCTGATTACAAGTTAATTGTATAGTTTAGGAATACAGAAAAATTGCAAGAATCATAAATTGTCTCAGGTGCCAGTCCTTTATAATTTTGCAGTGTAATTTTTTACAAGAAATGTCAAGAATAATTAATGAAATTGGTACTAAATATTGCAGTTGAACAGTAGAGATTCCATGTTAAACATTTTCAAGTCTTTCAATTCTTTCAGAATTATTTCAGTTCTGAAAGTGGTTTTGGTATCTATTTTTTACAGTAATTTTCATTTATTTTCCTGGTGGAAATGAGGCTAAGCCAGTCACTTTTATGTATTTCTGTTTGTGCACTCCATGTCTCACAATAAAATCTGAACCGGTTTGCTCATTCAACAGGACTTCAGAGTTATTTTTGAGAAACTGCCTAAGGCTTTATGAAATTTGGAGGCAGATAATGGGAAAAGAGAGGCTAAGATAAAGACTGCAGCATGAGCCTATGTATCATTATACCCAAAAAACCTACAGTGGGCAAAAAGTTCTCTTTACAGTTTTTGATCAACTCTAAGTCCAAAAGAAATAAGACTTCATTAATAACAGCGCTCATGGAAGTACTGCTTTTCAAAGCAAATTGAGTTTACATTTAAGTTTGTGTTTTTCTCTAGAGAGTTCATCTTTAGTTTTAAAATTCCTTGGTCTTTGGTCTGTATTACAGAGGAAATTTTTGTGCAAGTTACATGTATACTGAATTTTAAAATAAGAAAGTATATGAAAAATATAGCACTTGAAGTCAATTCTTTATTTAGCTTGCCTATGATGTGTTTATGTTATGCTATTTCATGTTACATTGCTTATATCACAGGAAAACGTGATTTTTTTTGAGAAAGAAAAATCTACCCATATGGAATGAGCTAATCTATAGTTTAACTGCCTTACAAGTCCTACTAAGATTTTAAAAGATAATATAGGTAGAACTTGATGGTTATTGATGGTAAGTGTCCTTGATAAACACCCCTGGAGAAGGTTACATATAAACCCATTAGGCTAGTTCATAAATACACTGCAAAATATAGGAGCCCACATAATCAATGTAAAGGAAGTACAGATATAACCCCAAATAATTTTTGGTGTCAAAAGATACACACAAAATATTTTGTATGAAAATACTTATTAGACAAAATAACTTGAAGCAGTGGAATAATTGGCACATATTCAAATTGTGCTTAATTGAATTCTTCATCTGTGGCTTACAGAGCCACATGGGGTACAGATTCTGCATAGAGGAAGCAATTTTCATTAACAGGATATAATTTAGAACGAGAAAACATATACACTCTGTCTGAAACACAGTTAATAATTAATATGGAATAAATACATAGACATATACTGAGTTACCATATTTCTACCTGTCACTCTCTAGAGTTTCAGTAACTCATTTGCATCCTAAGTAAGTATATTTATTCAGAGAGATGACACTGTAACACTGCCTTCAAAAGTGGAAGACCTTTATGTCACGGCACCAAAAATGAGTCATCCTTGTTACTAAAATGGCGAAGTGAGATCAGAACGGTGATTTGATCTCATGCCTACTTACATCTAAGAAGTTTGCTTGCTTGTGAACTGGCACTGTTCTGTTAAAAATCTGATAACCAGTTCTCAAACTGAACATTATTTTTGAGGCTGATCAGTTTTTCTCAACTAGAATAGAGAAAATTAGAACCTCTTAAGAAAGAATATTTCTATTTTTTATTCTAATGATCTATAACATTTATTATTTGAGCTTTCAAATATGCTGTTAATATTGATGTTTGTTTGCATGCAGAAAGCAAGTTATTTGAAGGATCAAGTAATAAAGAATATTTTGCAGTGTGTATGAACGTATGTGATATCAATGAAAGGAATGGGTGATTGAGAGTCACAAGCTCCACATGCCCCATTCTCTGTCAATGGCTTGCTGCATCACTTTAAGCAAGCTGAGTTACAACTAATCTTGAAAAAAGTTAGTTTTATTTTGGATAAGAAATTCTGTAAGTCAGCATCTCAAAATGTGTTTCTGGTGATCCAAAACCTAATCTTGGCCTTAGCTCAGGAAAGGTATACATGGATTTTTAAATCCAGCTGATTTTGGCACAGCACTTTGACATGCACACATCCTACAGCTTCAATAAAACTGTAAAGTATTCCTTAAATACTCCTTTGAACTCAGAACTCCAAATCTGTTGCAAGGATTTCTCAACATTTCAGCTGAACCCTGGAGAAGAAAAGTAGCAATAACTTAGTGCTACTGAATGCATGCATGCTATGTACTGATGCATGCCTTCACTGTGAGCTCTGCCTGAGCTGGAATGCGACTAACAGGGTTGGTTCCTGAGGGTGGGCAGCTCTTTGTAATACTCCAGGGGTTTTTTTGTTTGATTGTTTTTTATAAATTTTTATCTTTCTCTTTCTACCAGTTTGACCACTGAACAAATCTGATCACTATATGACAGACTTATATGCATGAACACAGGGATGTGAGAAAAAGAGATTTTAGTTTTCATGTTGTCTGGGTTTTAGTTAGTGGCTATAGGTAAGATAAAGACCCTGAAGAAATCACAAAGGTGGGAACAGACAAGAATGCTTTTTAATTTTATTGAGTTTGCCATATTCTGCCATACTAATTTTATAAACCACTGTGCTGTTTAATATTACTGAATTGTAGAGCTATAGTTCATATTTCCTTCTCTTTTTAATAACAGGTGGTAACAATATTGGCAAACATGTCTGTCTTGGACCAGTGTGCTTCAGAAATCATTCAAGGAAATGGTATGTATTTTAGCTGAATTATATTCTGTATTTGTTTGTGGAGAACTTGGGTAGGTGGGAAAGGAGCGGTTACAAGCTGAAGGAGAAAGGCTTCACGAATAATACTTCATTTTGCATCCTGTCTCAGCTGGATAGAGCACATTGCTGCAGGGTGCACAATGAGTCCTTGGGGCAGTTCTGTGTAACTGAAACAAATTACCACTGCTTCAGAACCATATTGCTGATGTTCTGTGTATATGTGACTTATTCACAGACACAAAACAAGGTAGTACAAACTGTTTCAACAACCTTTATTCTGGTAATTACACTGTATATGTTGCGATTCCTACACATTGAAAGACACCATCTGATACTGAGCCATGCATACCTGCGTTTTGTGTCACTTTTTTCACAGGTATTCACAAGTATTACAAATTGTGAAGCATTATGTTTTTATTAATATGCTGGCACTTGCCAGGTTTTTTCCATGCTACTTTCAATTTTATATTATGAGAAATTCATTATGTTGAAAAAACCCTAGTTGTTACAAGTGCAGTATAAATCTGAGAAGTTAGGTTAAAAATCCTGGAGATAAGAACGCAGGAAGACATAACTGCCTTATTAATACACCTACTAGCAAACCAGCAAATTAGCAAATTCCGTAAGACAGCTTTTCTTTTTTTTCTTTTATTTTTTTTTTTTTTCTGTGGGAGATATTAAATTGTAGTGAAACTTCACAAGTATTGCTTTTTCTATCCTAGGAATATCCCCTCCACAGTTTTTTAAATTAAGGTTTGGATAGGAATGGTTTGAGTTGGCATCTCTTTGAATCTCAGACATGGCTTATTAGAGGTAGGAGAAGGAGTTTCAGGAAGCATATACGTAGACGTGGGTCTTGTAATAGAATTGGCCAATTCTTATGTAATATTGGATTTAGATGTTTCTTATTTTTCAGTGGAAAATTTGAGCTCTGTGAACACAAATATGATTGGCAAGGGTTAAGCACATTTGCTTGATGTGATCCATGTGTACACAGAGGTAGTGTGCTTTTGATGTCCTCGCTAAGGTGGATAGGTGTTGCAGTTTAAGATCAAATGAGAATGTGGAGGTTGAAAGGATCTGGATACTGAAGCAATTTAATCGCAGATATACGCAATTTTACAAATTACCTGTCCCGTGCAGTAGACAGTGCAGTTGGGGGAAAGAGCAAGGCAGGTTGTCATAGTGGTTTCTTATATGATGTCCTTGTTGCATGGGAGGGATGGGGTAGTCACAGTCCACGTGGAGGTTCCAGCTATGCTCCTGGTCTGAGTTTCCTGTGCTCCTGGAAGTTGGAGATGTGGTCCTGGACATCTTGGTGCAGGCACATGGGGTTTCCCTACCCAAAATCTTTTTTAGAGACTCTTGGTAAGACCCTGACATTTCCCAGGATTCTGTGTGCCTGTAATTATAGGATTGGGTAGCAAATACTCTGTCTGTAGTTTGACTTTTTAACTTGTGCTCTTTGATTTTGCACTCCTTTATGATGAATAGATTGGTTATGTAGTGTGGCTATCTATTTCCTTGAGCACACCAAAACTTGGGGTTATGTGGGGGACAGGTGTTTGATCACATTTCGCCTACTTCTACTACAGCAGAAACTTGATTGGCATTTATGACATTATGCTAACAGCTATGCCAACTAGGCCTAACTCATGGTCGATACTATGGTAGGTTGAGATGTATATGCAGACTGTCAAGCACAATGTGATGAAGCAAAGTTTGTATATACATTCTGTAATGGAAGTTTAGACAGAAGCATTTTCCTTTAAGGAAGGGTTGACGCTCATCTTGTGTACAAAGGCTTTCTGTGTCTGCCTAGTGTTGTAATAATCAGATGCTGGTCAGAAGCCAGATTCATACACTGAGAAAAGTCTTTGAATCCTGGGAAGTTTAGATACATTTTCTTCTCAACTTTGACTTTTTTGTATGTTGATTGATTATTATCTAGCTGTATGATTCTGATGCTAATTCTCTTAATTATTTATGCAAATATTCTAACAGTTAAAATCCTCTGATGCTACCTGAAATAATCTGAATGCTTAATAGCATATGGAGTCTAATAGCACATAATTGTCCTTTTAGAATAATCTAGAAAATAGAAATCAGTACAGTCTCACCTGGTTTTGTGCTGCTACAATAAAAATATCAACTCCTACAGGCAGCAACTGGTAGAGACCTGAAATACGTCACTACAAGTTTTTAGGTTATTTTAGGAGAAAATAAAGAGTTGCATTTAGTTTGACTAAAACAAATATGTGAAATCTAAAATACAAACTTGTAGATGAGTCAAGAAGTTGGAAGGGGGAAGAGTTAGTGCGTTTTCCAGTTCCAGAAGTTCTGCAGCTTCTTAGTGAAGACAAACTTATGCACACATCAGGTGTGCCCAAATGCTGATGGCAAATTGCAGTCCACATTTATGCATTTTTCATGTCTTATTAGGGCAGTGGTTGGCCTGTGTTTACCTACCTTGCTTTTTCCCTTTACTTTTTTGGGGTAAGTTTTTTGTTGGAGAGAGGGTAACAATGTCTCTTACATCTTTCTAGGTGTCCAACTTTTAATGGAAATGCTTTTTGAAAGATCATCTTCAGGAAATTCAGCAGAAGTTGCTGCTTGTGAGCGAGTCCAACAGAAATCTGCAGTTACTCTGGCACGACTCAGCCGAGATCCTGAAGTGGCAGATGCAGCCGTAAAACTGAGCTGTAAGGATGTACCACTAGCTTAATGGCAGACTGAAAAAGAGGGAGGAACTGCCAGTCATGGAGAAGCTCTTTTTAATTTTTAGCCTCACTTGGTGCACTTTGTAGAATAGGTTCCTTGTACAGTCTGTCCAGAGGGTGACTGGAAGTTGTGCTGAATGAACCTCTGGCTTATTTCCCAGAGGAACCCGAGGTGCAGCATCCACTCAACACATAGCTGTGGCAGACTGTGCCATCTGACAGTGCTGCCTCCTACATTCCTTTATTTAAACCCTTGTGCAGGATCTGCCAGTGGACAGAAAACTTGGAGCCTTGCATGTAATGAATATAATGGGAAGAAACACGCCCTTTTGGCTGGAGTTATTTAAGGGCATCTGGGAGAATGGATAGGGAAGAAATAGAGGTCACAATTTCCACTCTGAAAGAGCAATAGTGGGTAAAAACAATACCTTTGTTTGTTTAGGGTTTACAACTATTAATTATGACTGCTCTGAACTGCATAGCTCCATGGACAGTCCCTTAAGCATTTGCATATAATCTTTGCATTTGAGACCATATCTACCAAGGAAGATAAATATGAAACATATAAAAAAAGACCACATCTCAAAATAGTGTGTTTTTCTAAATTATTTCTCCTGATACTCTTGTGCACTCAGGTATTCCTCGCCTAATTAAACTTTGCAGATCACCAACTGAAAGAAATAACAGTGATTCTGTTTTAGTGGCATGTCTGGTAGGTACATTTTATATCTTTCTTTCGTGCTTGTCCTGAAAAATGCAAAAAACCCAGCCCTTTAGATTTTGAAATACATAAGTATTGCAGGATGTTTCAAATTCATGCCAGGGTCTCCTGCTTTTCCCCTTAAGCATAATCCTGTACACTGTCAATTATTTATCCTCTGATTGAAGATTTAAACATATAAGAAAAAGTGGCTTCATCTTCATATTACTGAGCACTAAAAAATTTCAGTGGAACACTTCAGAATTTAAGGTTTCAGTAATTCTTACATTCCATTTTCTGATGAGGCTATGTTTGCTGAAATGATCCTTGAATCACAAGGGTAGCAGCCCTTTCTCTGCACACACATGTATGGAAATAGTTATGTAAGGTGACTAAAGAGAGGAAAGGAGCTCTCTTGCTTTCACTACAATCCATTTTTTTTTCTATTTGAGTCTCCAAGACAATATAGTGTCCATCCAAGGCATGGCCAACAGAGGTTAACACTTTCTCCTCTTAGGATAAAGATCCCAACTCCTGGCCCCAAATTGCATGGACTGTGAACCCCAGCCAACTGTCAGAGTTGAGTGATTTCACCTAAAATTCTGTGACAGTGCTCTGGGGACATGGGTAATCTAAGATTAGGAGATAGGTTTTAATGAACGAAGACTGAAGAATATTGTTTGCCAGTGCTTTTCACAGTACTTACGTTATTTTAAATGTAAAACCTGGTTATTGTAGCTTTGATTAACATCTGGCTTTATACCAGCACATGACAAGTTTTGTTCATTTAAGGAGAACTCATTCAGCATGAAGAGAGTATGAAAGTGAGCATAAGAAATGCTGTGATTATCCTTCATACGTGCTGAGAAGGCTTGTTAATCTTGTATGGCTATAACAGAGGCCACAGAGTGATGGCAGAAAACCAGACTGCTGCAGATTCCTTGAATTCATGCCTATAGCTTGAGATTTTACCTGCCTGTCTGTCTTGGACAAAATACTGTCCTTGAAACATAAGTTCTGACAGGTATTGCCATTAAAGTGTGAGGGCTTGTACTGTTTAATATTTTTAGGTTGGTTGTTTACTTTTTTTATTTTTTGAAGCAGGTCTTTGATTTATGTTAGTGCTGCATTGACAAACAGCACAGAGATAAGCTGATCACAACTATCAGACCACACTAATAGAACACAATTTTTCTCCTTGAGGCAAGTCAGTTTGCTTTCTAGTTGCATCTGTTGTGTCAGGTTGCTAGAAGGTATGCAATCATTCTGTATTTTTCTCCCCTGAGAAAAACAAGTAACTCCCTTAGAAGGGAAGAGTTTATGAAGATAATAGTAACATCAATGCAATTTGTATTGTGCAGCCTCATAATCAGAACAACTGGCAGTTTTATTTGTTCCCAAATGGTTTGAAATATATTGCTTCTTTCTACATCACTGGTATCTAAAGGATTTCTGTTATGTGCGTTGTATAAAACTTCAGTAGCAGACATTTTCTGAATCAGATGTCTTATAGTTCTTATAAATAAGACAAAAGCTAAGAGGTGAGTTGAGATAGAAAGAGGCAGTATGAGACGGGCAGCAGATCAGAGACAGGTTTGCAATCAAAGCGTTCTGGCTCTCACTTCTGTTCTTCAACCCACACTATCCCTGCTCTTTGGGTCTAAGAGTAATGTACCCAAAAAGGATTGTCATTTAATTGCTGCACTTGACAGGAGAGTCATCGAACAGATGAAGATGGTAATGAGAGATGAGCCAGGTAGAAGAGTCCGTAGACCTGTACAGTTCAGTTTTGAGTCTTTGCTTCTAGAGATAGTTCCAATGATTCCTGTAATGAAGACTTTGTCAAACCTTAACAGTATTACAATTGTGTTGTTTGTTTTTCTAGGCAGCCTTACGGAGACTAGCAGTCATGAGTCCTGATGGACTTGAAGATTCAGATTTTCAGCAGCTAGTAAAGCCCAGACTTGTGGATTCCTTTCTGCTATGCACAAATATGGAAGAGAGCTTTGTATAAATGTGAGCCAAAAACCTCAAAAAATAATCAAAATTATAGGTATACAATAAGATAATACATATACAATTTTATTTAGTTTTAGTCCTATTGTTATTTATAACTTATTTATTTTAAAATCATGAACATGTGGTTTGTAGGAGCAAAGAAGCCAAATGAGCAAACTTGTTTTAGTGGTTTGCAAAGGTAATTTTTTATTTTCCTGTCAGGACATGTCAACACACCTTATCACTGCAATCTAACAAAATGTTGTTGTCTTGTTTAATATAGTTGAATCAAGGTAATGAATGCAAGAATTCAGTTCTCTGATGTTAAATGCTTCTAGTAATGTTTCACCACTGATATGTTTCTACAATTAGAATATTTTGCAGTTTTTTTAAGAAATGTTTTAGTCTCATGCATTTGCTGCATTAGAAGAAAAATAATCCTTAAAGCTGCAAATATACACTTTGAAATGAAAGGATTTAGCAGTCTGAGCCCAGTTCTTAATTGCTGTTATCTTTTATAGATTTATGAAAATACATAACTGATTAGCTGCGGATTTTTTTCAGTTTGGAATTATGTCAGAGGAAGTTCTGACACTGCATAAAGATGTGCTTCATTAGAGGATACATACTTAAAGACAAATCTTTTATTCACATTTACTGAAAGTTACTAAAGAAATTAAGAGAATTCTAGAAAAAATCTTTGTGAAAACAAATGCACATCATCAACATGAAGTTATCCACATAAGATTTAAAGTCATCACACTATGATAATTTACTCTCCTTTACAAGAACTGGCACAACTGAAAAGTTGGGCATGCATACACTAAATAATCAGAACAGATAAATGAATTGTGAAGTATATTTCCATTTTTCCATTTTTCTAACTGTATCTCTAAAACTGTGAAAAGGACTTTCAGGAGCTCTTGGAGTTGAAAAAAGAAGATTTTTACCAATGGATAACAACATAAAGAATAGAGATGATGTTAAAATAGATGTGGGTTTTTTTCCATTAACATTCCTCTTAAAATTTGCCTTTTTATTTACATTAAGAAACAATATAAATTTATAATTACTCAACCAGGAATATCGTGAGAGTGTTTTCCCCCTCAACTTCTCATAAAGCACTCTGTAGATTATGAAAGTATATGTATTATTTTCTTGATGGCTTGCAACTATTGCTCTGGATCATTTTATGATTAGCAACTTCAGGGTACTAGGACATCTGCCAAAAAAGTAAGTACATTTCTTCTTTACTGTACTTACTTTGTAGATACATTAAACAGCTTAATTCATTAATGTTTATTTAGTATTATTTGGTGTTTAGATGAAAGGCACCAGGAAATTGCTACGCTGTTATTGCCTTCCACATTTTCTGTGTCTGAGAAATCTGTCCTGCTTCAAGCAGTCAAAAATGGTGGGTAATTTTTTCTCCCCTTGAGTATATGGGTTAAGAAGTCTCTGCCTTAACATTTCCTCCTTGTGATCTCTTCCTTTAACTATGAACTCTATCTTACTGAAGTTTTAAAGCTTTAGAAAACATACAATGAACTCTGTCATGAGCAACTACTCAAAGATAAGCACTGAATCAGATGTTTCACAGATGTAATTTCCTAGTAAAAAGCAGAGATGAATTCTGCTTTGTTTGCTTACTTTGAGACAGTTCCTTAAACTTCCAAGACTGTTAAGATGTATGGTACTGTACAGCTTTCAAAATATTTTACAGCGGATGGACTTTAACACTTTCCTCACTAAGCCAAAATACATGTATGAACCATAGAAGATTTAAATGGTAAAATCAACTTTCTTGGTATAAACAAGGAACTTATAAAAGTCATAAAAAAATTAATTCAGTAAGGTTTCATTGCTGTCCTGCTGATAATGTGAATAGAATACTACACATCAAATTCGGTTGTGAATGCGCTGTACTGAATCTTGTTCTGTCAGGTGCAACTAACACCAGACATAGTAGTTTGTAGGTAGAGTAGGGTTTATTCCGTAATAGGTAAAGGTAAAATCTCATTTTAAACAAATGTCCACACATGTAAAGTGAACTGAAGTAGTTGTTAAGAAAATGCCATTATGACCTATAATCTTTTAAAGCCATTTCTAGCAAGTCAATCCAATATTCAGTGAACAGGCCAGTAGTGACGAATGGATCTCATTTCCTCTTAGAAACAATAATGTGAACCCACATCAACTGATTTTGCTACAAATACTCTCAATCTGTAAATACAAGGCCATAATTCTAGGCCCATATTGTCCATTATCATGTGTTCATATTATGAATGTGGCAGTTTACAGAAACAAAATACATTTAGGTGGATCTCATATTTGTAGTAGAAAAATATATCTTGAAATAGCCAGTTCAGACCTGTTATCACCTAAGTGTCATCAAAACCATTTTTGCTAGGTCTGAATTTTTCACCTAAAGTTGTGCACTTTATTTTTGTATATGTTAAAGTTTATGAGAAAACAAACATACCTCTTTCTTTCCACTTAATTAAATTGGGCATAAAAAGTAACTAAAAGTACTGAAATACTATTTTCTCATTACTTTTGAATGAATTCTAGATTAAAAATATTTGCTTTGATATTGATTTTTCATTTAAAAAAAAAAAAAAAAAGGAACGGTTTAAGCCAGAATAAACATGTTTAATTTCAATGTAGTATAAAATAAAATATTTCATATAAAAAGATTTTCACTAAAACATGTCTTTTGATGGATTAATCTTTGGAATCCCTGTGTATATACATATACAGTTAGCAGAGTGATGTAGAGAGGATGTGTAATACATTTACATATCAATTCATATACGTGGACTTATTGACCTATAGAGACTGTACATAGGTTAGATATTAGCTTAATCATTCTGGAAACTGAATGTTATGCTTGTCATAGACGTTGTAGTTTCATTTAAGTTTTTTCTGAACATTTTAGATTTTGAATTATATTGGAAATATTAGACAAACATGCAGTGAACTGCAGAATTCTTTGTAACTTTGATTTACATTCCAGTGACTTTGGACAGTGCGGTCAAATTTCAGCTTTAGTTTGAACTGTTTACAGATATTAGGGGCCCAGATGTTTCATTCAAAGAATAAAATTTTTTTCTCAGTTTATTGTGTTTGCGACATTAATCATTTATGTGAACTTGGTCTGTTTAAAATAATATTTGTATCTACAAGGCAGAAGATAATTCCTTGGTAAATTTAACCACTTACCTATTTTTAGGATTGCCTGTTAGTATCCAAAAGATCGAACTTGGTCTGTGGAGTGTCATGTTGCCTTGGTACAAGGCTGTCTTATATGGCTTGTTCCAAATATGTATGTTGACTATCTCCTTTCAAATAACAGCAATGAACAGTCAAAATAACATGAGCTTCTGTATTTTGAGAAATGGGCTTTGATTTTCAGTTTAAATTTATATTAAAATTAATGTATTTAAAGTAACACTCTAGACACTAAATTATTCACTAGTGTTCTCATTTTTAAGGGGAGGGAGGAAAAATGGAGTTGAACATTGAAAGATGGATCTATAGTGAATTTGCTCATTCCAGTTGGAAGTGCTCAGCTGGTGGGGAGGTGAGTGGGTAGTTTCAGCCCTTGACAGACTAAAGAACCAGGAACAAGGAAAGCACAGGATTATCTATTTTAGATACTTATATGCTTTGCAGAAATCCTTATTTCTACTTTCTAGTTTCCTCTTGGGTCTGAATTTCTCTTTCTCTAGCTATAACAAATTTCTGCCTCTTAGGAGTGTTATATATAATTGCTAATTATCTGAATAGAAGAGAGTTAAATTCCAAGGTCTGGTCCTGCTAATTATTATGCTGATAAGTTTTTGCTGAGAAACTAAGTACAAAAATAGCTTGTTAAATAAACAAGTACTCTAGATCTAGATGTACTCTAGATCACCTACAACAACAACAAAAAAATGTTTATTGTTCCCACAACAGAGGGAAGAACAAGCATATTCTCCAGAAAACTTGAGAGAAAACATATACATAATAATATTTTTCTAGGTATTGGTACTTTCACAAGCAGACTTGCTAACTAAGTTTATGAATTGATCAGTCCCCTGCCAAATAATTACTGAATCAAAATCATAAGAGAAAACCACTAGACCTAGAGACAAAACACTGGGAAATAATGTATTTTTCTCTTTTCAACAGCTGATCAGTGACTTTCTCTTTTAATAATTCAAGTGTACTTAGAACCCAGTGGAATCGATGGGAAACCAGTGCAAAAGAAAAATTGTAGTAGATAATACTGCTAATTCGCTTTAGAGAGAAATTTTAAAAGGATCAAAAGGCTTAAATGGTGTGAAGAAAGAGGTGTGTCTGATACAGTGCCTTTTCTGTCACTGTCGTGATCTCCTGTGTCACAAATGTATAATTGGTAAGTACACTGCTTGTACTCTTTTCTTCAAGCTTCCTGGATATTACCACTGTCAATTGATTAGCTTTTGTCCATGTCCTTCACAGTCTTTAGAATGTGACCTAACAGTGCACACATATCTTCAAAGTAACTGACAAGTTTCGAGGTATATAAAAATTTATTCTGAATTGTTTGGGTTTCTTATGCCACATAATGTAAAAATCTTTTTTTTGGAAGGATATACCTAGCAGATATGACAATTTTAGGTGTGTTCATCAGGTAAGGGAAATTTTATGATAAATCAAGAAGATATATCTGAAAGGGGATTGGACTAGATGATCTCCAAAGGTCCCTTCCAACCCGTATCATTCTGTGATTCTGTGATGTGTGTTTTCATTTGCATCAAAAGAATAATTATGGAAAGGGTCCGAATCCTCTAAGGAAACCTTCTTTGGAGCTATGGTAAGTCAGTGTGCCTGCACTGCAGAAAAGAAGAGCCAGAGCTCAGCCCCCAGGTTTCAAGATTCTTGATAGAATTAGAACTGTAGAGATTTAGCACATAAAAGAAAAGAAAATAAACATAGATAAAATCTTACAACATGAAACTAAGGATAAACAACTTGTAAAGTTTTGTGATAAACACAAACATATAAGGAGTATCCTTTGTACCTTAAGCAACACGCTTGTTTACATATGCTTGCTTCCATTTCCAAAGCAAGATACAGTGCCCTTAGTCACAGCTCTTTACTTTTGTACTGCTTAATTATTAAAAAGGCCACACTTTTTTTCAGAGCAGCAATTGTTACAAATCAATGATTTCAAAAGTGTAACCCTTTTTTAGGGATGGATAAACAGGGAAGTGACTAAATACCCTGAAGCACAGCCGATTGTTTACATCAGTGTGTCATGCTTAAAAGGACACAAACAGTGGAATGAGATAGGCTGGCTATTGGTTTAGAATACCTGGAGTAGAAGAAATCTATCATGTGCTTTACTCTAGGGAGGGATTATCATCTCTTTTGAACTTTAATTTTCTTAAGTATAGTCCAGACCAGTAATTTAAGTACTTTCTGTAGACCACAGAAAGAAGTGGGCAATTCTTTCTCTCTGAGAATGACTGCCCAAGACAGAGAGTATACATAATGCCACGGAACTGCCTTTTTTTTTTTTTTTTCCCCAGTGGCTATGGAAAAAAGCGCTGATGATTTGTTTGGAGGAGATGTCTAAACACCTCGACATCTAACTTTTAGTTCAGATCATGTGAGATGAATTCCAGATTCAGTCTGTAGACAAAAGGAAGACACTTTTTGAGCTAGGGTTTCACATGCTGTTTATGTATCGAACACAATTCCCATCAAACCAGAAATTTTTGCAACATCAGACTCTCCCTTTGAAATTAATAACTGAGACATTATTTTTTTGCTTGGTATGCACTACATGACGATTCCTATTTGCCAGTGTTGTAAACCCAGGAATAGCTGGACCAAGTCATCAAGTTCAGACTTTTATATCAGATTTTACATTTCTTATTAGAGAAAAATCTCTTGCATTTAAAGAAAGGGAGAGAGAAAACAGGTCACAGGACACTCAGAATGGTCTCCAAAGTGAGCTATCCTGAACGATATGTGAAATATCAACTAAGAATATAAATAGCATTATGCATGTCTGGAAAGCTACTACTCACCAGAAAACAAACTTCCCCTCAAACCCAGCATCCTTTCTTTCCCAAAAAGTAATAAGCTGACCTCTCAGGAGAAAAAAATCCTCTTATATTTCCAACGTTAGTTTAGAACAGTCTTACACCGTTATTATCCTGTCAAGTTCTCTTCTTTGGCTACTCTTGTATTAAAGATCTCATGATAATTACTGTTACATTAATATTTTTTTCCCTTGAATTAAAAATATTTAGGTCTAAATGTGGTATTAGATAAATAAGAGATGAAAAAATGAAAAATGGATGCTGAAGAGATACAAAGCCAAAACTCGAAGAGATTTCTCTTTAGAAATCCATTCCTGCATAAAAACATATTAAAATGAGGGTTTGATTAAACAGCTTCTTAATTAAGTAGGTAACTGAAAAATTTTGTGAAGGCTTTTTGAAGTCATGGAAATCCGTGTTATGATTATAGACAAATCCGATATTTCCAGCTCTTAAAGACTCAAGAGAATGTCAAAAAAGGCGTGTTTTGGAGTTTTTCACTTAGCTGTTTGAGATGATGAGGTAAGGCTTTTGGAAGTTAATACCACAAGATAAATATAGGTGCATCTTAAAACCAATATAAATTTCACAGACACCATTGCTTTAGAGTAGTCCAGGGATATAAACTCTTGNTAGAAGCAACAGCATTTCAATAACTATAGAGGACTTTGTCAACATTTCTATTCTGTATTTTTGCACTTTGCCAGACAGCTACGAGGCTTGGACCGCGGGATAATAGGAAGAAAGGACCCTTCAGTACGCTGCAGTCTCTGAGACCTATCAGTATCAGGGCTAACACACTGATTAATGCGGACTATTTTCAAGTGGTTTAGGCCATCCTATTGGAGGCCTTGCTGGCATGTTATAAGCAGAAATGGAAGGTGATTACTGTCAAGGCTATTGCTAGATTCTTGCATGGAAGTCTCTGCTGCTGTGCTTACTGTGCCTTAAGCACTGAGCCAGCAAAGCTTAGCAACCCTTTCATGAATCAAGAATACGCTTTTCAACAGCACTGCAGATGATGATATATGTGTGGTGGTTCACAATTCTGTTCCTTCCTAGTTTTCTCTATGCCCTTCCACCTGATGTCAGGTGACTAATGCTTGCCTTTTGAGTGAATCACAGTTTAAGGATTTGCATTGTCAAATACAAGGGAAAGCAACTGAAAGATCAAATCCAACACCTGTGACAGTGACATCTGCATCAAAGCAATCTCTTGGTCTACCACCTTGGCTAAAAGGTTGTCTGTTTGTTTATTTGCACAGTTATCACCATCTGACAAATATTTCTCCTCAAATACTCAAATCTTTTTTCCCTTTTGAAAAGATTTTACTTGGTTACCAAAGCACCGGGCAGCCCAATTAAACGCAATTTCTGGATTCTGCTGCAAAGATCAGATGAATCTGCATGAATTGTTCGTACTCTCATTTTGTGTCTCTTTCCAATGTAGACTAGAAACTACAGAGTGTTCCTTTCCATCTTTTTGTATTATATTGTCCGAGATCCCTCATTTAATTTGAGGCTACTTAAAAATAATTTATTAAAAATAAATATAAATACAAAGGCCAGCTCCTATGGTGGTACCAACACTTTCTTTCTGTTTCTGACCCTATAATATCTATTGTGTGGAAACGTCTTTGTAGCTTGTCTTGCAGTTAATAATCTGACATGGCTTTAACTGAGATGGTTGTCTTTTGTGTCCAAGCACAGTTTCAGCTGCAGCATTCATTCAAATAGAACTTGTAGCTGCTTTGATTCTGATTTAAAGGTGTTAAGTTGGTGGAAGCAAAGGAAATAATTAAAATTGCTGCTGAAGATTAAATCATTAAAACATGGTTTTGGTACAGAGGTGTTATTGACATCAGGATCTCAGACTTTTAGTATTTTGAATTAGTTCTCAGATACTTTTGAGGTAGAACATCTATCAATAAAGAAGTATGGTTACATCTTTCTTCAGAAAATTTATTTCTTAAATAGATTTTAATAAAAAATGTCGTTATTGAAATAAACAAAAATGGACGCTTTTTGCTACTTTAAAAAGCTAACTAGAAGATAAAAGCTGTTTAGTTTACAGAAGAGCCACAATGCAAATTACTTAAAAATTCTTTAACCATTGCTTTGTTTTCTAGGGTCTTGCTGCATGTGAATAAATACACCAGGTCATTCTCTATTTCCAGGTCTTAGCTGTAATCAGTAGAATAAAATATGGCTGCCAGTAAGTAAAAATTTTAGAAGTATGAACTATTTCTTTTAATAGAATTTAGTTTATCAGTTCTTCTAAGGTCTAGTGATTGCACTAGCGGAAAAAAACTTCTCAGTTGAAAACTTTCCTAAGGTCCGGAAAAAACTCTTCACTGTTCAGTGACTCTCAGCAGTTCTAGCTATTCTGTTTGCCTTTGCATAAAATTTTACCAAAAAAAAGTTCTCATACTTTTTTTTTCTTTCACAGAGGTTTTATGTCCCTTTTTTTCCTTGAATGCAGCCACTCCAGTGTCAACAGACCCCAAAAAATCTATTTTCACCCAGGCCTACATTTTAGGTCACAGGCAAGTGAAAAAACATCATGTGGTTTACTTGTAGCAGTTATGTAGGCCTACCCTGCAAACTGAAGGTCTGTTTCACATGGAAGACTAAGAGCCAGTTAATGTATGAAGTACAAGCAAGAGCAAAAGTCTTGCTGAAAGTGCTTTCTCCTGTTGAGGATTCACCCAAGTCTTCTTCATTAGGAGAATGTTCCATAGTATCATAGAAATGTCTAGGATGGAAGGGACCTGTAAGATCATCTAATCTAACCATCAACCTAACTGATAAAAACCATCACTAAACCATGTAACTAAGCACTATGTTTACCCATCTTTTAAATACCTCCAGGGTCCCTCAACCACTTCCCTGAGCAGCTTGCTCCAATGCTTAATAACCCTTTCAGTGTAAAACTTTTTCCTAAGTTCCTGGCACAACTTGAGTCAATTTCCTTCTGTTCTATACCTATGACTTGGGAGAAGAGGCCAACCCCGGCCTCTCTGCAACCTCCCTTCAGGTAGCTGTAGAAAGCAATAAGGTCTCCCCTTGGCCTTCTTTTCTCTAGGCTGAACAATCCCACCTCCCTCAGCCTCTCCGTGGCCTCTCCACAGCTGCTAATGAGTTCAGGTGGCTATTGCCTTCATTTGGTATCCTGTGGACTTGTTTACTTTTTCAAAAATCCTCTTGAGCGGTTCACATCTCCTCTGTTCACATCAGGACAGCTGAGAATTGCAGCCCTGTGGATAACTGATTTTGTCTGCATACCTCTTTTTTTTCGCTTTATTTGTAACTCTTGCTCACTGAGGAACCATCTTCCTTATTATTTGTTTCCTCATAACAGACTTTTCTGAAATCTAGAAAACTGCAGTCAACCTCACCATATAACTATTATATTTATTCTGTGTGCAGGCAGCATTATTTTATTATCACTGAAGTACTTTCTGGAACACGTAATGTTAATAATTAGCCAATTTTACCAGGGACAGTTGCTCATACTATTTTTCTCCAGTTAGATACTTTTAGTCAAGTCAATAAATTACCTTTAACAGTTCAAATAAAGAAAATCTTTTTTCAATTTTAACTCATTTTTAAACAAGTAAGCAATTTTAAAGACTTAACATGAAGGTTTGGTTTTCAAAAAATAGAAAGCTATCAGAAGAATCTTGTAAAAGGAGTCAGTCCTCATGTAGCTGCCCAAGGTTTTACCATAGGCTGCATTTTTCTTTTTTCTTGAGGAGCAGCACAATGTTGCTATTGTTCAGTGCCCTGTTAGTTCTGGCTGCTTTACTACAAATCCCATTGACAATACAGTAATCTAGAGGCCCCTTTACAGCCGGGTGGGAAAGGAATTGAAACAAAAATGTTTCAAATATTCCTAAAAAGTGCTTGATGGTTAAGTTGTTCAAGTGACCCAGTCACATGAATAAAGACATTTTAAGAAAGTCTTATTAATGCATTTGATTCTTATCTCACTTCCTAAAATATTTAAAAGCCAATTTTCTTAACACGTGTAATGTCCCTAGTCTGGTGGTTTTTAATCTGGGTAAAATCTGAATAAGATTAAGTAATCTACAGACCAGCAAATGAACCTTTCTGAAGTCTTTAAAACACTGTTGAACTCATCAGAAATATATGATCATTATGCAGTACTATGCATCCAAATTCTCGTCCAAGTCTTAATGATGAAAGTAGCCAGAAAGCCAGTTTCTCTTGAGGCCACCTGGCTGCATGAAAAAAAAAAAAAAAATAATACAAAATATTTTCTTGCCCTGGAGACTGTCTAGGATTAATTTTGTTTTTCAATATTATTTTAAAAAAATGTAAAATATGTCACTAAAGAAAAAGAATATTAATTTCTTCAGAAAATAAAGTTTACCCTAGAGAATTATTCTATACAGGGATAAGGCTTTTTTAGGTTGGCTTTACATATTATCATGTTCAGTGGAATTTAATTTCTTTTAAAAGAGCCATTTTTTAAAAAAAAGAGTGGGTTTTTTTTGTTTTATTCCATGTTGCAGATAAATATAAAATGATGAAAAGTTATTAATTTTGTAGAGAATAATGCAAGATGTTGCAGCTGTCAGATGAAGGGAGTCAAGGTCAGTAGAAGTGAATTAATATCCATTGACATTGTGTTTCCTAATCAAAACTCCAGATTTTAGCTGGCCTTGAGTTTAGTCTAATATTTACTTAAAAATATATGCTCCCATGGAGGCTTACGGTACAAATGCGAAGGGAAAGTACCAGGAATGTCTGTGTAGGTGCTGCTGCCCAGAAGGAGTATAAGCCCTGTTCCATAATGTGGGAACTCTAGGCCTTGTGGGCCTCCTATTCCCAATAGAAGTGGGTAAAAATGTAGTCATGAAAACTGGTGAACTGAAGCACAAGGTCTCATTTTTCATGAGAGGAGTGAATAACTGTAAGCGAAAGTTAAAAAAGAATCGAACCCAAGTGATTGAGACACTACTGGGGCTTGTTTAAACGTGGGCAACTAAGCAAACCAATGGTGCAGGGACTGGATATGAACACCATAGCTGGAAAACTAACTGTAGTCATAGCTATAGTTATAATCAGAGTTGCATTGAAAACTTCCTTGATGTTTATGAAGTATCAAATGACACAGCAAAAATTAATACAATGGTAGATGCTGTTTTGTATTAGCAACAACATCACTTTGCAATTGACAGCTAATCTGCATGTGCTGTGGTTTACAATACTAGAATGAATTCTATAAACTCATTAATTCATTGATACAGATTAGAAAAATGGATGCATTCTTTTTCTGCCAAAACATGTAGATGTAACCCAAAGCAAAATGAGTCTCTCTGCTTTCTCAACTGATGATGTAGTGCAAATGGAGTTTTCAAAAGCTTCTTTGAGATGTACTTAAGGACTTGCTGGGGGAGAAGTGGTGACATCTACTGGAATTTTTAAACACTTCATCATATGTTTCCAAGGCTGCTAGCAAGATATATTTGGTTGGGGTCTAAAGTTGGATGAATAACACAGAAACAATTTCTACTTATATTTGTGCAAATTTGGAAGCAAATCTTCAGCCATCTTGGGGTTGTATTTGGTGTCATTTCCTGCACACGCTCAGAGTTACTGAACTTGAAACATGTAACTGTCGGCAGAAAATAAATGTTAAGATCACACAGGAATACTATGAAACGTGAATTTCTAATGTGCTTTCTGTAAGCTGATTCCATGAGTTATGTTCATTAGACTAGAGGATGGAAACAATATTACGTGATTTATGGGACCAACTGCAATTGAACATTGAGTTTATGCTTGGAGTAGTAATGCCTTACTTTAAAAGAAAGTATAAAAAAATTCCACGAGAAAGGAATATATGAAGCAAATTGCAACCTTCTACCCACATTTCATGGTAAGAAGGAAGGAAACTCATCCATCATTAAATGTGTTCATTAAAAATTATTCACTCAGATCCATTTAAACCGTGTTCTGACTTTAATCTCTTGATTTCTTGGGGCTAGATTGTGATGTGTACTGCATGCCCAATAAGCATGTGAAGGCTTTACTTGCATCCTGATGTAGGTTACTTGGACCTTGGGACTGGGCCTGCTGGAGCAGCAGGGTTATACATCTGCTTCCTCTCTCCCCTCAGAGGGAGTGTGCAGAGGGGAGAGAAAGGGGGATGGGATTGCAGAAGATGAAGAAATCCCCCTTGGCACAAAAAAACCCCTCTGCCTGGCTGGGATTGGCTGGGGGTCAGGGTCAGTAAAATTTCCCAAAATGTTACTGCTATGAATCAGTGATAAATAATCCCTCTGGGACAAGGAGGATGTAGGTAATAGATTGGCCTTTGAGATCTACTCTTGAGCTGTGTTATCCAATGTTATCTGTGTGCTATTACAATTTACCTATCTCATTCCCTTCATGGGGAATCTAATCATGAAATCATAGAATGGCTATAGTTAAACCACAGAATGTTTTAATTATAGAATCATAATCCTTATAATCCAAAATGTTTATGAATTTAGAAAGCTTATGACCTGACTGTATGATGCCATTGTGTCATACAATTAAAAATAATAGAAAGTAACGAGTAGGAGTTTTCCTACTCACCTTAAACTGAAAGCCAAATTACCAGTGTCCGACATAGTTCCACGGGCTCTCAGCATCTGTCTTTTACCTGGCATTTGGCATTTTCCGCCTTTACGTACAATGGACTAAATAAATTGTGTGATTTCTGGTGGGTAATGTTAAATGATTGTTCAGTGTCTGATCCAAAATTATCTAGTGGAGTGAAACTCATTTTCCAAGCAGAAAAGTTAATCATCGGTAGACCCTGCAGCACTGAGGTTTTTCTGCAATATTTAGAGTAACAGGCAGAAGAAATACCATGGGGAAAAAGGGGAATGGTGCTCCTTGAAGTCCCACCACCACTTTTCATTCTGGCTAAGAACCATTTCAAATATTGCAGGTAGCTGGTTCACATTGATGTGCCTGTTTTTTGGGTTTTTTTACCAATTATACCCTTTTTGTTAAAAATATTCTAATATGTGAGAAACTTTCTGTAAGGCTTTCCACCAAGCTGTCCTTGAAGATTTTCTGCTGTTAAGTAGATTTATTATTATGGTATGACGAAGGGAAACCATCTGCTATCATTCATCAAAATGCAACTCTACCACCAGTCTTACCTCTAATTCTGAAAGCTGCAGATGTGTGGAGATATTATGTTGATTTTTGCACCTATGAGCATATAACCTGTTGTAATATCCTATTTCTGCAGCCTTCAGTTGCGTCCTGTGATTCAGTCAGAGCAGCTTTTCTTGTAATGGCACTTGTCTCACTTCAGCAGTGTGCTCTGGTTATGAGACTCCCTGGCTAAAGAGGTTATAAGTGTGATAGTCTAACTTACCTACTCAAAATTGGAAGTGTTTGGCTGTCAGCATTAAGGTGAAAACTCTGACATAGACAGTTTTCTGACTTTATTAATAAAGTTTTAATCCGCCAAACCAATTTTGTTAGTCCATGTTGACTTTCTTGCATTGTGTTTCTGATTTGCTAGACTGACAAGTTTCTATCAATCCATCAATCTTATTTAACTGGCCTGCTGCTCACAAGTTTCTGTAGATTTATCATGACACAAATAACACATTTTTAAATTAACAGAGATTCCCCAGGTCTGTATGCATATCCACATCCATTTCTAACCAATTTTATGGCTAAAACCTACTCCTACTTCAGACCTTTGACTATCTAAGACCTGAGCACAAGTTTTTGTATATTTTCAGTTAGTATTTTTCATAACCATGCTTTGCTGAATTAGGGTGCTCAGTCTGGTGGGGAAACACACTTGTACGTAAGAAAGGCAAAAAGTTGCCTCTAAAACACATTTAGAGTGTGTACATTTACACATTTTAGTACTACATTAACTTATACAAGCTAAAGATCTGGCTGAAGACTCTAAGCTACAATACAATACTCTGTGTTAAGCTAATAAGACAATAAATGATTGAGGATGTGCAAGTACTAAAATCCTCCCCAGAGAGTAGCACATGATACCCAATGAATAGTTGCATAGTAAATCTGTCTGAAACGTATTTCATGTCATTTGTGCCAAGATTTGCTTTCAGTCAGAGATTACAGAGAACATTTAAATTAGCAATGACAATTACCCTGAATAACAAGCTCATTATTTACTGTATTTGCCTTTTGTTGACCTCATCAGTAGCTCTGCCTGGTTAGATTCTGTGGATCCTTTTCTGTCCTTTCTGCACGAAAGCCCAAGTATGAAACATTTCCGAAAGCAACAATTGTGATTTTATAATGAACCACAAGAGGGGGGAGAATGAACAGAAATGAAAGAACTTGATTTTAATGAACAACTGTTACATTTAGGACAGAGTCATATCAATGCTGAATTTAAGAATCTTGGCCGGGTGTTGTCTGTGGAATGAAGAGTTTGAGCTAATGGTGAGACACTGTTCCTAAGATTTGTCTTTTCAGGTCTGCTGATTTATTGCTGAGCTTCACTTACAGCTGTGGACAAACCCCACTTGCAAAGTTGCAAAACACCATGCTGGGTGTACTCATCCCTCTCTTTATTGCCTTGATCAAACAGAAACAAATGCTAATGAAATGATAAAAATAGAGATCTCTCTGACCTGAATAATCAGTTTTAAGTTCTCCCACCCTGACTTTTAATTTTTTCCGCCAATTATATAAAGGAGTCCTCTAACTCAAATAATCACGGAATTTCTCCCTGGTGCATAGATGAGGTTTTGGTGTCAATATGAAAACTAAATCTTCTCAGTGTTATGATCCTGGACTGACACAGGATTGATGAAATTCCAAGAGTGTTTTCAAACTAGTTTTTAAAGAAGGCTCGTAGTCCTCTGCTCATCATATGCAGAAGCAGCTAGAGTGACAACAAAGCTGGGGGCTCCTAGAGATGGTACTCTGGGACTTCTGAGAGCACATGCCCCTACAGCTGGATCAGCTCTTGGGAGCGCATGCACATGCAGCTTTGGCAAGCAGTCAGCTTCCTAACCCCAGGACTCTGTGGGCTTCATGTCAGTTCCTATAGCCAGCTGGAGGGCAATGAAGGAAAACAGATTTCAAGAAGCCACCCACTCTACCCTCCAATTTCTCTTATTTCAAAGTGGGTATGAGGGGCAGGCAACTTTCCCAATGTTTAGTCCTCTGTATCTTGTTTTCCATGTCCTTCCTAGCCTAGGTTGTCAGTCTTCTGGGAGAGGGATAGGAAAGCAAATGAATCTCACTGCCCTCCAAGACTAAGAAAGGAGCAAAGCAACAATTATAACAGTAATATGAGGATGGTATTGTAGCAGGTGGTTGCAGCATGGCAAAAAATAGTAGCATAGGCATCAAACCTTCTCAGCTTCTCTATGCAAGTAATCACAAGTAGCCCAGTAGACTATAACTCTGAGAGAACACCATGTAATGTTATTAGGCAAAATGATAATGTCCTTAATTTCTTGTTCAAAAGATGAACAGTGCTGAAGAAGGCTTGCAGAAAGAAATTAAGACAGTTATACTAGAAGAAGACAGAATGTTGATTACCAGCAGCGAGGTATCCAGATTTGACTAATGGCACAGTTATTGTATGCATAAGCCCTAATGGTGTTTAAGTGGTTGCTAGAATGAATGCAATTAATGTAATTTATTTGTCAGCATCCAAACACTATAATACTGGGAATAGGATGGGAGGTCCCTTGCCTAGCATATAGCCCTATGAATATTTTTCACTGTCTCTTTTCACAAGTACACAAAACCCGTGACTGATTTTTTAATTTTTTTTTTTCTCCTCATTTTTAAGGGGCATCATCTACATAGCTCCACTGATTTAAACTGAATTTTTTTTGTACTGTGTTACAGATTTTGGAGGGATACTTTAGGCCAATCTAGTATGGCTTGCCCCTTGAAGGCCTTGTGCCTATCCTATAGCTCCTGAGTGAGCATATGCTTTTTAGAGAGATCCTTATAGTTTGACTGAACCTCTGTAGGGTAACAGTAAATTGATTCCTTTCTTAAATTGTTCTAGTAATTAGCAGATTCGCTATTCTTGACAAATTAAAATTGATGCACATTCCAGGGTCAACAGCAAAACTTTATCAACATGCATTTTCTTTTCAATTAAGTTATTCAAAAATATTGCCAGCTTCTTTAAGTTACTATTCCCCTGTGCACTGACGACTGACATTGTAGGACTGTGATGAGACATGGTTGCCTTTCAGTTTGGATTCAGATCAACTACCTTATTGTGAAACCACCAACAAGAAAGCTGTGACTGGGCTGTATATCGAAGTTCAACACAAATAGCAGCTGTCAAAACCGTAAGATTAATTATTGTTTATTAATCATTTCTTGTTCAAAATGGAGAAGCCTTCCAAATCAAGTCACAGAAAACTTGGAAGCGCTGTTTACAGCACAGACAGGTATTTTGATGAGGGTTTATGGATTTCTAAAATGTTTATTATTTACATGCTAAATAATATTTTACTGGAAATATCTCCCTCTATACTTAACAACACAGTTAAGTTTTAAAAATTTCAGAAGAGATAAATCAATGCAGTTTGATAGCAGAACTATAAAAATATATATGACTGCTTCCTCTTTGTTCTCCCTGACTTACATGATTAGATTGAAGGCAGTGTCATGATTAGAGTAGCTTAAAATAGCACAGAATTAGTTTTTTTTTAAGATGTAAAACTACAAATGGAAGGTTTTCTTTTTCTTTGTCAGATTTTGGCTAGCAAAGTGTACACAGTAAAAACATGGTTGATAGGTAAGCTCCTTGTAATAGAACAAATAAACCGTTAATAGTATCAGTCTTGTGAAACAATGAAAGACTAAAATTTAGATCTGATTCAGAAAGCAGTAAATTACCATTTTTTTTTAAAAAAGGTATCCTAGGGCCTGTATGCTTTCGGAGTTCCTCACTGCATCTCAGAATCTTTCAATTGCTTCTTGTTGCTGTCTTAATCTTAGCAAAAGCTGTAAGTGAGGAGTTTGACTTAACATTGTGGTTGAATTTTACTGTGCATTATTTCCCATGCATACAGTCTGTACAATGATAAACCTGAGGTGCTTGAGTCTTTACCTCCAATAATCACAACTAGAAAACCACGAATGGACTTTTCATTTTTCCCATGGAAGAGCTATAAAACCTAAGGTAAACCCTCCTGCCAAATCGCTTTTATGGGAACCTCACTTTCCTGTTCACTAGTTTTACTCCAATTAATTAAAAGCAACAGTCCTGCCCTTCACTGTGGTTTCCAAGGTATTCATGGGGGGCAAGTACTCCATCCAAAGTCCTGAGTGAGACTGAACTGGAGGTCCTTGGTGGGTTCTTACCTGCAGATATGAATTGCAGTGTCCATAAAGTCCCCGTCCCCAAAAGATAGAAGCCTTACAATGCTGAAATGAGCAGGCCACTCAAAACTTAATACAGAAATGAAGAGCTTACTCAGTCATGATTCTTTTGGGGGNTTTTTTTTTTTTTTTAGAATATATTCCTGTCTGTAAAAGCTTTAAGCATTCTGTGTTCCCTTTGCTTTTCAGTTAAGTTTTCTGTGCTTTCTAATGTGGTCCTCTGAGTGCTGGAAAGTAACAGAAACAAGAATGCATTTAATACCTAGCCTGGTGCCTTGGCAGCAAAGCTTAGCACTCCAGTGTGGGGAGTAGCAGGTTCAAGACCAACCCCAGGAGTCTTACTACTTGGACTGGCAGAGGGCTAGCGTAATGCACAGACAGTGAGCTCATTCTGCAGGTGGAGTGTTCAGCTGCATTGATCTTATGGCAAACCCAGCCTGCTAAGGTTGTGGAGAAACATTGGCTCTGATCTAAAAGGAAATTGTGCTGCCTTTCCCTGTCTTTCCACTAGTTTAGCTTGCAAGCTCTAATAACATTAAAACATACTTTAAGCAAGAAGGCTGACGCAGCTACAGAGACACAAAGTAATTTCCTAGAAATAGTAAATACAATAAGCAAAACTCTAATCTCTCATTAGGTAATTGTATTTTCATGGGGTCAGCCAGCCTCCCTGGCCAGGTTGAGGTCAATTCTAAAATATGTGTATTATATACATTAGGCATCTGTTAATGAAGCATAAATTTCACCAGTAAGCTGGGTGCCAAAATCAACTCATTTGGGTACGTGGTTTGCATCTATGGTGGTGTCTTATGGATTTGTTCCATAGCTGAAACAGCAAGTTTGTGTAGATGCCATGAATGGCATATAATAAGGAAAAAAAAAGCAACACCAAAAGCATCTTGAAGGAGCATAAATCTGCTGAATTTTTGCTAGATGAAATTCAGAAGGTTGTAAGACGATAGTAAATAAAGAGTAAGGAAGAGAACGTTACCAGAGCCAAGAATATCTGTTCAGTGCTAGTAATTATTTTCTTTGACACAAGGCAAAATAAAAGTGAAGAAAAATCTACATTTTAAACATAATTTCTTTCCTAAAAGGAACTGAGTGGGGCTTCACTTTAAAAATTCACCAGTATTTTTCTCAGATCCTTCACAGAGGCACTGGAAGAACAGCAGCAAGATGCCACCCCATCAGCAATCAAGCAACAAGCCCTCACACTTCTCATGTCAGCCTAGGGTGGCAAAAGTAGGATATTTCCCCAACAATGGTGAGTCTAGGAATGAGAACAGGTTCGATAACCCTAACGCCAAACCTTGCAATGATGGCATGACAACACTTTTCCTTTGCAGACGTATAAGCAAAAGTGCATGTCTGCTTTGGGAGCAGAGTGACGCTATGTGTTCCCTCTCAACATGTAGCCTGGAATATTGTTTTGTTTTATTTAACTACCGCAGGGTCTAAGGACAGCAATGATTTTTGACTATTTTTTACTGCCCGTTAAAGTGGTAGAAGTGTTTCAGAGCAGTAGCCACTGTAAAAAAAGAATATGCAAGAAAATAAATACTTCTGAGTTCAGAAATGACCCCTTTTCATTCATTAAGTTTCCATAGCTGAGCAGAGGATTGGTGTGTGCTTTGGCAGTGAAAAATAACATAACGTTTTGGAAAGAGCAAACTTTAGCACAGTAGCACATGTTGGAGCAACACTATAGGCTCCAAGTTGTGTTAAGCCAACTGTAAGTTTGACAGCAGAAATATATCAGTCTCTTTGAACAAATAACCTGAGGAATATATGTAGATCCCTCTGAGCTGTTCTCTTAGTTTCAATCCAGTAATTTTCATACAAATTAAAGGTGAGATTTTAGTAGGCAATATCATGAGCAAATTATTGGGAATAAAAATTCACCATGCCAAGAACTGTCCTGCAAGACATTGAATCCCAATGAGAACTGATGACCACCGAGTGTGTGAGGGGAAAAGCTGATCTCTTAATTCTTCATGCCTCTTCCTTTTCCAGTTGAGGAGAGGATGGGTGAGTAAAGGCAAGCTGGTCCTTCTTACTCCTGTGAATCCATACTTCAGCGGGCAAGGAAATGAATAAATAGGAATATAGAGAAGGGGAGGATATATCTCTGTGTTTATATGTGAACATGAGAAGGTAGATAGAGACTCCTATTGAATCCAAGCCAGAGTCTGACACTAGATACTTCTATATATATATATATTAAACCTCAGGTTTACGCTGCTTAATAAATAAACCTCAAAGCTTAAAATAGATGAATCAAAGTACAAAGTACAGCATATGCTACCTGTTAGCAAGAGTAAATTTTATGTTCCCTCTTCCTCACAAAAAAATATTTTTCCTCTTGCAAATAAAGGAAAGTATTTCTGTTTTCCTAACCTATGAATAGAAAATCTGAATTCAAGGGACAGATGTCAATGATCCTGTTAATTGAAAAAACAAGATATAACTTGAGGTTGATTTTTGAAGTGTTGCGTAGGCTTCTAGTTACAGAACTTCATGTAGATTTTTTTCTCACTTGAAAAATATATCCTTTTCTTGCTCTCTCAGAAAATATTTATCAACTTAATAAAGAGCTTGATAAGCTCATTTCTTGATGAAATCCAGCTTTCTCATGGATGGGGATCACTAAATATCCATTTTCTTCAGAGCTTCAGTTGTGTCACCTGCTGCTGTTAATTATACCATTCTGTTCACACAGTTTGGTGGCTCAAATGATTATAAGGTACTGTGATGAATGCAGTAAGTAAAATGTACCCATGAACACTGATGAGAACTTGGAATACTTTTGGTGGCTTATATATGTATATGGTATAGTGCTTTGTGCTATTGGGCCTTTGTAAATCATGAGCTATTGCTAATTCTGTAACCACTGAGGTTGTGTTTAGTTCAAGTCCAATTAGTCTGAGCTTAGCCTGAGTGGGCTAAGTGTCCCTCTTGCACAGCTATGGGGGAAGATGGCTGCAGGATGAAACACTGAGATAGCAGCCACTAACAGAGAACAATGCTTTGGAAAAGAATAACCAGTGGATGAATAAGTTTCATGGTTTAAGTATAAGACGAGACATTTCTGAGATGCGACGGTATGTATCAGAAAAAGCATATGAAGGCATGTCCCTCAAAAGCAGTTAGCATGCATGTAAACTGTGAGTTCTTCTTTCAATGACATGAAAAATGCATAGTCTTTTCCAAGGGCATCCTTACCTGGCTGTAAAATCTAGTGAGACCCACAGAAGCCCTTCTACCTATTCCAGCGGGCTTTGGGACAGACTAGCAATTGCCCCATTGGAATGATATTAGAAGGTACCTTCTGAGAGGCTGACTGTTTCCATTCTGCTGCAGCTAATAGCTTTACAGTCTAATGGTTAAGAAGCTTTTTATGCATACAAGTTGAAAAGAAGCAGATCCTGATTACCTCTGCAAATGAAAGCAGTGAGTGAGACACCTTAGGTTTTTAATACTGTTAGCTTCCATGTTTAACAGGACCGATTCTCATTTCAAAAATCTCTGTAATGTTGAAATTAGTGCAAACGCTATTATGAATTTCTTGGGGGGAAAAAAATCCATGACATATTTCCCCCTGTATCCATCTAGCTCTGGGGAATGTAATGCTGCTGAATACGCTCGCTTTTGTAAGAGATGTAAAACAGAGTCTGTGATCATTTGTGGTCATTAAGGATCACTTTTTTTTTTCTTTTTTTCATGAATAGAGGTGTTAGTGGAGGTGTTCTGGCCTAATTCCAGCTCTGGTAATTGGATTTTTTTTTCTTTTTTTTTTACCTACACACATTCCTTCAGCAGCAGTTTCATTTGGCTACGTATGTTGGGCTCAGTTCAGTGTTGCCCCATTGGTCCCCCTTGTGTCAGCCAGACTGATGCAAACAGACACTAAGACAACTGTAAACTCTCATTTCCCTCCCATATAACCCTTTGTCACAAGAATATATGGCTTGACACAGCTTCATCAGATGTGGTTTCAGTATTACATCTGGTAGGGGGGGCATTTCTAGATGGTGGTATTCAGAAGGAACCCAAAAAGGGAATGGATCAGCTATTAGAGAGAGAATGGACGTTGGAGGCTGAATCACTCTTCTAACACAATGATTTTTAGCCCTGTAGCTCTAAGGGCCCACATAAACACCATCGAGTCAGCTTGTGGCTGAAGGTGTAACCCGCCATGTGCTGCACAGTTGGATTTGTAGCGATGGATGGTATCAGCAAGAGATAAAGAGAATTCTATCTAACCTGGTAAAATGCTTCCAAAATGTATGCTGGACAGAAGTGGGGATGGGAGAAAGGAAGAAACACATGAAGTTGGGGTAAGAACCTGAATCAAAATAAGACATCCTTTGCTCTAACAGATATAACAGAAAGCAAGGTTGTTGTCTTTTTGCTGCTGTGCCTAACTGAAGTCAGAAAGGATGACAAAAGTCAGATGCGGTGCAAACCTCTCATTTTTCATCTAGTCTTTGAATATCTTCCAATGTGCTACACACTACCAGTTTTAGTCTTTCTACCTTATGTTACACAGGGGCTCTTCAGCCAGGCATGAGGCACCCTAGGGTGCTTAAACAGCCTGGGGGTGGCTGGGGTTTGATGAACTTACTTAAACCCTTACCTCTACACCAGATAAAGTCCTTTCACTCATGAAAGAGTGATTAGGGATCACCATGGGTCTAACTAGACTGGAAATTCCCCCAGTCCTTCTTGAAGGTTATTTTTAAATAACTGTGAGAGAGGCTTCCAAATTAGACCACAGCCCAAAACCCAGCGCTAAAAGCCTGCAATGAAAACTTTATATTAGGTGACAGTGCCTCTGTCCCCAGGCTGTGATCATCAGCAGAACTGGAGATCACAGGTACACAGTGTAGAGAGGAGAGGTATACAGGCAAAAGCAATGTACTTAGGAAAATATGCATGTATAGAGCTAATGCGTATTACTCTTTTAAGGAATATAAGTGTGTTTGCTCCTAGAAAACTTCACCATAGGCTATCAAGGGTTAAAAAAGCATTTCAAAATCAGCTTCTATTGGACTATTTTGTTTGGCCAACATCTGACATGGGTTGTACTGAGCACATTTTGCCACCTGGCCAATTTTTTTTTCCTGCCAAGCTATTCACTCAGGCTTGTGGTGTGAAAAATAGATGTTTAATAGTCAATGAAGTACTATAGTGGGTAATAGTTTATAAATTTCCATGACTTATTATGCTCAGCCTAAGTGACTGTTTATTAAGTGTATTTAAAGCCCCCCATCTCATTAACTTACAGTACTGGTGATTCCCTCCTCCCACCACTGCTATTTTTAATGGAAAATACTCACCCATACCTTTTGCCTGTGAAACATTTTTTTTGTATGTGAAACAACTCAGCAGAAAAGAGACTGCCTGGATAAGAACAGGACACTATCCTTGGCAAGGTACAATGTGTTTATCATTTTTAGAAGTAAAGTGAATGTGAAATATGAAGTATACATATTGTGAACCAAAAAAACCTATAAATGTCCTTTGTATGAAATACAGCTGCCAATATCCCACCCTTTTCTGCTTTGGGTTTACAGTGAATGACATGGTCAGTTTTATCAGTAAAGCAGGTCTCATGTAAAAAAATATTAAACCAGTGACTTAATTATGAAAAACTGCCTTTATTTTCTTAATGAAATTCCATAGTACTTCAGGGAAATATTACATAGAAAGGTTAAATAAATTCTCTGCTAACAAAAACCAGGCCCAGTCTTAACTTTAGGGTTCTACTGTTGGCTGTGCAATGGGAAGGTGAGTTTCTATAGCTGGGAAAGTCTGCTAATTATAAAAGAATGTGTTTTGTTCTCCTATATTAACCTCTAGGATGAAAAAGGTCATTGGTTGCTCTTGATATGTTCTGTGAAATCTATCAAAAGAATCCCACGGACATTAATGAGTGTCCTTTTCTCATATATAATATTTTAGTAACGCTATGTAAGTAAAACTCCAGATTAATCCTTGGAATAATTCCACTGAAGCTACTAAGAGCATAGTACAGTTTAGTCCTCCAACACTTGGCTTACTTGGCTTACTGCTTCACACTCTTTGCATCCATTTCCTGAAGGTCTCTTGGGAGCTGAAGATAAGCATAAGATAATGACAATATGAAAACAGAAAAATTGGTAAGTATTACGATAATGTGAGGAGATGGCTCTAATAAAAGTAAAGGAAGTCGTGCATAAAATCCCCTCTGGTAAAGAGCAGTGGAGAATACAGTTTTCCCAAACTGGGATGTTAAGCTGTCACAGATGTTACATACAGAGGAGACCCTTCCATATAATCTCAGATGCCATGTACAGAAACAAACACAAACATCACCTCAACCTATGATGCCGACGAGCAGAGCAAGAGCAGGGCCACCTGTGCTGCAGAGAGTGAAAGGCTCTCTTTTGGCCTGCTCCCAGGTACTTCTACACAGCAGATATAAAAATACGTACCAGCAGTGTTGAAGGAGTTAATGTGACATTGCAAAATGAGCTTTGCTATTTGCTGTTTTGTTTGGCCAATAGCTGACACAAGCACATTTTGCCACCTGGCTAATTTTGTGCTGCCAAGTTATTCATTCAGGCCAGTGGTGTGAAAAAGGAGACATTTAATAGTCAACAGAGCACTATATAGGGTAATAGTTTATGATTTTCCATGACTACTTAGATGCTGTTCAAATTATTCTTGATTGAGCAAATTATTCTTTTTTAAAATCATTCCATTCATTTATTTACTAATGATTCTATCCCTTCCCTCCCGTACACCATTTTTTTAAAATGGGAATGATCAGCCATTTCCACGTTTGAGGGGATTTAACCAAATGAAAACTGAGCGTATTGTAGCTTAGATAACAACTTTGAAAGACCTTTTGTCAGGGCATTAGAGGCAGAGCAAAATCCTTTCCCTGAGCTTTCCAGGGAGCCCTGCACTGAGGTAAGGCAGACTGTAGAAAAACACTGACATGAGGAAAGGCTGAGAGACCTGGTTCTGTTTAGCCTGGAGAAGAGAAGACTGAGAGGAGGGTCTCATCAACACTTATAAATATGTAAAGGGTGGGTGCTAAGAGGATGGAGTCAGGCTCTTCTCAGTGGATCCCGGTGACAGGACAAGGGGCAACAGACACAAGCTGGAACACAGGAAATTCCCTCTCAACATGAGGAAAAACTTCTTTACTTTGAGGGTGCCCAAGCACTGGAACAGGCTGTCCAGAGAGGCTGTGGAGCCTCCTCTGGAGATACTCAAAACCCACCCGGATGCAGTCCTGTCCAGCCTGCTATAGGTAACTCTGCTTTGGCAGGGGGTTGGACTAGATGATCTCCTGTGCCTTCCAACCCCTACCATGTTGTGATTCTATGACCTTGGTTTAGCAGATGAAAAATTTAACCCTCAAATATTTTCTTTTTTTTCACCAGGTGGTTGGTTGGTTTTTAAGTTGAACCAGCTCCTGATGGGATGTGTCCAGTTATGTGTCAGACATCTTCCATGCCAGGGCCGATGGAAGGCAGTGCTTCCCCTCAGCTGCCCCCCAGGCCTGGAGTGAGTGGGGAACCCTGGGGGAGATCGGGAAGCCCGGTGGCTGACTTGCTGAGGAGGGCACCCTTGCAGCTCCCGCCAGAGCCCACAGGCCAGGGCCTACAGCGCTCAGTAGGGCCAGCCAGGAACCTGCCATGCCAGGGGGATCCGTGGGGATGAGGCAGGTGGGAGATGAGCCCGGAAAGGTGCCTCAGCCAGGGGGAGGCCGCCAGCAGGCTCTGGGTCGCTTCTTGCCCCGTGGGATCACCAGCAGGGTGGCTGAGCAGCCAAAGGCCCTGGTGCCGGACGGTGGAGGGGAGTGGGGCCGCAAAGGTCTCTGCCCGACCTGGCCAGGGGAAGAGCTGTGTCCCCATGTGCTGAAGTCCTGTGCCACAGACGAGTTGCTCCCTCTCTCTTGCACTACATCGCCCTGATCTGATTGTCTCTCTTTTTATTTTTGTTTCAGTTATCATCTAGTTGAAAACCCTCTAACCCTTTGCTGAAAGGGAATTCTTGGCAATGCCAGCCAAGATTAATGTTGAAACAGCAAACTGTTCCTCAGGACAGCCTACCTGTTAATAAATGATTTATCTGTCTTGCAAGGTACTGGTACAGTGCTTACATGCATGCCAGATACACCATTTTTTGGCAGATGTCTTTCATGCTTTTTTGCTTTTATAGGTACTTCCTAAGGTGGTGGAAACACAGCGGAAAGGCAATCCATTGCCTTTCATAACAAACACAAGAATGCTGCATGTAAATTGGATTTCCAGACTTTGGCTTATCTTTGTTAAACCAAAGGGAGGGGGGCAGATCAAGCCATCTTCCCTTACAGATGCTAGTTTATTAAGCTGTAACGCCAGAAGTTGTTGAAGCAAAATTACGCTCACTTTTGTGAGTTTATCTTATGTCATATAGTTTAGAAAAACACTGGTATTAATATTCACTGTATGGCTTAATTGGTTTGATACAGCCTAGCAACACGAGTATGGCGAGATGCTTGTTATGTAGGTCTTCGTGTTGTTTCAAAGTCTTTATTATTATGACAGCAAAGTCTTGTTCATTAAAGTTTCACAATCCATTTTCATTAGGATGAAACTGATTCTGTAAATGAACAGTTGCTCTGAAAAATCAAACCCTTGCAGCTATCACAGGGGAGGTACAAAGTCTGTATTAATTATCAGGAATATGGTGTCGATCGAAGATGTTAATTGCCCTGATGGTTAGTTATTTGGGGAATTGCCATGCATTTCATGCAGGGATAATAAAAATGAATTTTTAAACAAAGAGATCTTAAAATAATATATAATCTGTAGAGAATACCAACATCAAAGGCTTATCTCAAAGCTTTGAATTTTATCTTTGTGGTCCAAAATGTTAAAGATGAACTGAGCAATATTTCAGCTGGTTCAAGTTTGTGAGAGGAAAACAAAACAAGAGTTAATTAACTGTTATTACAAACCTTTTCAACTTTAATTTGACTTTCAAATATTAGCATTTATCTATGAACTATGCTTCTGGGTTTGACAAATTAGCTTTCACGGAACAAGTTTAATTAGGCTTCATTGTGCTTTTATGTCACTTTGCACAGTTCCAGACAATGAATGGATTAACTTACTAAAAGTCATATGTTTAAAAGAATTTGTTGAATGCTAAAAAGGTTGACAAAGTTGCAAAGCTTTACCAGCCTAATGCAGAAAAGATGCATCCTTTTTAGCATGATAACACTCATTCTTTGCAGAGAACAGCTGGTGCTGACATACACAACCCTGTCTGGCTGCTGTCAGTACCCACAGGCTGTGTCACCCCCGTACCACTCTGAGACAGCATGGGGTGTGTGTTTACTAGCAAAGCCTACTACCTGTGAAAGTCAGGAAGGAGATCAAGCTACAGGTGCACACCACATGACTAGGCATGCTGCTTCTCTAGCTGGAATAAAATTATCTCAATGTGAACCTGTGTTTCTGTTTTATTTTTAGATACTTTTTTCATCAGTAGCATTAGGGATGTTCCATTTTTATGCCTGAGATATCAAAAAAAGGGAGGAAAAGTAACTATGAGACTGTGAAGCAATATAGCAAGCTGATTTGACTCAACATAGTCCCAAGTGAGAGTGGTGAGTGTTGTAGAAAAGTATAAATAGATCCTGACACTTGAGAAAAGTGTTGTTGCTCTCCCTCACAAAGGGGTACATCCTACCTATGTATAGGAGGGCTTGTTTTGTGGCTAGGTATTAGACCTTTTCTGGTTCTTTCTGACTTCTCTTCCTTCTCTGTAGCCACACACGTGCTTCTCTGCCCTGCCAGGGACATCGTAGTGTTATGCCTCTTTTGTCTAGACAAGCTGGCTGGTGTGCAGCAGAGTCAGGAGACCCTGAAGAGACCCAAGAGGTGATTTAATGCAAATTGTGCTTGATAACAGAGAGTCATTGCAGTTTGTGCTGTGGAGAGAAAGAGGAATGAAATTTCTATAGGGAGTAGAGCAATGTGTCTGACCAAAGAAGACATTGGTGATGGCTGCTTGTAGGGAGGCAGAGGGAAACACTTTTAGAAAGTGAAAATGCTGAAGCAGCAGCAGGTATAGGTATGCTTACTCATTTCTAATCCCATCGCCTCTTCCTGGTGGTCAGTATAGTTTAGGTTAAAGCCAGGACCATGCTAGCTCATGGTTGGCTGACTGCCTGCAGAGTTTTTCCAGGAGCTGATACTGCACCAGGATTGTCCAGCAGGCCGTTTATACTCCAAACATATCCTGAATGATTCATCCTTGTCAACATATATGTTGATTTAGTCGTTTAAAGCCAGTTAAGGATTTTCTCCATGTACAAGCGTTGCCTGGGGGCCTGTTGGTTTCCTGGCTATATGCAGAAGATGTCCCCTAATATCTTTTGGATAAGAGTGCTGTTGAACACTGTGGGCTAGATGAAGAAGGACACTATGTTTGATAGACAAGAAGAAACATCAGGTGTGAGAAAGCGACAAAAAAAGGAGGTTAGGAGAATATGGAAGACAAAGTAAGGGAGTAATGGACAGAGCCAAAGGCAACAAGGAAGCCATTAGGAAGCAGCACTGAGAAATAAACAAAACTAGAGGTGATACAGAGGGGAGAAATAGCAGTGAGCTGAAAAATACAATTAAAAGTGAGTACTGCTTGAAAAACACATTCCCTATTACAGAATTTGGAGTATTTTCTTGCCTGTTTTATTTTTCTCTTTTGGTACTGAATCAATCATAATCCATGATGTCTACACATGCTTACTTCCAACTTTCCTCCTGTTGTCACTCTTTCTTCTCTAGGAAGCTTACAATGGGAAAGTTATAATAAAAAATTGAAAAAAAAGGAGCTCCTTCTTTCCTAAGCCCAAGAAATAAAGAAGATTTCAGTTCCACAATACAAACTTACGTGAAACTAAACAACTTCTTTTGCTAAAGAGCATTTCTCAATGGCTTTGACATGTAAGACTCTCATATGTAGTATCTTGGTCTGAAAACACCTTTCCCTACTGTGCTCATTACTTATCCTGTTGTATTCCAATGACAGATTTCTGAATAAGTGTAGTATAAAATATTAAGTAAGGACTTCAGGATTTGGTGTGTTTACATTGAAGTCCCCAGTGTTGGAAAATGTTGGGGTTTTTAAAATTTAAAAACGTTTGCTTTAAATGTGTGCACTATAAGTAGGTCCTTTGAAGTCAGCAGGACAAATGCTCAGTTGATATCGATTGCTATTCCTCACTGATTTCAGTGAAGCAATAACATTTATGGTGTCTGAAGACCTATCCTGCAGGGCCTAAATGCTATTGTGAAGTTGGATGCTTAGAAGCTTTTTCTGCACTTACACCAAGTCTATTTCCTCTCTGTTCCTAGAACATTCAAGTAGCCTTTTATAGTATTTCATTTCACTGCAGTGATGACAGGAGTTTTATTTCAATGATGGAAGAGATTCCTATACTTCTGTGGATCATAAAATGTTATAAACAAAAGGCAAGTAATAAATCAGATGCACCTACTATACTACACTTACGTACTTTCATTGTATGTAGTCTGCTGCTTGTACTGGTGTGGAATTCTTTCACGTATGGTTTTGATCTGTTAAAAGATTGTACTCCTTTCTATTACTTTTCACTCCCAAATTGTACATGGGTTCTATGAAAATGTGGTTATTGAGTTTTGGGTTTTTTTCTGTTGAATGGTGAAAGTGAGCAGGATTTTTCACTCCTGACAAGGGGCTTAAAGGACAATTTATACTCTCAATTTTTGCCTGTGCAGCTCCTTCTTTTCTTTCAACTGTTAGGCAGATTTTAGAGTATGCTGGTCAGAAACTGCTCTCTGAAACTTCCCTGTGTTTTCTCTTGAAACTTCTTGGATGCTCATGCAACAAAGAGGAGCTTGGCTGTGTGTTAGGCCACAACATGCAATAGTCAGTGTTTTTTGTGGTCTATCCTTTAGCTTTCCACTTCATCCTCTGGTTTCAGTAGTTTAATGAATGTTTAGGTTGATTTTCACAGACTTGTAATTAGACCCAGAAATACTTTGGGAGGGAAACTACAAAAAAGTTATGCAGCTATTCTTCCAAATGAGCTCTTTCAAAAGATAAGATGAAGCATAAAGCTTGGTACCAGGGAGAGTTGTCGAGTTTTTTTAAAAAAACAGGCATCTGCATTCATAGATACAAAAATCTGAACCTAGTTTCTTCCGCACTCGAAATCCTGACAGATGAACTTTAGAGCAACAAACTTCAGCTGTGTGTGAGACAATTGGGAAAAGGATCATCAGACTTAGCCAAATCATTTTGACATGCCAGTCCTTCCATAAGCAGAACACAAATGTAAGGGTCAGGATAAATCTTTTACTGCTGAATCAGGGAATATAAGTATTTTCACACTTCTTTTCAGCAAAACAGCAAAATGATCTCGGGTGATTAGAAACAGCAGCCTTACTTGTAGACTCAGCAATATATAAACTCTCTATTTACCTTTTCATCCAAAGCATGTTTCCCAGACCATAGAAGACATGGCTCAAGGCCAAAATCCCTAACCCATCCTTACTCAGGGGAAGAATTATGGTCTCTTCCTGAAGGAAGAATGTATGCTGCTTGCTTCTGAGGTAGCAGGAACTGTGAGTGTACTTAATCCTTGGGGAGGGACATTCTCATGTGCTCTTTTTCTGGTAACATCTTCTGTGAGCTTCAAACGCTATGCAAAGTTGTGTCCAGCTATCTTCAGCCAGAAACTGATCTGTTGGATGAAGATGGGGATGATAAAAGGAGGTAAAACAGAGATCCTCAGATTTTAGGGGGAGGAAGATGAATTATTCCCCCTTCTTGTGTGAAAATGTAAAGAATGAAAATATGTCTTCTTTGGAGGTATTAATTCTTAACAAATGCGTCACTGCAAGAACTTTGGGATGTATTTACTTTATGGAGACAATCTGTCACTAGCAAACTATGCACTTTGCTCACCAGTAACCTATTGTTACTGTAGATTTTGCAGGTAGATTGTCACCCATTTGCTGAGTCGTTTTGTGCAATCTCTAAATCATTGCAGGCCATCTATTTGAAAAGCGTTAGTGGAGGAAGCATAATGTGCTTTCATGGTAATGTAAAATGCATTAGAAATGAATTGCATGATGCTTACCTCTCAAATTACAGAAAAGACAATGACAACCATATGTGTAAATGCAAATTATATATAAAAATATCACAGATGAATCCCTGAGCTGTAACACTTGTTGTTCATTTCTATAAATATTAACATATCAGGATTTATTTTGACATACCACTAAGATAAGTGCTAGAACTGACAATAATAATGTATAATTTATGTCCTTCATATTACCTTAACATCACTGTGCTTACATTATTGCATAAATTAATTTAATGTTTCTGACATGCAGCAGATTATTCAAACATTTGTTCTTTTGTCTTCTACTGGTTTCTGTTGCTGTTTTCCAAATTACCGAATATTATTATACTCTAATGTTTATTTTATGGTACATACAATTCATAAAGTCACTTTAAAGTTCTGAAAGCTTTTATTTAGCACTCAGATGAACATGTGTTGTTATATGATGTGGAAGGAGCATTAAAGCTTTTGTATATTAAATAACTTTATGCTTATGATGCAAATTGACAATAGCTGAGAAATGCAAAGCTCAGGATAAGTTGAATATGCAGCCTGTGCCGCTGGATACTTAGGAAATGTATGGTTGGTCCTCTCTGCACGTGTATGTGAGAATCCCTCCCAAATGCATGGAAAAAGTCTTAGCTTCAGCAAAAAATCTCTTGGAATTTGTCAGTTTGAACCACAGTCCTGTCACTACCTGGCCCATATCATAAGTTGTACGTTACCAAATGTGTATTTTCATATGGCCACCAAATGCAAAGTTATATGCTTATTGTGTCCCACTGATCATGCTGGAGTTTTATTTTGCACTTGAGGCAAGAATTCAACTTATTACTTACTACAAAAATTCCCTCCACAAAAGGCACAATATCCTCTATGGACGTACAGTATCTTTTCTTGAAGTTAGGAATAAATTTCTAAGAATTGACAATTAAACCCCTTCATTTCTTTGCATTTAATAGAAATGAAAAATTAGTTCCTTTTGAAAAGAAAAACCCACAAACCAGCAGCATCTCTGTCATTTCCTCGGTCTCAAATCATTAAAAAAAAATGCATAATTGGAGGCATTTTAAACACTCAGTAATTGTTAGTTAATAGCAGTTGTGCCTCTTCACTGAATCTGGAGAAAAGAGTGCAATAAAGCCAAGCTATTCGCATCTTAGCCCAGGCCAGTAGCCTAGAGAACTCCAGGTGAAGGGTTCCCAGGCTGAAACTGTGACTCCTGCAGTGTCCCAGGCAAGTACTACCCTTTACCTGGTGCTTAAGATTACACAGCTCCACCTTTGGCTCTAACAACTCCAGGGTATGAAGAACAGAATGCACATAACAAGAGTTTTCATTGGTAGATTATTTGGACTACTTCCCTTAGTCTTCAAAGTCTTCATGGCTACATATTCACTACCTGTTAGTATTTTTAAAAGTTTAAAAAAAAAAATTAAAGAAATTAAAGTATAGGTATTTTAACGAAGCTATTGTTTTCCCCTGCCAAATGCTTGAGATGCTGAAATATTATCTGTTTAAGACAGTTCCCCATTTTCACTGGAGTCTCCTCTCAGTGGTAGTAGGAAATAGGATATTCCTACTCTTGTAACTAATTTTGATGTAAATTAATGCCTTACTTTATGATTGGGCTTTCTCCCTTACTACCAGGAAAAGTAGCATGTTTTGGGTGTTTTTTACTGTATGTTAAGGGCAGAAGAGTTGTTAAAATATCAAAATACTACTCTGCAGACCTTGACATGGAGCAACATCTTCAGAATTTTACTGATGAAGAGGCATGGGGGAGGCAATTGTATTCTGTAGGGGCTACATGCAAAAGTTGCACTCTGACTAGAGCAGAATAGCATCTTAAATGTGCAAGGGGAGCAGTCCTGGCTGATAACCTGGTGCAGCAGCAGAAATTGTTGCCCACAGAAAAAGTAGAGATCCCAATTTGACAGAAAACTACAGGCAGGAGGCAATAATGCTTGAGAAAGCCAAAAAAGCTGATGAGGGGGTGTAAGTGGTAGTAGATCAACACTGTCAAGCACAACTTCAGCAGCATATTAGAAATGGCATGTTCCAGAAGTCATTTAGGATGAGGAATGAGCAGCTGGGCAAGGACCATAATCAGGGGATGGAACAGCAGCTGATAACAATTATTAGCATAGGTATCAACTGCAAACCAGAGCTGAGCCCAGAAGCATAAAGGTATTGTGGAGAGCAGAGAGAAGGTGATGTACCTGAAGTCACTAGAGAGGTAGTGGGGAAATTCAACTTTTCTCCTAAGTTTAGCTTAGTGTCATGTTGATACCCTTACAGCAAGCAGTCAGGACAAGAAAGAAAAGCAAGAAAAGGAGTAAATATATTGAATGTACCCTTCTGGAAAAAGGATATAAGAGTGAGATGGCTGGAAACAGTCAAGAAGAGACTAAAGCAGAAAGAAAGGGAGCATCTATAATACCTTTAATCTTTTAGGGAGAAGTTTGCTATGATGCACTGACATATGTGGTTATGCTTCAATAAACAACTACTAGCCCCGGCAGTAAAAAATGTGTGAGGCGTATGAAGGAACGTATTCAGAAGAGCCCTATTACAAACTTCAGGATACCAGAGACAGTACTGCAGGAACCAGGTAAATTTTTTTGTTGTGATTGCAGTCTCAAAAAGACACACGGGCATGACTGGTCCAGAGAGGGTGCCAAAAAGATGATCAGAAGGCTGGAGAACCTTGCCTATGAAGACAGGCTGAGAGAGTTGTGGTTGTTCAGCCTGAGAAGAGAAGACTCTGGGGAGACATTATAGTGGCCTTCCAGTACCTAAAGGGGGCCTACAGGAGAGTTGTGGAGAGATTATTAGGGAGTGTAGTGACAGGACAAGGGATAATGGCTTTAAACTGAAACAGGGGAGATTAGGGATATAGATAGTAATTGCAGATCAGGAATAAATTCTTTACTGTGAGAGTGGTGAGATACTGGAGCAGTCTGGCCAGAGAAGTTGTGGATGCCCCAACCCTGGAAGTGTTCAAGACTAGGTTGGAAGGGGCTTTGAGCAACCTGGTCTAGCTGGAGGTGTCCCTGCCCATGGCAGGGGGGCTGCGACTCGATGATCTTTAAGGTCCCTTCTAACTCTAACCATTCTATGGAACAACTGTTAGGCTGAGACCAAGAGCATGCCTACACTTGAAATTCGGTGACGGTGGAGCTGTAAAAGTCTGTAACACCAGTGATCCCGAGTCTGGACGCAGCTGTACTGGCAAAACTAACTCCCAAGAGAGAAATTAGCTATGCTGGCAAAAGCTCAATTTTGCCGGTAAACCCACATCTACCCTAGGGCCTTTTGCCAGCACAGCTGTGTTGGTTGCAAATCCCATGTCCTCGCACCCCTGACTTTCAGCTAGCAAAAGTTTAGTATAAGATTTGCTTCAGAAAGAAAATAATAGGGAGATTCACTTGTATTTATTCAACGCTACTTGTTTTAATATAGGAAGTGAGGCAAAATCTCCATAACTTTATAGTTTATTCAGCTCTATTTAGAGCTTTTCTCACTTGCATTTCTTAAATGTTGATTTTTATTTTGTGTTGAGCACTTTAATACCAAATCATCAAAAACGCAATCTGGTAACCTGAGCCACATTACAACTTCAATACAGCACTGCCTCATTCTGTGCTAAACCACAGTTCTTTGATAAAAAAACATGATAAAGAGCTACATTGTACAAGACACAGTACAGCCAGCTGCAAATATTCCAGGGCTATCCAGTAGTAAATAGCATAAAATACAGAATGTGTGGAGGCTAATGCTCTCATTCATTTCTGGATATATACGTTGAGGTTTTTTAAAGTAAAAATCAGATAAAAGACGCCATGTAAAATCTGCCTACCATCAGCTGAAAGCATCGAGAAAACTGAGCGATTTTATCGCTTAGCTGCCAAATGAGAACACAGTGCAAATATAGATGTACTTTCAGAGCTCTAAACTAGATTTAAGAGTGAACTAAAGCTCTAGAATTTTTCCTCCTCTGTGCTCTGAAAAATTGGGGTTGGATCTAGCTTTTGTGGGTCAAATCATACTAATTTTACCCCTTTGAGGAAAAAAAAAAACTTAGAAAGGTTCATACTTTTAGTGTCACTGAAATATGTTACATGAAAATAAATCTTCACAACATGTGTATGCATAAAAGAACTGAAGATGTAGCTCTTTCCAAGAGGCCTGTGTAATGAATGCGGTTGATCTATGGAACCTGTTTGTTGGTGAGTATGATGCAGAGTCTCTTTCCAAATGGGAACAAAAAACCAATGAATTAGCTTTGAAAGTGTACAGACCTGTACAAGTGCAAGCAGAACAGAGTATTTATGAGATTTAATGTTGCTGAGCTACATGAATGCAAACAGCTAAATGAAAGGTAAAAGGAAGTAATTCCAGGAGCGCAAGAACTGTTGCGGATTGGTTTTCTATGGATCTGTATGTAGCGCTTGATAGTGAAATCTGATTTTTTCCCATGGCTGGAAGGATCTCCTATCTTTTCTGTAAGGTTATCATTCTGTCTTTTTAAAACCTGAAAATTATTTTTGTCTTCCCAGTGTAAACTTTTCTGGGGACCAGGAAGCACACAGGAAAGGCTTGCAGCTTTTCCTTCTATTGACAGCCTGCTTTCACTCAACATAATACCTTTGATACTAGTTCTAATTGCAAATGTGGCTGATGTGGTAAGCTTTGGGGAAAAACAGGTAAACAAATGTGATTACATCAGCCTTGTTTTCTGAGGAAATCAAGTTAAAAACCCATTTGCACATTTATAGATAAAGAAGAGAGCTTCAGGTGACCCCTTGAAAGATTGCTCAGTAGGTAGAATATAGTTTTCTGAAATGCTACCTGAGTCTAATATGACAGTTGTAGGAAAACTTTATCTTGTCAGGAATATCCTGAAGTGGTGCCAGAGGCTTGCTGGCTTTGAGACATGTTAGGAGTTATTCATAACTCAGTGTGGGCACCTACTAGCACTGGAATGTGCAAAGTGATTTTTTCGAAACCCACACAGAATCTTCAGAAGATGGTCATATTTGATGTAGGCTTTTTCATGCTATAGAGACTGTGCATAAGAAATCATAGCATGCATAAATAGTGCCAAGACTTGAAATTCCAGCCTTTTCCCAGAGAGACAGTTCCCACAATTTTTTTTCTTTTTCTTTTTTTTTTTTTTCCTTCTTTTTCTTTTTTGGTGACGATATGACCAGGAGAGTAGGATGTACAATATTCATTGTACCTTTGACACGGTGAAAATTACGTTTGTGTTGCTGTAGTTCTGAGTGAATATCTCTGCTATTTAGGTATGTCAGTAGCACCAAAGCATTAAAAAGAATTTCTGCATCGTCACAACTTGTCAGGAAGAAAGCTTAAATTCAGATTTTTAAGTGGTTTCTGTTTTGTTTTACTAGAGCTGTTAACACAGCTAGGCCTGAGTCTGACTCTGCTGAAAAACAGCACTTGTTCTAAAGCTTCGTGAAAGATAGCATTGCTTGTTGCAAGGATTTTTAATGATGACTTGTTTTTTATTAAGAATGAGCAGCCTTGTGCATATGTGTGAGTAGATGCAAAACTAGAATTTGATTTCTTTAATTGTTTGGTTTTTTTTTTGTTTGGGTGATTTTTTTTTTTAATTCTTAATTGCTGTATATTAAAGTTTCTTAGTGTACCAAAGGGAGCAGCCTTAAAGGCAAATACCAAGTAATAGGGTGAATGGGATGATTAAAATGTATGCAGCATATTCAGAAACACTACAAGATACTGGAAGTGATTCTAGGTGACAAATTATGCGGCTGAACACATAGATGCGACACACTATACAGTGTAGATTATTATCATGATACTTGTTTGAGATCAGGAAAAAATTTCCTATATTGGCTGTTGATAGGGCAATATTTGTTACTGAAAAAGGATGGCAGCTCTTAGGGTGAAGGTCTCTGATGTGCCACAGACATGGTATAAAAATCTTTGCAGAGCAAATATGAGAAAGAGCATAGTGTCAAACATTCTTTCCATGGAGCCTTGAACTACTTGTTAGGGAAACATGCATTTCTTTAAATTGAAGTTTGTGTGCTTTTTTTTCTTGTAAAGATCTTAAAGTAGTGAAATTTATTCTGAAAAAGTTGAACTTTTGAGTCTCTTCTCTTCTAATAGCATAAGTGCCTTTTGTTTTTATTCTAACTTCCTGAAGATGGTTGTAACCAGATACTTTTCATAAGTCTCAGGTCAACAGATCTCTAAATATATTTCTTTCCATGGTGATAAAATAATCTCTTCACGAAAGTCTGAGTATGTAGGGAACCTTCTAAGTCATAGACTACTTGCAGCCTCTGATAACATTAAATAAATTAAGAATTTGTCTGCTCTTCTTGCTACAGAGATCCATCCCATATGTTTGTTGTGCTTATTGTCAGTAAAAGGAGAGGTCAAACAGCTATTCCTTCCTGTGCTGTTTTGTGTCAATGTACAGGAGGTATGCCAAAGAAGTTTGGGGTCTTGCATTCCAGCAGTGTGGAACTTGCCTTTTCTGTGACACAGAAAGGGTTGCTTTCTGGGTTTTTATTTTCCTTGTGGATGGTCCATTGAACAAGCCTCTTTATAAGGAAGTAAATAAATAGTGTTTTGGCAGTCTTTTCAGATTACACAGAAAATGTGAAGTTTACAGGAGATCATTGGGATAAATAACTTCCTTTCTGCAAGTGGTTCAGTATGTGGCTGTAGACGTGATGGAACAATTCGAGTTGGCGTCGATTAAAGGTCAAACAGATGGTTATCCCCTTACTTGTGTTGGGGCAGATGTGCTTTTTCTCATTGTCAGCTTTTTATTGAATTACCAAGATGTACGAATAGGTGATGTAAGGAAAGATTTGGTTGCCTTCTCTTTTTTTTTTTTCTTACCTGAGAAAGCATGGTCCTTACCTATAGAAATTGGCCAATGTCAGATTGGGCTTCATTACAGCTCTTACTGCTTCACAGACTCATTCCTTTGAAGTTAGCCTGTAGCTTCTGGCTGCTGAATAGCTGATTTGGCAGCGGAAAAGGGAAGCTTAGGGGAAGGTCATCGTTCCCCATGGTGCAGTGAGCTGCGATCCCTGGGACTGACCAGTTCTCTGAGGTCGGGAAGAAGGGAAATGGGGACTGTCTACACTTGCTAACCAGTTTGGCACTAAAATGCCTTTTCTGATGTATGATAGAGCAGTTTGGAGTGTGGGCATTTGGGTTGCCTCTGATCTTTTTGATGCTTTTTCCCTTTAACTGAGGTAGGTGTCTGTCCCAGCTGCTGACCAGCCCCTTTCTTCTCTCTGTGGAAAAACAGCCTGTTCCGCTAGGCTGCAACTCGAGCTGGGGCCACACAGTTGACAAGGCCCCTGTCTGTAGTCTCCCATCACTTTGGGAAAGCATGAGTGCGAATATAATGGCTGTGAAAAGCAAACACAAGTGGAACACTCTGCAGATCAATTCTGAACTGCTGAGTGAATGCTCTCAAAAAACATTTGCTTTGTTTGCCAATTTTCTGTCTCTTTTTTGTTTTTTTTTTTTTTTTCTATGCTGTGGCTTCTAGTCCTTCTGGCTTAAAAGGCAAAGACATTATTTCAAAACCTTTAGGGTTCTAAAATCAATAAATGGGGAAGATCCTCTGCTTTATTTTCAAGCAGCACAAAACCCACCCCTTCTGGATGCAGACACACAGAGAGAACATAGATGGGTTTTATTTTTGGTAAGTTCTAGTACAGAGTGTCTCTTGGTGAGAAGAGGAATTGTTGAATGGCAAAACAGTCATAATCTGCATTTGGTCGATGATCTTTCAAACCAGATGACCTGAGCTTGAAGGCTGTTCTGACTTCAGCGCGAGCAGTTTTGGGATCAATGGTTAGGTGTAAGTTTCTCCTTCTCTTCTCTTTCTTGGGCTATACTACGTGGAAAAGTCCTAGTTTTTAATACACACACTCCTGCTGAGCAGGGCAATTTGGGAACCCTCTACCTTGGCTGTAAGTCCTCTGGTTAAAGAACACATCTGAGGTGCAGTTCTGGTTCCCCATCTAGGAAATCTGTGGTGAATCAAAGCAGCAGTGACAGACATGCTCTTCCTCCTGGTACAGAAAGACCTGGCCTGGACGAGCCCTTTGGGATATGGTAGGATTGAGAGCCTCCTGGAAGGAGGACTCAGTTATGTGGGAGTTCCTCTAAAGAGAAAGATAGAGAAGTGTAGAAAATGAGGTGGGTCCCCAGGGAGATAGTGTGGCAAAGAGGAAGGTGGACAATACAAAGAGTTAGGAGAGCAGTAGTATGTCAGAAGTGAGGAAGGCAAGCAGAGGGAAGAACAAAAAAACAAAGACAGAAAAAGCAACTTAGCAGTAATGGGCTGTGAAATGCAAAGGCAAAGAGAAATTAAGTCAATCACAAAATGCAATGTAATGTATTATTGATTGGATGGAGCTACCAGATGAACTCCTTTTCCCCAAGTCACCAAGACAATCTTTTTATTCTAATGCAGCCCATCTACTGGTCTAGCTGGCATGAGTTATAGCCCTCTACAAAATAGGCATGTATTGCAAGCAAAGCAGATTTGTGAAATAAGAACTTTCTGAAATGGGGTACAAGGAAATGATTTGGCTCCACAGACAAGATTACAGTCTCCTTTAATGAAAGTTTTGTATTAGACTTTCCAAAAGAGATAGGGGGAGGCCTTGCAGCAATGGCATAATTTTAAATATTAAGGGTGTAAGTTTGATAAAGCCTCAAACCATGCATGAGGCTTAATTTTTCCACATTCTCAAGATGGATCGTGCATTGGTTTATGAAGTTTGACTTTTTATGATGTTTTAAAATTGAGTTTACTTTTTAGTACTTCTTTGATTTCCTACCAGATAGCTTCCTGGGTTATAAACAGGGAACACAATAGAGAGATGGCTACATCCTATTTTGTTATGTATGGTTACATATGCTTCTTTGAAACTTTGACCCTTTATGGATGTCCTTGTATCCTTGCAATGATTTTTCTTTTACTTGAGAGAGAAGAATGTATAATTATTCTCTGCTAAGGTCTCAAAATGAAGGATGGTGTGGAACTGACACCCAGGAATTTGCTCACAAACCTGAGCATTGGTCCAGTGTTGCAACTCAGTTGTAAGAACTGCTAGCACAACACATGCTAGGGCGAATGTATGGTGTGTTTAACCCAGTGTGTTTTCTTTGACAATTGCCAGAAGCGGAGAGATTTCAGAGAAAAAAAAATAATCTTGCTTCTGTGACTCCCCTAAGGTAAGAAGTGTCCTACAGAACCACTCTGAAACTTGACTTTGCTATAAACAGAACTAAGGACCAAAAAATTATTTTTCTGCCTTAGTGCAAATATTCATACTGACACAAAAATGAAGTCTCTGCTTTTGCTTTTGTCATGTTGAGCTGTTTTGTAATTCAATTACTAGTAAGAGTTGTGTGTTACATGTACACACATTCAACAGGATTCTTAAATTGTGCAAAATGGAAATGAATAATTTGCTGACATGTAAGTCTTTGCAAACAGTCATTTACCCAAGAAACTCCTGAGGATAGCATGGGGGACAGGAATGAAAGAAGTGATAGGGAGAAAAATTGAACAACGGAGGAAGCAGACTATATAGAGGAAGTAAAGGTGCAAAAACACTGAACAGGTGGGAACAAATGGTATGACTTGTCATGGGTAGATTCAGGTTCCAAATCAGGAGCAAGCCTAACTATCGGAGCAGTGAGAGACTAGAAATGCCTTCTGTTAGCCCTGTGGACCAAGGCTGCCATTTCCAAGGTGGATGTTTAGCTGCTTAGGAAAGCCTTCTATGAAGTGTGTGGCTATGAGGCCAGGAGCTGATAGTCCAAGTAGCACTTTCTTCTTCTGTAGTTCTGCAGGAGGCTGGTGCATGCAGCCATCCTGAGTAGCTTGGAAGCTAACATAAAGTCATCATAACTTATTTTCCCATGTTAAACCATAATATTGTGTATAGACAGTTAAGGGTCAGACTATATGTTGCACAACAAAACTTGCGGTATTTTTTTGGTTCAAAATATATACAATTAATAATAAATGTCACAGTAATCATTATGAGGCTACAGCTCATCTTGCATTCAGAAAGCAGAAATCTGCTTTACTAAGTATTTCTGGGGTTTCATCATTAGCAGTTGCAATTTTATATGCCATCACATAATAACACTAGAAAATAAATGGTAGTAGTCAAGTGGATTTAATTTGTTTTTTTTTTAAAATAATTTTCATGTGAGACCCAGTCCTCACCTCTACCGAGAACAGGTGGAGAGACATGGGCAGAATCTATGTGAAGGCTATTACAGTACAGCCTACAAAATTGGTGACATTCCATTTTTAGTCTTTGTGCAGATCTACACTTGAAAATCATACGGGTTTGGGTTTTTTTTTTAATAACAGAAGAGAGTTTGCACATAAGCCAATTGATTCCTAAATCCATCTGCTCAGACCAGTATGTTATGCACTGTAAATCAGGAAACTCATGAAAAATGAAAAGTGGTGTTATCATATTAGAGAATTTTGCTCTCTTTGGCAATACATATATAATGCCGGTTCCCATAATCGACCAGACTTTTCCCCGTACTTTCAGAAGCCTGCAGGCTAAATGGAAGTGACTGCCACAGGCATTATTGCCTTGATTATATGGCATATCCATTTTCATATCCTGGATGTCTGACCATAGCCTCTGGGCATCTGTAACAGAGGAGCAGGTCTCCTAACTCATGCATTTGTTACTCGTATCTACAGCTGTACTTTATAACGGTTTGGGGCACTTCTGTTAAAACTGCTGTAAGAACTATTTTGAATAAGTCACCCTGAATGGCTAATTTTGTTCTGGCTATTAGGTTTCACAGGTACAGCTCCTCATTAGGTCCCAACTATTCTTCCCTGAGACTACCATGCTCTCCAAGTTCTATTTTCATTACTTTTTTCCACTCCTGTTCCTCTAATAACTAATGTCCCCATGGGCACCTAAAAGCTTACACAAGCTTGAGTCACTCAGAACAATGTTTCAGCATTAGGTTTCTGTGATGAGAATGTGGGGTGTCATGCGAAAACAGTGAAATATGTTTCTATAGAAGACTGAATTGGAAGGTAAGGGAAAAGGAAGAGGTATAGGGAATTTGTATTTTAGTTTCTCAGTCTTCTACAAAATATCTTGCTTCTCATTCTGAACTTAATGTTTCTTTTGTTGGGGAGAAGTAAAAGTAAACCTAATGAAAATGCTCTCTTGGGTCATGACTTGTTGTGATTTTCATTGAGTATCCTGTTCCCAAAGGTCTGTGCCTTGAGCCTGTGGGTAAACTATATTTAAGCAAGAATATTTGGGAAGTGGTTGTATTAGTGCAGGGTTTTCTGTTGTTTTTAAACTGTGATGTATTTTTTTGAGATATTCAGCCTGAGTAGTAGTAATTTTAAATAAATGTGTTTCTGTGTGGTGACTTAAGGCTATTTGACCTGCCTGGCTTGTGTTACCTAGTCTGGTGTGCTGTTCTCCTGCATTCCTGCATGGAAGCAGGATTTGGTATCTACTTTGCACTAGTTGAAGGTCCAGTCCTCTGGCTGTGCAGGAGAGTAACTTCTCCCATCTGTTTTTTTTGCAATGTTGGTGCCACTTGGCATATGCATCCCCAAGCAATTTGATTCCTTTTAAAAAGACTTTCTGTCAGTCTGAAATTTGTGCTCCTGACAGTCCTGGTTAGTATCATGCAACTCGGCCAGTTCCAGTGGGGAACCAGACTACTGCAAAGGATGAGGCACAAGACATGCTTTCTCTAGCCTTGAAGAAAATGGTTCTGTCTGTCTGACTTATCTACCCACCTGATTTTCCTACACCACTGCGAAGGCTTGGGAGACTCGTGAAAAATCACAAGTTAAAAGGCTGAGAATAGGCTGGTCGGTTAACGATGAGAGATGTAAAGTTGTTGTGGTGAAACCCTTACAAGCATTCCATGCCAATACCTGAAATTTGGAGCAGTTGTGCTGGATGTAATATATACACAGAAAAAGCAGTCTTTCCATTGAAGCATTTATGGTTTCAAAAGGCAGAATAAAAGAAAATACCTCTGATGTTCCCATTTTACAGAAAAGAGCAAAAGAGGTATAAAATGTTTAGCTCTAAAATGTCTAGGAAGCATGTGATAAAGAAGAAAACAGAGCCTGAAGCTTTTGTGTCCCAGTCAGCATTCTGAAGGACCAGCTTTTAAAAAGCACATGTCCTGAATACTCTGCTACTAATAGTGATTTATGTAACAGCTTGTAGCCCCATTTCAGTATTACAGAATAGGACTCTCTCTTCTTTTGTGAAAATGACCTGGATTTATATCAGCAGTAGTAAAATACTGTTGCAGTGAAGGGCTGTGAAGAGGGGGAGGGAGTATGAAACTAAAAATAAGAAATATGTACAGTACATAATTCTAACAATGTTATCTGAAAGACAGTAAAAATAGACTCAATTAGATATTGTCAGAGCTTTTTTTCTTCATGCAGCTGCCTAGCCAAATATGACAATTTTTCAACAATATAAAAGTTCTAACACAATGCATGATACATTGTACTGAATTCATTAACACTTTGCTACCTTAAACATCATTGTAAAGAAGGAAAATAATGTAAAGGAAGCTTGTCATTTTTTGTTGTTGTTCCTTTTGTTTCTGTGACATGTTTGGAATTGCATGCCTGTGAGAGTTTTGTGATCTAAATTTAATGATCCTAAAAGGGATTTAGTAAGATATTGTTCTTTTCTCCCTCAGACATCCCTAGGCTGAGTACTACATGAAAAGTGTGACTCAATTATAAAGAAAGTAATTTATCTTTAAAAATAAAAAGCCTTTTCATGCAGTATTTCCACAGGGATGTAGCATTAGTGTAGAAATTTCCTAGCTCTGCTTTGCAACGGTAGAAATTTGCAAAGCCTATAGAATGTTGCCTAGCCTATAGAATGAGAATTTGCATACATTGTGCAGAATGTCTATGTCCATGTGTGCCCCTTCTTTACATGCATAAAGATATTATGATGACAGTCAACATGTCAACATGTTTGGCTCTGATTTGGCATTGAGATCTGGAGATCTCTCCTCATTTGGTGTTGTCAATTTACAGAATTAATAGAATGGGCAGTCGGTCATAGTACAGGTGTTATAACTTCAAGATTCAGATCTTCAGATGTATTGACCTGCATTATGCTGAAATGTTCAGTTCTAGTCCTTGTTGTACAAACTGGCTCTTCTAGCTACCCTTTTTTTCCTGGAGTATTATGTTCAAATAGATGCTTGCAAAATTATTGGGGGTTATGTTTAAGTTAAAAGCAGGAATAACATGCTGTTGTCATATAAACATCATATGAAGTAAAAAAGCCACTGCTTTGGATATACTGTTGGGCTTAAGAATATTTTTTGTGTATAATGAGCTCTGTCACATACATACATCTTGACCATCTCACTTGAAATACAGAGAAAACCTCTGTATGATGAATGATGAAATTATGAAGAAAAATCTGATGCATATTTTGAAAGGAAATAAGACTGAAGATATTATATCATATGGGCATTATCATAAAACTATAGATCTCTTATTACTTTTTCTTTTGTCTCAATTTAGTGCAATGCATACTTCCGGCAAATTATCTGGAAATGTTATATTCCAAGTTGCATAAAATTTACCCAGGGTTCTCTTGCTGTGGTCTTTTACCCTTAAGCCCTAGGAATCAGGAATGGTATTTATACCACATGCTCAAAGCATGAACAGAGGATTGCTGTAATTAGTTAATCAGGATATGGTAGGTGATAGCAGTTAGTTCCTAGGACATTAGACTGGAGTCATCTTCCTTGCTAGCCAGGAATTGCTATAGATATAATTTTCCTGTTGCTGTTTTCTGTGGCACCCATCACAAGTGGTCATTCACTGCTGTTTGGCTTGTATTGCTTCCTGGGACTCTGCATCTCCAGCTCGGGAGTGACAGAAATGTGGAATGCCGGTTTGATGTGGAGTTTGCATTGCTAGATATACATGTACATGCATGTACTGGATTATCTCTGTTTCTCCTTTCTAAAATAGACTTTGGAAAACTGCTTTTTCTTTCAGATACTGGTCATACTTTATATGTAAAGGAAGGTTATGAGGGTGAAAACTACACAGAGGAATGAGTTTCCCTTGGAATCTGGTCTTAATATTTGTGCTGAAGAACTGATAAAATTTTGAGTCTGACACAGCAGCCTATTTCAGCTCTTTAAAGTTGTTCTCTGAATAAACTTGTAAAGTTTCTTGGCAACTACATATCAAACCTGGAATTTTTGGAACTGGAAAGACATTGGGATTTAAGAACTTTGAATTTGTAGGTTGCTGCCATGTCATTTTCACCAGTTATATACAGGGCTCATCTTTGTTGTGATGTCTTATCCCAAATTAAACTGGGTTCTACATGGAAAGGTGCTGTACCTGTCAGACACTGAAGTGATTAAGGTAACTGAAGAGAGAGTAGCATACACTACCAACTCACTATATGGTAGGATTAGTGTGAAAGAACAAGACAATATTTAGCAGGGACCATTAAACAGTGCAAGCAATAGAAATGATGCTGGATATTGGAAAACACCCTGTGCCAAGGCAATGCTTTCATGTTTCACCTTCTTACTTTCAACATGAATAATACACCAGTCTGCACTAGCAAATATAGTGCAGTAGATGAAGGCGAGGGGGGAGGGGGCAGAGGGAGGGAATCAAAACAAAAACCATCTACCTGAAAGCCTGGTAAAAGGGTGGCCAGAGTAGAGATAACTTCAGTCATTGCTGATGTCATGGAAACAAAAGATGACACAAGGAACAGTGGCTGTTCTATTGACATGTGAGGTAGAAAATGAGAAATTATGGACAACTTGTGTTTTTTTGAGTGTTGTAAAAAAACCATGCCACACTGAACAGTCATGCCTGTAGCATAACAAAATTAATTCCATCCCAGCCAAATCCAGTACAGCATTTGCCTAACTTTGAAAAAAGTTAGTTTACGTTATGCTCTGGTGGAAAGACATGGAAAGTCAAAGAGCAAAATTATTTTTTAATTTTTTTAAGGTGTGGAAGGACCCCTTAAACTCAGTCACTTTCTGCGCAAACTTACTGAGTTCATTCTTCTTATCGTTACACAGTGCAAAATGGTTACTTCAGTTCCAGCTGAGTTGAGAGTACACTTTTATCTTCAACTGGAACTTTGTTAACAAAGTCTGTAATTGCAAATAAATTTAAACCAGACTGTATGCATATGTTAATAAAACATTTCTATTGCACTTATCTATATATAAAGTGGAGAAGAGCCTTGAAAAACCTACCCAGCCAAAAAATCCATGTGCTACTACATTACGTACATTATGTGTAGCCACTTCTAATTTGGGAATGCAGTTTACTAATCCTTTATTTAGGGATACAGGGCCTGATATCTTATGATTCAACAGAATTACACCTTGCCAATCACCCTTGGCAGCTGATTTATTTACACCATGAATTTTACCTTAGGATCCAATAGGAGCAAGAGAGGATGGGACTACATTGAGCTAAATTCTGCTAATGTTCACTGAAGCACTCTTTGCTGCTTTTCATAGCATTGCTATGGACTTTTAAACAGTTGAAGGACTTCTGTTCCAGAGAGGTTTGGGTTTGAGTGCTGAATCAGTCCCTCCCCCCTCTTAGTTACAAAAGTGTCCATTTGTTAGAGCTCTTCAAGATCCTTTCAGATGAAAGATGCTAATAGATGTAAGATAATGGGTACATGCAAGATTGTCGTCATTAATAAATATTGAAGAAAAAAAAAGGCTGTCTGTGAACTATGTAGAATAACACCAATGAGTATTTAATCTGCTTTTTTAATTGAATTTTCAACTTAAAGAGGGGAACTTTTTCTTTTTTGAAAAATTGAAATAGAAAAATGAATATTGAAATGTATTGGCTTGGGATTTTCAACGCAGTTTAAATAACTAATTAAGAAAAAGTTGCAGGGAGGAAAAACATTAAAATATGCAATAATTTATTTTTAATAAGCATAAAACAGATTATTTTAATTACCGCATTTTTAAAAATACGGGGTAAATAAAATGCCTTAAATTGTCACTCATAGAGATTTGGAATTGAAGTGTAGAGATTAAAGCCTTTTATCAGTAGATATAGACAAAAGACTTAATGAATAACGAACACAGAAATTAGCTGAAATGACAGAACCCCCTACGCTACATATTTATTTTTTTTCTCGGTTTCCTGTGCTCAGTGGCTTTTTTCACTTCTTTGATGTTGCTTTTTAGAGTAAGCTGTTAGCCAGGTGAGGTCTCCTGTTATCTCCCGTATCAGCATTTCCTTTTTATAAGGCTTTAAAACCGCTTTTAAATACACCTCCTTGCCTTTAGAATAACGACTACCTGGTTGACCTCCTCTGCTGCGCAAGGGCTTAAAGGTAGATGCTAGTCCATATAATTTTTTTCATTTAATTTCCAGTCGCCTAGGTTTCCACTGGAATCCTTGAAATCAACGTTGCCAAAATCACCTAACGCCAATCAAGCTTTGGCAACAGTATGGACTCTGGCTGGATTTCATATTATATATTACTACATAAATTTCGGATCCAAGTGCTCCCTATTTATCCTGGAACTTTTCCGGAGGGGGTTTGAAGTGCCATCCTGCTGGCTGCCAGTGTATGAACTTGATTCTCTGAACCAGGGTGACGCTTGGAGAGTTGATTGTGGTAGTGAAGATCTCTCCCTTTTGGTGTAACAAACGCAATGCAGAAATAGAGCACAACTGAGCAATATTTGCTGTGTTAAGTCGAGTGAGGGTAAGGGTCCCTTTTTTGTGTACCATGTGGGTTTTTGTTGACCTGCTCAAAAATGTCTAAATGATATGCACTCACTTTGCGTTTACCCAAAAGCAGAGTCTGACCCCAAAAGTGCTGTATTTGTCCTCGTTGTTAAAGGTTGCATGCTCATTGTGCATGCTCCTTCAGAGGCCTGTGTTTTACTTCAGTGTGTTAGGGCTGCTGAGCCAACAAGCACAGAAAGAGCTGCACTTTGGCATCATCCCAAAAAGTTAGAGGTCGAGAGCCAAAAACCCCAGGAAAGCCTTTTGGCTTTCCCGTCAGCCTGGTTTGCTGGAGTTCAGAGCTGGTGATCTCACCTGGAACTGGGCAGCAGCAGGACTTGAGGGGGTGGAGGGCAGGGCAGCTGTTTCCAGGGGAAGGAGTGAACAAATGATCATGTCTTCCAGCAACGGGGGAAGTTGTCCTGCTACCGAGCAGGAGAACGGGTCGTCTTTTGCCTCTAGTTTTCATGAGAAGTATTTGTTCCCTAATGCAATCTGGATTTCCTGGTTTGTTAAGGGGGGAAGAAGATATGCTGAGAAATCTCTCTGTCTATAAATCAGAATACTTCTCTTGCATCTCCCTCTCATTTTAGAACTCTGGATCATCTTCGAAGTGGGGAAAAATAATCTGGGAGGTCACTGGCAGTTTTGCCGTTTCGTAAGGAAACGTTAAAGATGGGAGGATTTGGCCTGATGGTAGCTGAAAGCACTCAGGCTCTGCCAGGATTTAATTCCTTGTGAACTCTGACCTGGAATGAATACAACATATGTGCTACTGTTCCTCTATAATTTAGCATCCCTTTTTCCTGTGTAAGTTCTTTTCTCCCCCGTTCACTTCTGTTAAACCCAGCTGAATGGTTTACCCTTTATAACTAGTATCCCTGCAAGGGAGAGACTCTCGCTGTTTTTACAGGCCTCTTAAGACTCCAGCTAAAAGGTACTGGAGATTTGCCTCTGCTTGCGTTAGTAATGTTGCTGTTTTTGGATCCAAGGGCCTCCAGTTCAAATCCCCCCAGTAGAGTTAGATTCCTCACAAAGTAAAAAAGCACTCCTTGGATTAAAGAAACCGATTGAACGCTGCTGTGTAGACCACTAATGTGCTACAAGGGTACTCTGTTCTTTAGCAGGGATTGTGGTGTGCTGCTAGGGGACTTCTCAGGCACTGTTACTTAGAAATTACATGGTGCTACACCAGCTCTGGGACTTGTAGATTTGCATTCACTCTGCAGCTTCATTAACAATTTTAACTGGGACGTATTTAGACTACTCAAGCTGCTTCTATAGGGTTGATTATTTTGTCTTGTCCTTAGAAAACAGCTTATCCTTGTGAAAATAACATATAAATTGTACTATTATATTTAGTGCTGCAAGCTTTGCTGTTGCTGTTAGTTTTCTTTTCTTTTTGAAGCCATGGAATTTCTGACAAATAATGCCTTCCGAGGTAAAATCCACCATCATAAGAACATATTCTGTGCCTTTTCCTTTTTTTCAGTGTATTCTGTGAACTTCTGTCATTAGTATGGTTATTGCCTAGAGAATAAAGAAAAGGGAGGAAGGATGTTTCAGTGAGTAAGATGTGAGATGCTTCAGACTTGTCGTATGATCCAGAGAAAATTATTATTAAATCCCTGTGTACCTCCATTCTATCTATAAAGCACATGTACTTATATCTGCTCACCTCTGGAGCGTTGTGTGTGCCTTAATTTGTTGAAGATTTTTTAATCTCTCCTAGGGAAGGTTTTATATAAATGAAAGTGCTACTCTTGTGACTGCAGGTGTTTTGTGGTTGTGAAATCTGCTGCAGAATCATTCTCCTTATACAGAGCAGTGGTCCAGGAGTTGTGATTTAGTTGTCAGTGTTGAACCGCAGAAAAAAATAATTGTTTAAGTATTTCCTTTCCTAGAACTCAAGTGTCCAGAACAGTCTCTCTAAACATAGGCTGTTGGCCTGAAATGTAGGGACTGCAGGTTTGATCATAATTAAAACAATTTATAATTATTGCAGGAATATCTGCAACGTATACATACTTCATCTTTCTGACCTAAGAAGTATGAATATCCATTGTTACAAGCTGTAGATACTTAAATTGTTCTCATCAGAAGTACATGGAAAGTATGCAGGCAAGGTATAACAGCTTTAAGTGGAACTAGATAAATATGAGCAAGTAAACTTTATGTATTATTTAATTCACTTCATTTTACATTGGAAAGATTCAGTTTATCTGAAATTAAATAAAGCTGCCAAAGCAATTTTAGTCCATGATGGCATTTGAGACTTAATTTCTCCTGTGAAAGCACTGAAGCACTGTTTGTTTCTGTGGAATTCTGCAGGTGCTATATGTTTGTACCACTTGAGACCCAGAGGGTCTTAAATTTTGAAATGTTCAGTACATTCAGTTGCCTGAAAAGCCTATAGTAAGCAAACTGTCGATTAAAGAATATGCCTCACCAGTTCATCCTTTTTCAAGATTTTTATGTGCATGTTTAAACAAACAAAAAAGACAAACCTAAATACTGTTTGTTCTTTTTTATTGTTTTCTGTGTGTAGCAGGAAATTATTTATCACACTTGATAAAGCTCAGCCTTCATAAAGAAGGCAATGAAGAGCAAACTATGCACCAGAGCGTATAACAGCTTAGAGAACAGGGACGAAAATATGTTGCAGCACCAAGTCGCTTCTTATCAGCTTCTTGGAGAAAAAGAAGCCGAGTGGTTTCCAAGGATTTTTTGAATAAGGGTTTTGGGCTTCTTATATCGCCTGATCCTGTAGACTGTAATTTTTGTTATCCTGTTTGAGGAATGGAGGAGTCACTGGAATTCTTTACTCTCCTAAATGTGATTGAGGAGTGTATGAGTGTGCATGCATTTTCTTATTTTTTAGTCATCCATAGTGTGTATCCATAGTGTATCCAAGTAAAGCTTGGATTACATTTGCAGTGGCTAAGAAATCACTAAAGACTCTTTTCTTCTCTGCTTTGAATCCACCTATTTCTCTTTCCCTTGCTGCTGGAATTGATTAAGTTTTACTCTTTAGTCTGTAGGTGAGCTTTCCTGTCACAGAATGCTTAACAGTAATTCTCATCTGGTTATGAACTTTGTCATAAGAAATATGATAATTTAATGGTGTTTATTAAAAAACAAATACAGCATTGACTAACCAGCTAATTTGCTTTGCTGTGGATTTTAGACGGCACTAAACGTTTTGCAAGAATCACACTTGAACCAATTTAAACATGATTAGGAGCATCCAGCTGGTTTCTGAAGATATACCTGTTTATTATTTTTTGAGAAAACACCCACTGCTTATTTTCTTTAGTATATTTAAGTGTTGATATTTTTTTCTGTGTGCATCTGGAAGAGCTGCCATCTGCACTTCTGATGGCTGCCATTGGGTGGTGCCAGGCAATCAGTATATACACTGGGAGACAATGGTTTCTTTTTGTACACGTCAAAATCCGAACCAGCTTTAAAATCCGGTCTCAAATAATTTACAGTGCAAATAAACGAAGCAGCCAGTGCAAATAGTTACTTGGGTGCTTCTTTTTTGTACTTAGAGGAAGGGTTTGTCTGATATATACTTCTTTTTGTGTGTGTGTGTTTGTGTGTCTGTATGTATATTCATACGCATATATGTGCGAGTGGGTATAAAGTTTGACCTGAAATGTGGTTTTGCCCTAAGGATACTGATGCCTTGTTTTTGATCACATTGTACTAATGTGACTTAATTAATTGCCCTCTTAATGTCTCTGCTAATGTTCAGGCTTTTGTTGCTTGCATGTGTATTTATTAAAAACCTGCTAAGTGTTAAAGCTGACTGCGTACAAAAGATAGATTTCTAACTTTAGGGAAACAATATCTATTTAATGCATGTTTAAGGAAGACTAATTTACTGCCTGAGCTCACAATTGAGTGCCCAATGAGAGCAATGAAATATTAATATTTTGAATTCATGTTTTACATATCTCCTGTCTACCTGGTTCAAAATCTGTGTGATGTTAATTATACGGAGGTACCAATTTATTCTTTGAGCTAACTCAGTTTCTGAAGTATTTTGTTTATAATAACTGAAAGGAAAAAATTAGGACTATGGTTAATGAGAAGGGGATACAAATGTTTATTGAATATCACATTTAAATAGGCTACTATCTATGCAAGCTGAAATTATGGTAGTTGATAATAAAAAATTTATTAGCGATTGATTATGTGGATTGGGACAGTCTAAAATGCTTGATTTCACATTTCTGTTTATATTTGCTTTTAATAAAGGAGTTGAAGGCTTATGTTTGGAAAAACATATGGGGGGGGATGTGGAAATTAACATTCACTCATTTGGTTCTTGAACACCTTTTGTTAATGTATGAAATGCAATGCAGTATGTGGCCTGGCAACTGAATAATCTGAAATTTAAAAACAGTTTAACTGGTATAGCTGCAGAGTTAAGTGGAGCAAAACAGTAATTATTCTGACAAATTTTAGATGATGCTGTTTTCTTTGCCAAATAGTCATAACATCAAAAAAACCCCAAACCCAACACAACACCCCCTATGCACCCCTCCAACCCCAAACACACACACACAAAAAAAAGCCCACCCCACAATCCTTCTTTCTTTCTCATTTGAGAAGAGAATTAACCTAGACATAGCCTAATAAATTAGTTGAATAATTTCCAATTCACAATAATAACTTTGGAGGATTGGTGTAAATAACCAACAACAGCCTAACAACATGAATCGTTTGTGATTCAAACTTCTTACCATATTAATTCTCTCCTCGGTGAATGGGTGTAAGACCTGCTTGTATCTAAGATGATGCCCCGAGTGACACTTTCAGGCTAAAAGCTTCTAAAATATTTGTAATAATTTAGATAGTGATTACCCTGTCTAGACCTTTTACTCTTTGCTAGACTTTCATTTAAATGTCGGACCTTTTTTCAGACTATAAATCAGTGGCAAATGTGCACGTTTGGACTCTCTGAAGTTTTGCTTTAAGAATGTTTTCTTAAAGCATTCCAAAACACTGAAATCCTGGAATGGCAAGGGAAAAAAAATCAAGCCAAAGTGAAAGCAAAAATTATTTATGGAGCCTTTTGTCTCTAATCCTAAAACTGAGAGTACTAATAGCAGCAGTGATGAGCTTAGCTGATTCTCGTGGCTACTGCTTTTCATGAAGTTAAATTTGATTGACATTTCATCATAAATTTCTATTCCTGATAACAAATATTTCTTTTCCTCTCTTTATAAGTGCCTTTTTAAGATGCTTCCTTTAAAACAATGTAGCAGTCATTTGCAGCTTTTATGGCATCTAAATGTATGCCGTTATGCTGGCTTGGTTCTACTGACATTTTAACATTGTTAATAATCACTGGCCATTTGTGTGTGCTGTGTAAAGGCATAATGTGCTTTTATATAAAACACTGTTATGAGGGCTCATTATCTTGTGAGGCAGCAGTTATAATGAAAATTAAACAATTGCAAACTTGCTTTGCCAAGTGTTTTTTAAATAAATTTAACCAGGCTGATTCACAGCTCCTACCTGATTCTGCAGGGTTATATATCAAAGCTGTTGGAGAGTTGCATGCATAAATTCCTTCATGCAATCATGAGAGCCATGTGCAGTACGCTTGTCAGTGCTCTGCTCAAACTGATCAGGAAATGCTTGTTCCACAGGCAAGATCCTAACCAGGCACGGAATAAGTGTAAACCTTTGAAACTAATCTCCATGGTATCAATAGTTAAATGGAGTTTACAAATGACCTTTTACTTACAGGTAGCCACAGAAGCACTAGGTCTGCAGTCTGCAAGCTACTCCTGCTGTTTTACTAAACACTTAAAACACCGGCTGTTTGCAATTGCATGATTAAAAATTACTGACGTGGTTGCATTCCTCAAGCTATGAAAAGGCTGAGAATGTAAATATAGGATATTCAGTTTTTTGTTTATAGACTGCAAGGTTTTACCAAACACTTCAATATGACAAAAATTTTTACTTCTCTGGTGTTTCTACCTAAAATTATTTGAAAAATAACTACTTTAATAATAAAGTAAATGAATGGTGAGAAATCTGGGTAGGCTTCCTCATGGTGCCTGCATTTTAACAGTTACTCTAGCTAAGGATCTGGCCTCTTGGAATTAAATTTTAAAATGACTGTTGCTGAGCAGCCTTTCAAAGTTGAGCTAACCGATGCAGTTTGTGCAATATCTGACATGTTTCCCTTCTGTTAGGATACCAGATTTGTCCTTGTAGGAGTGTATTCGACTGTTTCTCTCTTTTATTTTAATGCAACACTCAGACGCAGATTCTTCCAGTACTGCAGTAGTAGGGAAACCAAATTGCCTTTTTCTTTTTAATTTTTTTTTCTCCCTTTGCACATGTTTAATTTTGAAAGCTACCAAGGCATGAAACAATAATTCAGAGAGGCTCCATTTCAAATTACCTTTCTTCATTAAAAAATAAATAAAATAACCAGGAGGTCTAGCACATTATGTCACTAAGTCACACAGTAAGAGGGACCATCAAAGAATGGTGGGAATTATCACAGCAGCTTGCTCCTTGTTAGAAGCATTTACCTCATGACCCTTTCATTTGCCTACTGCCACTTTAGTTTAAGAGTGACAACACTGTATAGCACTCTGCACTTTCCGCCCCCCCTCGCCCCCTCCCCCTTTCCCTTAGCACCAGATGCCTTTGTAAAGCAGGCTGGTGAAGCAGTGAACAAAACCTTGTGGGATAAGTCTGACACTGGAAGTTAATGATTATCAGTCGAAACAAAACACTTGTTTACATGTTGTAGTCATTAGAGGTTCCAGTCAGTCATACCTCGGCTGGGATTCCTGCCAAATGTTTTGAGGGTTCTTTCACAAGCTGTGCAGTTTTGTAAATACAAAAGCACTCTTATTAAGCCTTTTTAGTATTAGACTGTGCAATTAAGATTATGGGTAATTAGATTCCTTTATTTGGAGTAGAATGGTCGAAGATACACACACAACTTTCTTAGAAATTCGATGGTATCCTGTGGCTATTTGGGTGTTCCATTACAGATCAATGACTAAAAGAAACTCTTTTGTATTGTGCACATTTTTTCTTTATTAGAAATTGCACTCAAAACTTGGGATTTTTCTTCACCTTACTGTCAGCACCTCCGTCACAGCCATAAAACTTTCTTTTTTGATTAGCGTGTCTCAATTTGCTGGAAACAGTTTGCTTACATCTCTTTTAGTATTGCCGGCTTTTCATTTCAGCCTTATTACAACTAGGATTAAGGAGGTGATTTGACTATGAAGGAATTTAGGAAAATTTCCAGTAAGCTGAGGATGAATTTAAGTTAACTGCAGGATAACAGAGTTGTAGAAATGAATGTTTCTTTTAACACCTGTGAATTAGTCCATACCTGAATAAATAAATGATTCCTTTGGTATTTGAAGTCGGTATAAAGCAGCTCAAATCCCACCATTTTCTTGTATACACTTTAATCAGGCAAAGATGCATCTAATACAATGATGTGAGCTGGTGAACCTGTTTCACCTACTCTTCTGCTTTGAAAGAATTCTCTGCATTGAGCGTGATGGTAAATTATTTAAGGTTTGGGAAGCCACTTTTTTGTAACTGTGAAATGTAAGACAACTGAATCGTCCATACATATTTTATCTCTATTTTTTTCTTTGCCAAAGAAGATATCAGTTTTAGTTGTTCCAATGCAGGACTGCTCGCTTTGACATTTCCCGGTTGTCTGTAGTGCTAGGCAATAATTAAATATCAGGTGCATAAGCTGCTCTTTAATTTGACATGTGTGCTCCAGGCAATAAACACATGCAGTGCAACGTGGGAGTGTAATTGCTAAGGAATAAAATCTTGTACCAAGTGAGATCATTGTATCAGGTACTGTGTGACAGCTCATTTGATCATTATGCCCAGGCTAAAGAGGTTGCCTAATTAGTTTCCATTAAAACTCACCCTTTAATCAGGAATTATTCTTGCATAAAGAATGTCACTTGGTCCAGATGAATGAACAATGGTTCCCCCTTGAGATTCAACTATCTGTTACACTTGGGATGCCATATGTCTTTTCAAACAATTCAGCTACAATAGTACTCTGTGAATTTGGATCTCATAGCGTTATGCAGTATTTGCATTTTCTTGACACCGGCTATCGTTCTATAGCAAAATCACAATGGTATTCTGTATATGCTCATCAAGCCAGAGAAGCTATGTTCAAGCAGCAGGAAGTGTGTTGTAAACACTCAAATGACTAATGGACCTCTCTTAACTAATGTGTCTTAGCTGTTGTATATATTTCATAAGTGATATACATAGCATATGTGCTGTTACCTGGAGCTAGACTTTGGTCTCTCACCTAGAAACGTCAAGGTTCATCTAAATTTTATATTTTGAAGGGAAATGACTTCCGAGTTGTTTTTTTTTTCTTGTGACAATAGCTTTGTCAGTTGAAGCTGATCACAGAAGTAGCTGTGATTTTTATTTTTTTTTCCTCCCCTCTGCTCCTTCTCCCCTCCCCCCAAATCTTGTAACTTAAGTGGCTTTGCCCTGCTCACACAAGACATGTGAGGCTCAGCAGGTTACTAGCTTTATGCAAATCACAGAGGTGGAACTCAGTTTTTTGGTATATTTCAATCTGAGCCATGGCTACAGCTGGCAAGTTCCTGGTTATCCAACTGATTTGGCGTATCTGCCACAGAGCAACTGCAGTGGCTCATCTGAGCTGACCAGAAACTGCTCTTGAGAAGAGGCTTCTCCCTCTGGCAGTAGGCTACTGTAGGCAAGGTGGAGAGGAAGACAATTCCAAGTCAAAGCCCAGCACTGGTAGTCAGTGGCCTCAGTCAGCTCCCTTAATACATCTGCTTCTACAGATGTGAATTGATTTTTTAATGTCTGCAATTGCTGCGGGCTGGACTGGCAGTTTGAAACCCAGCATTTGGGCAGAGCTGCTAGGTTCTTGCTTTCTCCAGAGACATCCCAGTAGTAAGCTGTGAGCTAAGCTTCCCTTCTGTTGTGGAGGGTTGATCCTATAACATGTCAATGTCAACATTGACTGTATCTGCCAGTGCAGTGTCCATCCTTCTTTTTCTTGCATAGTTTATGGAGCACTCAAAAAACCAGATCTTAAAAATACTTCCCCAATCTCTTTGCAGCTCAGACTGTTGAAAACTCTTGTTACAGTTGGTGGAATGAAACAAAGGTTTTGCAGGCTTTGCATACCTGGAGGCAATGCCTTTTACAGAAACAACTGCAATCTAGGGTTGTGTGAAAGGTTGTCACAAACATTTAACCATGTGGCATGGAACAAGTGTCATGCAGAGCGCCTACTCCACGTTCCCTCTTGGTAAGTCTGAATGCTTTAACCTTCATACTTAAACCTAAGCCATATGAGCTTTTTACACTGCAACTTTTCTACTGAACGAGTGTTCAAGGCAATGGAAGGACATACGTGCAAGGTGAAATTAAAATCCTTAACGTTTCTTGTTGCTATGGCTCTGAGTGCCTCCATTTTCCACACCCAACAGGAAATATGTCATATCCAGATTGAATGAAGCAGATGGAAAGAGTGGCTAAAGCACATGATTAACATCTAGAATCTGAGGAGAAGACAAATGGCTTGATGTTCTAATGTGACTCTCTGAATAGCAGACACTTTTAATTTGGTGGTTCTCATACCTTGAGCTATGTGTTTAGAAAAAATGAGTATTCTGTGTTGTTTGAGAGCCGTCCACCTTTACCTAATAATTTCTTTGTGGTTGTGATCAATCTCTAATACATCAAAGGAAGATGGAGAAAAAGGAATAAATGTTTCTGTGAACACAGAAACTGAATTTTGATTTCTGTTGGTTAATCTATACTATTTTGGCATTTTTGGTATTTTGGGTATTTTACACCCTCCAAATATCTCCAGTAAACATATCCTTAGATCTCTTTCATGTTCTTAATGCTTTTTAAGACATTTCTTTCCATGTCTCCTGCTTGCATTTGCCCAGGTTTCTGGAGATGAATGTTGTGTCTGAATCAGTTATAGGCATTGATTGGTGTCAGTTGCTGTCTCTTGACTATTAGTCAAAGGAGATTTGTTGCATCTTAGTTACTTCAGACCCAACAAATGACTAGAGGGGCTCCATGATGATGATTTATGCAAATACTTTAGTAGAGCTCCTAGATGGTATCCAGACTGCTCTGGTGGTATGCAGTGATAAAGATCAGTTATCGCTAGAATAATATGAATTATCTGCTATAATATCTTTAAGGAGGTTATTGATAGCTCAAAAGCAAGGAGATATGTCTAGTATTCATGAATAAAGTTCCTTCTCCGATTCTGCAGACCTCTCTCTTCAAAGCCTGTGCTTTGAAGTCCTCACACAATCTTTTAAGATGATCGATCTCAGAACAATGGAAAAAAAAAAAAAAAGAAATTTAATAGTATTAATAGGAAGAAATACAAATGCTAAACTCATAATGGGGAAATTGAAAATTGAATGGTATTACTATTAGTAGTACTCAGTATGAAGGGCAATATCCCTAAGAGGGGAGTTTAATTTTGTACTAAATTATGTTAACCTCTTTAACCAATCAGTTTTTGTGTTAAGCATCATGTTTTATATTCTTGAGATTGTAGAAGTAATCACTGCATTTTCCCTGCCCAACTAAGCTTTTCAATTATCAAAATTAATTCTAGAGTTTCTTTATAGTTTGTGGCTTTAAAAAAAAAGCCGAGCAACTTCTTTATCACTTCAAGAAAAGGGCATTTTTGAAATCTTACAGAAAATTGCCTTATTTCTGACATAGTGGTAAGGGGCATCTGAATTCCCTCATACCATGCATTCAGTGCAGTAGCTCTAGCATGTTCTCTCCCTCTTCCCCCTGCATTTCCTCTGCAATAAAAATTTCCAAGTGTTTCAAGCTTTCCTTCTCTGGATATTTTTTTTTTCTGTGATTGAAATCACAACTGTTGCCTGACTTTGAATCCTGTCAGCTTCCTACTTCTTTGTGTTCTTTTCAAGGTAGGATAGGCAGGACATACAAAATTATTCTGTAGGAGGATATCCCACTGATTTACAATATTGAGGCTATTATTTAATTTTTGAATATTCTGATGATATCAAGATACTTCTATTTTAAATGCAAGGCCATAAATCTATCAGAGTTCATCCTAGACTTGACCCATTTGTACTGAAAGGTTCATGAACCTAGCAAACTTAGCTCAAATATTGCTGAAAAACTACCCCAAGATGCATCGTATTTTGATTAAAATCTTGCTGTAACCCTACTGTTATTATTAAGCATATCTAATTATCTTTAGTAGCAAGCTTAAACCACAAATGACCTAAGAAAAATAGTTCTGCTATAAACAAATATAGGGGCTAAAACCAGTTTTGGGTGAGTACTGAGGGGTACTTTTACTTTCTCTGAACTTCTTTGCTGAATTTTATATCTTTTCCACAAAACACATTTTTCCGTTACAAATACATATGTTTTTCTTTCTATTATAAAGTGGGAACTATTTTTATTACCCTTATTATTAATCCAAGTAATCTTTTGTGTTTCTATAAGAAATTCACTAGAGTGGAATCAAAACATTGTTTAGTATAGAATTAACCTTTCCCATATGCAAAAAGCAAACTAAACTGCATTCAATGTAAATACAGTAAGAACCATCAGCTCTACTCTACGTAATATCCTGATACTTTACGGTCCTTTTGGACCTGAACCTATCAACCATACTTCAGAAGCCTTCATAAACTTGTATAAATGTTTTCTTTTGCAATGATTTTTCAAAGTTTCCAGTAACAATTGTTTATTGGCCTCTTGTGAGTTGTACTGCACGGATTGAATATTATCAAGGAAAATAAAATGTTTTTGTTTTATTTCTCTGAAGTGCTTTCTAAAGGAATTCTATTCAAAATGTACACGTTGGATCATATTCTGCCTCTAGCTATGGTATCTGATAAAATGCCATTGACTTTATTACAGTCCACTTTGACTCTGGCACATTTCCATGTACTCCAGGCTGCCAGTATAACTGAGGGAAAACTTGACCTGGGGTATGTTTTGCTTCAGAAAGAACTGTATTATTTATCCTCAGTGAGGAAAGTACAGTAATTCACACTTTACACATACTAAGACAGAACTAGTCCTGGAGTCCTGTTGTAAAGGTTCCCCCTTCCAGAGCTCCCCGATAATGGACTTTCCGTAACAGGCAGCTACAAGCACTTGCACATGGGGAGCTGTGCTCTGCTTCAACTTGTGGCTTCTCAGGAGTGTGAAACAAAAATTGAATTTAGCCACATAGCAGAACTCACCCTGACCTGCAATGAGAAAAAGAGGGACTGGGAAAGAGAGCAAGGGCACTGCAGTGTTGGACTTGCTTCTCCTGATAGGATGGGAAGAACAAGGACAGCAAATATTCTTGCTGCAGTGAGGAGGACCATGTGCCCTAACCCACTCCAGTGTCCTTACTGGGGACAGTGAGCACTGTCATCACCAGCTTGACTTTTTCTGGTGGTTCTACAACTGAAATAGGTTCAGGAACAGCAGCCATCTTCAGCATGTAAGCTGATTGCCAGCCTAGGAAATAGCCAAAATTCTTTATACCTAGATCCAACCATAACTGCCCTCTACCCTCTAAGAAGTCTTGACTGTGGAAGAAAAAATGTGGATCTAGATAGGTCGCTCCATCATTTCCAGGTAGAGACTGGAAGGCCTAGGTCTAATCTACATAAAAAGAAGGAACTGAAGATGTTTTTCAAAAAATGTGAAACATCATGTCATTTACTAAAGACTAGCCCTCTGTGTGGCTGCGGTGTCATGAAACAAAAGCCATTTAGCTTTGGAATAACCACTGTGAGAAAGATAATTTGTTTCAACTAGAATGCATTCTAAAAATTTATCTGTGTACTGAGTTCATGTGTTCCAACCTTTCTCTCTAACCATGAAGCTTGCAATCTTGTATTTTATTACTTTTGAAATTAATGCTGCTTTTAAAACGTAATGGTGGAAGAAATAGAAAATATACTGAAATTCAGGATAACAGTGTTGGGATTAGGACTAATCAATACTTGGTTTTTTGAAATACAGAAAATTTATAGCAGGAAGGTTCTACTTATCATCCTTAAACATCAGATCAGTACAACTTAGAAGTATAATGAAAAATCTAATTTTTACTAGATCATGATGTATTTGGAATTTACTCTAAAAAAATATAGAAAATCTATGTGCTATGCCTTCATTTTTCAAGTGTTGTTCTCTTAACTTTTTAAAAGGCCAACTTTCATGGGAGCTTGCATCTTAAGTTCAAAAAACAGTATGCATTTACAGCTGACTTCATTTTGAAAGCTTTTACTGTTCATTCTTTCACATAGAACATTGAACACATAATATTCACAGCCCTCATGATAATACGTTGGTTGGGACAAGGAAGGCATCTTTCTTTCTTATTCCATTTGAGTTAATACATCTGGTTTAGCCACTTGAGAAATAATGTTGGCATCTACAACCTCTTGTTTAAAAGATGTCTAGATCCCATCCTCTGTGGTCTGTCAAGAGCAGTTATAAAAGGGTCTCTTTCGAGCTTTGAAGAAAAAGCCTTTTTATTCATGCCTTAAACTTAGTTTAAAACCAAGTATCATTTATTCCTCTTTTTTTTTTTTTTTTTGGTGTTTGGTAAAGCTACAAACTGCTAAAAGAGGACAGATGTACATGTTAAGCTGGATTGAGAAGTGAAGCAGAAGCACACAGATTTCAGAGGGGACATAGAAAACCTCTAATGCTTTTCCTTACAGGAAAAAGTCACAAGTGTGGGTCTTAGAAAATGGAGTTTAAGCTCTTGATGGCAAATGACTGGAAACATATTTTTCAGTTGGCCCAAAATACTGCAATAACTAATATCTGTAGGGAAAAAAGGAAGGATCAATACATGCAAGTGCTTTGGTTATTTAAGCATTTGCTGAAGTGGTGTGATTCTCTTAAGTCACAAGAAGGCACTGCTGTTATTTTATCTGGAAAAAAATAAATATATATATTTACATATGCTTAAAAAATAACACAAATTTAGGCACATCACAATTTTAATGTTTACTTGTGCTAGCAAACTTAAGAACTTGTTTGACATTCATATAAGTTGCACATTATGGCTACTGACTGCTTGGCCATAAAGTTGAACCTAGAATAGTACCTAGGCTGACTACAGTCACAGTACAAAAAGCAGTTGTGTGGGTAGAAAAGTGGCCTTACTGCCCTTCTCTCACTGGTACATGGCCCTGGAAGCCTTGGGCTGGCTGACATTGCTGGAGGAGTTAAGAATATGATGTTATCTGTTACTGTTGGCAGGTGGCAGCTACGCCTGCTACTGGCAGCAGATCTGTCATGTGGAATGGCTCTCCCTTGGAATCTTCCAGTCTTTGGTCCTCTTCTCCCTGCTCCCCCTCCTCCTTGGCAGTAGTAGGTTGGTGTCTTCACAGAATGGCAAATCTGCTTTTGCCTACTTACTTGAAATAGTTCCTAATTATATGTGCACTGTAATGTTTTAACTATTTATTATGTTTTATTGAGATATGGACTGGCTAGGTGAGCTCTAAGATGGGTGGGAAACTGGTGGTCCAAGAGGCTGAAAGGATTGCCAATACAGGGTCCAAGAGGAGGCTGGTTACTAGTGGTGTTCCTCAAGAGTAAATACTAGGGCCAACATGCTTTAATGTCTTTGTTACTGAGTTGAACATGGGATGGAACATACTCTCAGTAAGGATACTGGAGAGTAAGTCTAGCAATTCAAAGCAACCTTGGCAAACTGGAGAAATGGCACAACAGGAATCTCATGGAGTTCAACAGAGCCAAATGCAAAGCCCCGCACCTGGGGTGGCAGGCTGGCAAGGATGCATTTCTGTATAAAAGCATTTGGGGCCTTGGCGGTTAACAAGTCAAACCTGAGTCAGGTGTGTGAACTTGCATCAAGAAAGTTCATCAACCTACTGCTGTATCAGCAAGAGAGCAGCCAGCTCGCTGAGGGAGGTGATTGTTCCCCCTCTCTTTGGTGAAAGGGAGGTGGCATCTAAAGTGCTGTCTCCAGTTTGGGGCTTGCCAGTAGACATAAGTAAAGGGAGACATGTCCAGCAGAGGTATACCAAGGTCATTGCGGAGGTTGAACACAGTGGACACGGGTTAAAACATATGAAATCTTCTTTTGATATTAGGCAAATTTAATTCTGGAGATTCTCAGACATTGATACAGGAGCACAGAGAGGCTATGAAATCTCCATCTGAGAAGATAATCAAAATGCAACTGAGCAAGGCCCTGAGAAACCCCATGTGACTTTCGAAGCTGTCTCTAACCTTGTCTGCATTTAATCAGGTTTTTAGACCAAATGACCTCCAAATCTCTTCAACTTAAATTGTGTACTTCTATTGTATATTCATTTCCATATTATGGTACAACTGCCTGCTAATAGAAGTCTCCACAAATGGAGAATATTACAAGAAGTTGTAAGTTTTAAAATGCAGATCTGATATGAAAATTAATCTCCTATTTTGCATATTAATGCAAGACACACAGTATAAAAGGCCCCTACTGGATTAATTTTTGCTATAGGTTTTTTTTTTTTCATCAGTTTGAACTATTTTTTCAGCTATCCTATTGCAGAAAAGTCATTCTCTCCCCCTAGTTTTTTTTCTGTAGTCCAGTCGGGGAACTTCACCAGATTGCCACAACTTTTCAAATATAATGGAAAGTAGTTTACCAACTTCATCCACCAGTTCCCTCAGGACCACAGAGGGATTTCATGAGGTCTCATGGACTTGCACATGTTCAGGTTCCTTAAATAGTCTCACACTTGATCTTCACCTACAGTGGGCAGTTCTTCATTCACCCAGTCACTGCATTTGCTTTCTACCACTTGGGAAGTATGGTTACAGCTCTTGCTGGTAAAGACCGAGGCAAAGAAGCAGTTGAGTATCTCATTCTTCTTCATACCCTTGGTGACCAGGTCTCCTGCCTGTTTCATTATGGAAAGGACCCATATCTTTCTCTCTTGTATTCCTTTTATCGTTGCCATACTTATAAGTTTTTGCTTACTGCTCTTAATGGTAAAATATCTGCAAAGGTACCTTAAAAAAAAAAATAGGCAGAATAGTAATACCAATAACAGGTTTGTGAGGTTCATGTAAACTTTATTTTGCCAAGAAAACACAGACAACTCTTTTCTCTTTGGTACAGGGTAACATTTATGAAGAAATTGAGAAACTAATAAATTAATTGCTGTAGAATAAAAAGAAAGCATTTAAACCCTGCTACTTGCAGTTCAAATAACAGAAGAATTGTGATGAAAACGTAAGATGTTACAGTCCTTTGATAGTTTTAGAAAAAGCATGTATAAGTCACTGGCAGGAGATATTAATTAATATTCTAGGCCTATAAACAATGATAATAGGCTTTGGACAGAGAGAAAATGCTGGAGAAAACTCTCAAGGTGACACAAAACTTTCTCTAGTATTAATTTATTCACGAAATAGTACTTTACCAGACAGTACTTTAGTTAATATAAGTCTGTAATTTGGATCATAATACTCCTCCAATTACAACAGAACTTCACGTAAATGTATATACAGATCCATGCAAAGCGGTATAAACAACCTTTGGTGTCTTTATGGTCACTCTCATGTCCTATAGCCAGCAAATATAATATCTTTTTCTTCTAAAAATTCAAATTTAGCCCTGTTCTACCCTGTTGGAATTGGGCTGATAAACTTTCTAAGCCCCAGGGATTTGTCCTTGCAAAATTACATTCTCCAACAAGTCAGCAAAGCCTTCTACTGAAGTCTTTGACTTAGAAATGGAAGAATTGTGTAATATTCCCTGGATCTAACGATCACACCAGTGCTGTAGCTTCAAACTAGCAGCATGGCTTAGAATGATGGAAATCAGTATCATTGCTGGAAGCCTAAATACAGCGACAACAAGAAATAACATTGCAAGAGAAAATGAAAACCTCTGTTTTCCAGCTCTCCTCAACTTTGCAAGCTAAGGCTGCTTCAGATCATGAAGGCATGAAATCTGGCCTGAATGCAGGCTCCTGGGAAAGAACTGAATGTAATACTCCAGATTATTCTCTAGGTAATCTCTGAAACATTTCATTTCATACCCAGCTCCAGACTGTACTCTTATTCAGACAGTAGTCTGTACTCCTCTGAACAGCCAGCTGCTTTTTTGTCTGAAAAAGTTAATCTCCTGTGAGACCTACCTCAGGCAAGCTGGGTGGTGGTCTGAGGGAATGACCTGGGACAGGCACACATGTTGACACCTGGCTTCTAACCCCATCTGGGTGTTTTTGCCTGCATCGTTTTGCCTCCTCTCCGTTGCAGAAATGGCAAGGCCCAAGAAAATTCAGAGCAAAGAGGCCACAAAGAGGAAGAGTCTTTACAAAATACTCTTTCTCTGTCAACACCCCCCACTTCCAACATGTTTTCTCAATAGCAGTAAACCCTGTTTTTTCTTGGGCTACAGGAAGATTCCCACATATCCTTGGTGTCCTGTAGCTCACCATAGCCTACTGATACAGGAGCACAGCATGGCCCCACGCTGCTTGCCTGCCAGCCAACCATGTCACACAGTGCAGCAGCCCATGCCATCACCAGCTCTGTCCCCTGGGGCACTCACTGCTAGCATAAACTGCTCTTCCCAAAGGAACAAGGCACAACCGTGATCAAACAAGAGCAGTATCCATCGCTTCCATAAAAAGGACTTCTATCCCCTTAGGCCAGCTTTAGGGAAAGTCAGTATATAGGTAAGTAGAAAAAAGTTATAGTTATCATTTTAATGCTTGTAATGAACCCTTAAAGTTACAGAAAAACTTTAACGTTGCAATAGTACCAATGCAGTCTTCATGTCTTTCATGCATCTTCTGAGCTCTTCAACTCTGAATAAAAGCATCTCATGTGACATCCACCTCCTATCTCACCACACTTATCCTTAAGTGGTGCCTCTGTTTGTCTCTGGGATGTATTCTCTGCACTGCTGTACTCAAAGGCATTTGAAACAACAAATATTTCCTTCAATTTGCAGTTTTCTTAAGAAAATCCTGTCTTCCTGAACAGAACAATGTGGCTCTGGGTGTTTTACCCAAGCAGTTGGGTGGATGTCTCATTATAATGAGTTTATAACAGATACTAGGCCATTTCAGGTGACATCAGCCAAAAGCCTAAGCCAGAAAAGTTTCTGCATTTAGAGTGATCAAGAGGAAGTGCTTAAATTCTGAATGTTTTAATTGAAGTAGCCAAGAAAACTTGCTCCTAATGTTCTCAAAGAGACACCTTTCTCAAATGGGGAAGAGGGTCTTTGCCCAAGAGGTTGCAAGGTTGATTGACAGGGCTTTAAACTAGATGTGAAAGGGGAGAATAATAATAATATCAAGCTTCTCTGTGACAAGCTGTGGCATAACACATCAGGGCTAGAGGGACCAGGTGCTAGTGAGGACCTTCATCCTGTTGCCCTGAGGCATGCTGGGGACACTGTACAGCCATCAGTCTTATGGAGATGAGCCAGGGGCTCCCCTGGTAGTTGAAGTCAACAGAGAAACACCTGTGAGACACCTCAAGGGTGCCCCCCTAAGAAGGCAACACAGCCAACAGCCCAGCAGAAGTGCCTCTACATGAATGCATCCAGCATGGGCAACAAACAGGAGGTGTAGCCTTCTATGTTAAAGAATAGATAGAGTGTGAAGATATGTCCCTGAAGAGTAGCCAAGGGGAAGCAGAAAGCATACAGGTAGGAATTAGAAACTGAGGCAACAAGGGAACTTTGTTGTTGGTGTCTGCTACAGGCCACCTGATCAAGGGGAGCCTACAGACGAAGCCATCTAACTCCAGCTACAGGAAACATCATGTTCAAAGGCTCTCATTCTCCTGGGAGATTTTAACCACCCTGACATCTGCTGGAAAAGCAACACAGTGAGTTGTAGACAATCCAGGAGGTTCCTGCAGTCCCTTGCTGATAACTTCCTAAGGTAGGAAACAGACAGCCCTACCCAAGGGGATACAATACTGGACCTGATAGTCACCAATGCAAGTGAGCTCATCATCTTGGCATCATGTCAAGACTGTGCTGCAGTGATCATGCTCTGGTGTAGTTCACAGTCCGAAGGGGTACATGACAGACAAGGAGCATATTCAGGACCCTAAATTTTAGGAAAGCAAAGCTTCAGCTCTTCAAGGAGTTAGTCAAAAGGACCCTCTGGGAATTGGTCCTCAGGAACAAGGGGACAGAACAGAGATGGCAGGTCTTTAAGGACACTTTCCATAGACCACAAAAGAGCTCTCAATCCCCAGGTGTAAGAAATTGAGCAAGAAAGGGAAGAGACCAACATGGCTGAGTCGGGATCTGCTGGTCAAACTAGAAGCCAAGAAGAAAGTGCACTGGTAGTTCAGGCCCTGAAGGACTTCTACAGGTACGTCAATCAGAAAAAGTTACAGAAAGCATATGACTTATGATGAGCAAGAATGGCAAACTGGTAACAACAAACCAGGAGAACACTGAAGTTCTCAAGAACATTTTTGCCTAAGTCTTCGCCTCCAACCCCTCTCCTCGCACTTCCCAGTTTGAAAGAACAGTCTAAAACAGAGGCTATGAGAATGAAGAACTGCCTACTGTAGGTGAAGATCAAGTACGAGACCATCTAAGGAACCTGAAGTTCCCCCTGGCTGAACAAGGGGAAACATAACCCCCATTTTCAAAAAGGGAAAACAGGAAGACCTGGGGAACCATGTACCGGTCAGTCTCACCTCTGTGCCCAGCAAGATCATGGAGTAGATCCTCCTGGAAACTCTGCTTAGGCACATGAAAAATAAGGAGGTGATTGGTGACACCCAACTTGGCTTCACAAAGGGAAAATTGTGTCTGACAAATCTGGCGGCCTTCTAGAACAGGGTTACAGCATTAGTGGGTAAGGGGAGAACAACAAAAGTCATCTACCTGTACTTGTGTAAAGCATTTAAAACTGTCTTGCATGACATTGTGATATTTAAATTGGAGAGATGTGGATTTGGCAGATGGACCATTTGGTGAATAAGGAACTGGCTAGATGGCCACACTCAAAGGGTTGTGGTCAATGGCTTGATATCCAGGTAGAAGTCAGTGATGAGTAGCATTCCTCAGGGGCCGGTACTGGGACCACTGCTATTTAAAGTCTTTGTTCGTGACATGGACAGTGGGACTGAATGCACCTTCAGCAAGTTTGCCAAAGACACTAAGCTGTGTGGCATGGTCAACACACTGGAGGGAAAGGATGCCATCCAGAGGGACCTGGTCAGGCTTGAGAAGTGGGCCTGTGCAAAGCTCATGAAGTTCAACCAGATCAAGTGCGAGGTCTTGCACCTGGGCGATGGCAATCCCAGGCACAAATAAAGGTTGGGCAGAGAATGGCTGGAGAGCAGCCCTGAGGAGAAGGACTTGGGGGTGTTGGTGGATCAGGAGCTCAACATGAGTCAGCAACATGTGCTGACAGCCCAGAAAGCCAACCGTATTCTGGGCTGTATCAAAAGAAGTGTGGCCAGCAGGTCAAGGGAGGTGATTCTGCCCCTCTACTCTGCTCTGGTGTGACCACATCTGGAGTATTGCATCCAGCTCTGGAGCCCCCACCGAAGAAAGACATGGACCTGTTGGAGCAAGTGCAGAGAAGAGCCACAAAGATGATCAGAGGGCTGCAGCACCTCTCCTGTCGGGACAGGAGACTTGAGTGACTTGAGATGGTTCAGTCTGGAGAAGGAAGGTCTCTGGGGAGACCTTATAACAGCCTTCCAGTACCTAAAGGCAGCCTACAGGAGAGATGGGCAGGGACTCTTTTTGAGGGAATACAGCAATAGGACAAGGGGTAATGGTTTTAAACTGAAAGAGGGGAGATTTAGATTAGATAGGAAGAAATTCTTTATTGTGAGGGTGGTGAGACACTGAAACAGGTTGCCCAGAGAAGTTGGAGGTGCCCCATCCCTAGAAGTGTTTAAGGCCAGGCTGGATGGGTCTTTGAGCAACTTGGTCTAACAGGAGATGCCCCTGCCCATGGCAGGGGGTGTTGGAACTAAATAATCTTCAAGGTCCCTTCCAACCCAAACTATTCTACGATTAGTTACAACACACTATATTTCTTATGTTAACTGCAGTGGTCAGAAAGATTAATTTCAGCAGCTCTGGGAGCCTGAACTCTCCCCCGGACCTTCTGCAGGCTTTTTTCTTACTGAAAGGGACCAGCCTGGGGCTTGTATGCCATGTGGAGATTGAGGCAATGGAAGTGCAGTTCCAGCGCCTGGCCCATGTGATGACCAGCATCAGGGCTGTGATAATGTGTTAGGGTTTTGAAGATCCAAATTCATTCTAGAATGAAATGAGAAATGCCAAGGCTAGTATCACCAAGCAGCTGGGCACTATTCAGGGAAGGAGAAAAAGTGTTCAGGGAAACCACTCTTTATGAGCTATTGAAAGGCATCGTGTACTGCAGCTCTGTACAGAGAACTTGCAGTTTAGGAGGTTGGTCAAGGTGTTTCAACACAAGTAACCTTAGTGGGAAAATAGTCTTAGGAAACAGAGTTCATTAATTGAAGGAAACAGTTTTCCTATATATTCTTCATTGTTCTTAGAACTTGCTGGTGGGTGAAGTTAAGTACTTTCCTAATTTTTGTACTGTTATTCTCTCAATTTCCAAATAAAGCTTCATACTTGGATATGCAGTGAATGTTGTCTTTTTTCCTTTAATGGGAAAGGCACAGATACACATTGTCCATCCATCCAAATTAGAATAAATTTTGAACGTAAAGACTTTTTGATGTTGTGTGAATGTTGCACTTTAAGCATGTAGGACTAAAACTACATATAAAAACTTACATAGCTGCTAGAGATACATTAGTTTGTCACATCTGTGCAAATTGTAACTCTATGACTTTAGCACTATAAGCCAAACCATGTTTTAGAACTACTGCATGAGTTACTTAAATTCAAATTGATGTGCTTTTGTTTCAATCATATTGGCTGACCAGAAATTTCTATAACTTATCTCAGCTATAACTCAGCATGTGCCAGTGCATGAAGAAAAGGGTGCAGATCCCATACTGGAGGAGAGTTGACCAGAAAAAGGGGAAGCATCTTAGAAATGACCTAATCATGGTGTAGGCTATAATAAGAAGAGTATTACAAGGGCTTTCAGAAGCTGTTGTACTTGAAAGCATACTATTATCTTTGAGATGGTGCAGGGCAGCGTGTTTTTTCCTTATGTTGGAGCTAACAGAGGAGAAAAGTAGACAATTGTGTTTTCTCTCTTTGTGTTGTCTGGATGCTAGCAGAGGTGAACAAGTTTAGCTTTCTAAAGCCTTCTCCCAGGAACGTGTTCTTCTCATTTTTGTGCCTGATGTATTCCATCTTTACTTTTTTATTTTGTGTCTTTTTTTTTTTCTAGAGCTCTGCAATTTCTTTGCCTTCTTCCTGTGTTTAGAGAAATGAAAGCAAAGAGGGGTGATAAAGGGAAGGATGGATATTCTTCCCTGCGGTCTACTTGGAATCCTGGGATCTGCTGTCAGAACAGCTTGCCATTGCAGCTTTAAATTGTGATGTTAAGGTCTTAGCCAGAGTCTGGCTTGGTGAGGGTCAGCAGGCTAACCCTGCGCACGTCGTTCTCTCCCCATTAAATAAGGCAGTGAAGAACAACTGAGGGAATGAAGGATTAGAGAAGTGACCAAATCTCCATGGCCCTTCACTGTGGGAAGGCAGTATTAAAATGAATAAGTAGAACTTATGCAGACACCATGTTGTTCTGCAAGGCTGCAAAAGTCAAAAATCAGAATAGCTGGAAAGGAAGGTCATTAGAGAAGCTGATTGCAGAGCTGGACACAGGTCCCAGGATCTGTAACCTTTATTTTTTTTCTTTGCTAAGAAATTTTGTAAGGAAGCTTATTAGAAGAAAAAAAAAAAAAAAAAACCCTTCAAATTTCATCAATGACAATAGCTGGCAGCTACAGAGAAAGTTAAATGTTAGTGTTTCAGGAATCATGCAAATAGCCGCTTAAGAGAGAGAAGAGGGAATTAGTTCAGGTTTTTATAAAACACCTCCTGAAGTGAAGATCACTAACGAGTAATTTGGAATTGTTGTCAGATCACTGCCCAGATAAAAATTTGCAGTCAAGCATTGATATTGCTACCTGTTAACAACAATCTAATTAGTAACATTAGTTCTAGGCTTTATGTACATCATCGCTCTCTACAAAGAAGTTTTCTGGAATTATCAGGTACATAGTCATTACTGCCAAACACTTCATATGCTTTTGATTCTAAAGTATTTTCTGAGCCTTTCCAAAAAACTGACTTAAAATTTGCTTATGTTTCCATCTGCACCTGTGTTAAAATTGACCAAGAAACGTGTGGCACCCTTTCTATTGGTCTATGAAGTTACAGGTCAGATTCTAGTTAATAAAATATGAGAGAGGGGGCTAGAGTGCAAGGGAATGAGGGTGCCAAAATTATAATAGACGCTCATGGAATTACAGTTTTCAATTATTCCTTTATAAAAGAAAAGAAAAACCACCACCTTACCACTACCCACAAAATGTCTTTGTTACTGACTGCAGCTCTTCCGTAATGAAATAGCTGTTTATAAACATTATAAAATGCTTTTCATTCGACTTCCAGAGGGAGTCAAAAACACAGTTTGCAGGCTTTTACAAACGAGCGTAGAGAGTTGTTGAACAGCAGTCAAAATATTCAGCTAAGACTTTAATCTTCAGCAAGTTAATTTTTCTTGACTGAATAACGATGGACCTCTGGGCCAGGGATGAGTGCTGAGTTTCATGGGTGGTGTGCACATGCAGCTATCCACCAAGCCTGGCCCGAGAAACCCTAGGTGGTTAACGTGCCATTTAGAAAGATAAACAGTCTATTCAATTTAAAACAGAATAATAGTAATTTAACATACTTGAGCCAAAGTAATTACCTTTCACTGTTTCCACAGCATGAAATTACAGTCTACAATAATTTTGAAATATTGATTCTTTCAGGCACCTGATGTTAGAAGTGTTTCTTGAATGCATTGTGCATACTGGAAGGAAGTGAAGTTTTTACATGCTGATGTTGAGTAATTTGATGTCTTTTTAAATACAGTGTCTACTGTACAGTTTGAGACTCAAAGTATTGTGTCGTTTGAAACTGTCTAGCAGCTGCAGAGAGGTTGCCACTGAAATTCCTAAAACATGCACCTCAGGTGCCATCAGTTTTTGTTTATATTTTATGAATTTCTGATATGCAAAATACGCACATCCCTGAGATAGGCTTTCCTCCTGGTTTTACTTTGAGTTTTCTCTTGTTTCCGTATCTTATTGAAAGAAATCCGTTTTGCATGGAGAACACCATTAATAATGAAATGCAGTCTGTGTGCTTTTTAAAAGTCTATTTCTTCCATATAAATAAATGGTAATTTGTTTTAAAGCGTCATTGCACACAGTGTTCAGCTGGCTCTCATGCATTCGATTATTTTAAATAAATGTACCATAAATGGAACAAGTTCTTTCTAATTTGCAAATGATATGCAACATTTTTCAAAAAAAAAGAGAGAAAAAGAAAAACTGTAAAATTTGTTCTTAACTACATCTCATTAATGTGAAGCTGTTCAATGACCTGTAAAGATTAAAGAATTAGTGAATTGGTAAAATTATCAGAATGAAAAATCTGTATAATTTTGATTTCAATTTAAAAATCTGCTAAACAGTCTAGGGGCTTTAGAAAAGCATATTACTTTTTAATATCGGTTCCACAAATGTCCTAGTATCAGTGTTACAAATGGACTGAAATAAAGGCAACAAATAGTATGTTTAAATGTATAGTGTTACAACATTCTGTTAAAGCTGGGTTTTTTTCTTGTCATTAAAACAACTGAACGCATTTAATTAAGTGACCACTCTGCTAAGTGGAGCAAAAATTAATATACATAAATGAATTTATGTGTGGGCAATGATGCATAATTAAAAATACGCTTCAAATAAGGAGTTGAGGAGAAAGAAAACAGTTTAACAAGAACCTTCACGACCATTGCATCCTAAATTTTTAAGTCAGGCAGACATAGGAGTATCTTATTGGCTGCATTTGAACTAAAATTTATGACAAAATTGTCTTAAAATACTGGAGTCATAGTATTATGGGACAGTGATTTACTGAAAGTTAGCCTTGACCAGAGAAATCCTCTTACTGTCTTCTAACTATTGCATGTTACTCAGCTTGCTGAAAACACTACCCTTAGGCATAACTCATCTTTGCCAGGCTTTTATTCAGAACTTACTGAAGTTCTCCTTATAGCAAGATATGTCAAAACTAGAGTGCATGGATAACATTTATATGAAAACTAAAGGAAGATGTGATATATAAATGTTCCTTTGACATGAGTTGATTATATTGGTCACATTATCTTAGTTGTAGGCTGCTTACTTGGGACGGAATTTGCCTTTTATTGCTTGGCAGTTGGAAGAAGTCAGCAAATAAAAGGAGTGAACTTCCTTTCTTAAGTGAAAAATGGAGTCACTTGATCTTTAGATCCTTGGATGTTTCATGGCAATCTATATGGTTATCCTTTGTGGGGACATAAGTTGTAGGGTTTTGGGTTTTTGGTTGTTTTTTTTTTTCATGATGCAGTCTTCGTAAGATTTTGTAATGCTTTGAAAAAACATCATTCCATTCAACCTGGGGTTTCAGGCAGTTTCTCTGTATTTTCTCTGTCTAATAAACAAGTGTCAGAATGATGAACGTAAAGCTTTTACGTGTTGCAAATCTCCTGCTCCTGTTAAGGAGTATATAAGGTATGTAGTAAGGAAAAAATCAGGCCTGTTTTGTCTTTTCTAACAAATACAGGAAAGAAGTGGATTTGGATTTTGGTTTTGTGATAGTTTTTGTAATACTTATGAGCCTTGCTTTAAAAAGGCTCCATACTTTTTGTGTTGCAGATTTCTGATATTTTATTTGAACAATTATTGCTGACTTCAGCCCTGTCTGCTATTCTTGAGGAGAAACAAAACAGGAAGAAAACTGCAGCATCCACCTACACACCTCTTGTGTTGCAGGGATGCTGCAACACAAAGGAGACAGGAGAGTGGCACAGAAAGCCCTCCCTGCATGGCTCACCTCTCCCATTCCAGGAAATCAGCAGCTGCTCTTCTGGTGATGTTCAGGTTAAGCTGAACTCCCATCCCCACTGAAGAAAAAAAAAAAAAACAAAAAACAAAACCCAAGCTCATTTCTCCCCTGTGGCATTTTATTGGCAAGTTTAGTTCAGTAATGAGAGGGCACTTTGGGGAGTACAAAAGCTAGAGTCCCCAAGGTCACGTATAAAGAACAGAACAGCAAAGATCTTTACTATTTTTTACTAATAAACACATGTAACAGTAACTGCCATTACTTAATTACTGCAAAGCAGTTTTAAACAACTGGATTAACACTGTATTAACACAACATAAAAACAACCACACCAGGAGTGTTGCTCGTCATTCTTGGATATGTCCCTGTTGAAGCCAATGGCATGAAATTAATAGGTGCAGGGTTTGGCCCCTGTTGGTTTAGGAATTCATTGCCTCATGCTCAAGTTTTCCATTGCCTTACAGCTCCAGCAGTCTTATTTTCATGAGTGTTCACAGTGTTTCTATTCCTAAATAAGTATGTGTAGGTTTTTTTATAGTAGCTATTGAGTAAGAGCTCGATTTCTGTAACTAGTATGTTTATCTGCTTCAGACGCTAGTTAACCCTGAGAGCGGGTAGCTAGAACAACCTTTGTCTTTAACATGTAAAGCTATTCCCAAAGGGTAGATTAGATCTCATGAATTGGCATTTCTGAAACACTTAAGCAAGTAGATTTAGTTTCTCTGTACTTGTGAGTTTTATCGATATTTTTCTTCTACTAGATCAGTTCCAGAAGCACACTGTGCCTTCTGTGAATGTCTACCAAGATACTTGGTTCTTATGGGAGCAATGGAGATGAACTGAGCAGCCACATTTCTGTTCGATCAGAGGCAATTTTTTATCCTCTGTGATGTTAATTGCAGTGAAATGCAGAGTTCACAAAGACACTCAAATCCTTAGAATGTAAAGTATTCCTTCTCAATGGTAGATGCTGCTTTCAGGGTTGTATGTGATGCAGGGGTGAAGAAGAAAAAAGGAGGGTTGGTAGTAACCGGTGGAAGGAGATGCTTTGAGGCAATAGAAAGCTTGAGTAGCAAACTATGTTATTTGTCCATTATATGGCGTTTCCACTGTTAAGAGATTAAAATAATAGCAATTTCCCCACACACACACTGGCTGTCAAAAGCTCATGCAAATTGCCCTGGTAAAAATTGCTTTATAATCTTCTGTCCTGAAATGTTGTGAGCATTGTTCTGTTTTCATTTCCTTTCAAAATCTTTTGATACAATGCTGCGCAAAGGGCTTTTCTAACTACATGCAAGTTTTATAATTATCATGTAGAGGTCTATACATGAACTGCTGATTTTTTTTTTGGTTTTAAGTAATAAACACAAAAAAGTAATTGTGAGTTAAGTCAGTTCAAGGTATGAGGAAGTGGAGAAAAATGAAGTGCCACAATGTTCAGTTTTAAGACTAATTCAATTTATATCTTAATGATCAAGAGGAAAACAACATAGGCCGAAGTGATTTAAAATGCCAAAGATACAAAGCCAAAGGGTAGTCAAAATAGAGAAAGAGGGCAGTATAATTAAGAATGATTTGGATAAATTAACTACATAAATAGAAAATAAATTACTTTTCAGGATATTGAGCTGTATAAAGCTAGGGACCAAGAGGTAAAAGGAACATAGTACTCAGAAGTTATATCTTGGGTTTGTGTTTTTAGGATAGAAAATGTTGTGAATGAGGAGTATTTGGGAACATGCTAAATAATTCTAATGGGACAATACTTTGAAACAGGAAACTTGCTCCCTGGTGCTTTTTGTGCTGCTTGATTTACAGATGAAAAGTTTGTCTCTCTAAATGTAAGTGTAAGCACTTACTTTCTTCACTTCTCATTTACTTGGTTTGTGATAGAAGGTAGAACCTCCACAGTGCTTGTGCAAAAGGGAGAGAGCACAAGGATCACAAGTGCTAAATTATTTGCTTTTGAATATCTTCATAATTTTAGAAAATACCTTTTCAACTTCTAATACATATATATATATATATATACACACATATATATGCATGAAAGATTCCTCCTGCCTTGCCTTCCCAGTCTATACTTACAAATTTTCCGTTGCTTTTTAGATAAGAGAACATCTAAAGCCCTTCTGCACAGTGTTTTTCTGTCTACCTAGTTTGGACAGTAGATATTTTCTCACCTGGAATTCTCCACATAGTTATTACTAAGGAATATCATCTTTTGAAATCCAGTCAATATCCCTCTGTCTTCACAAACAAGATTGCCAGTATCAAGTGGTCTCCTTTGAGTTTCTCTCACAGGCAATATCCCTGCACATGGGGGTCAGACTCTCTTCTGACTCTTGAAGATTTTACCCACTGAAACAATGTCTGGGCTGTTTTTCTCTCCCCAAAGGTGTTTTGGTTTTTTTTCTTTTTTTTTAATGGTCCAGTAACAAGTGCAGATGAGAACGAACAGAGTTATTAATACCAGTCATGGGAGATACACAATTTCAGAGGATATACCAGAGATTCTGTGCTCCTCTTGCATTGAACTTAAGGTTTGATGGTAATGGGGAAGGGAGGAAAGCACTGACAGCTCTTTTTGCTAATGAAGGGATGACTGCAATCACTAGATTAGCTGGTGTCCAGCTGTGGGGGTGAATTGACACAGTCATCACGGCTTCTGTTTAACTCCATTCTTCTGTTGTAGTGAAGGGGTAGCATCTTTCAGGTTGGTCAGAGGGTAACTTTGACTGCATCTGCAGTACTTGTGGGAGGTATACTGTGTTCTCCACCTGGCTCATGCAACAAATTTACTGTAGAAAGTACATTCTTAGGAAAGTTGGAAGGAGAAAGATCAGAAAACATTTCTCAGCCTGGGTGTTCCAATGCATATCTCGGTTCAGACATAGGCTATACTTGTGCTGTGACCATGCCAAGTCCACCCTGGCAATGGTTACTCTGGTTTTTGAAAAAGTCAGNAAAAAAACAAAAAACAAAACCCAAGCTCCTTTATCCCCTGTGGCATTTTATTGGCAAGTTTAGTTCAGTAATGAGAGGGCACTTTGGGGAGTACAAAAGCTAGAGTCCCCAAGGTCACGTATAAAGAACAGAACAGCAAAGATCTTTACTATTTTTTACTAATAAACACATGTAACAGTAACTGCCATTACTTAATTACTGCAAAGCAGTTTTAAACAACTGGATTAACACTGTATTAACACAACATAAAAACAACCACACCAGGAGTGTTGCTCGTCATTCTTGGATATGTCCCTGTTGAAGCCAATGGCATGAAATTAATAGGTGCAGGGTTTGGCCCCTGTTGGTTTAGGAATTCATTGCCTCATGCTCAAGTTTTCCATTGCCTTACAGCTCCAGCAGTCTTATTTTCATGAGTGTTCACAGTGTTTCTATTCCTAAATAAGTATGTGTAGGTTTTTTTATAGTAGCTATTGAGTAAGAGCTCGATTTCTGTAACTAGTATGTTTATCTGCTTCAGACGCTAGTTAACCCTGAGAGCGGGTAGCTAGAACAACCTTTGTCTTTAACATGTAAAGCTATTCCCAAAGGGTAGATTAGATCTCATGAATTGGCATTTCTGAAACACTTAAGCAAGTAGATTTAGTTTCTCTGTACTTGTGAGTTTTATCGATATTTTTCTTCTACTAGATCAGTTCCAGAAGCACACTGTGCCTTCTGTGAATGTCTACCAAGATACTTGGTTCTTATGGGAGCAATGGAGATGAACTGAGCAGCCACATTTCTGTTCGATCAGAGGCAATTTTTTATCCTCTGTGATGTTAATTGCAGTGAAATGCAGAGTTCACAAAGACACTCAAATCCTTAGAATGTAAAGTATTCCTTCTCAATGGTAGATGCTGCTTTCAGGGTTGTATGTGATGCAGGGGTGAAGAAGAAAAAAGGAGGGTTGGTAGTAACCGGTGGAAGGAGATGCTTTGAGGCAATAGAAAGCTTGAGTAGCAAACTATGTTATTTGTCCATTATATGGCGTTTCCACTGTTAAGAGATTAAAATAATAGCAATTTCCCCACACACACACTGGCTGTCAAAAGCTCATGCAAATTGCCCTGGTAAAAATTGCTTTATAATCTTCTGTCCTGAAATGTTGTGAGCATTGTTCTGTTTTCATTTCCTTTCAAAATCTTTTGATACAATGCTGCGCAAAGGGCTTTTCTAACTACATGCAAGTTTTATAATTATCATGTAGAGGTCTATACATGAACTGCTGATTTTTTTTTTGGTTTTAAGTAATAAACACAAAAAAGTAATTGTGAGTTAAGTCAGTTCAGGGTATGAGGAAGTGGAGAAAAATGAAGTGCCACAATGTTCAGTTTTAAGACTAATTCAATTTATATCTTAATGATCAAGAGGAAAACAACATAGGCCGAAGTGATTTAAAATGCCAAAGATACAAAGCCAAAGGGTAGTCAAAATAGAGAAAGAGGGCAGTATAATTAAGAATGATTTGGATAAATTAACTACATAAATAGAAAATAAATTACTTTTCAGGATATTGAGCTGTATAAAGCTAGGGACCAAGAGGTAAAAGGAACATAGTACTCAGAAGTTATATCTTGGGTTTGTGTTTTTAGGATAGAAAATGTTGTGAATGAGGAGTATTTGGGAACATGCTAAATAATTCTAATGGGACAATACTTTGAAACAGGAAACTTGCTCCCTGGTGCTTTTTGTGCTGCTTGATTTACAGATGAAAAGTTTGTCTCTCTAAATGTAAGTGTAAGCACTTACTTTCTTCACTTCTCATTTACTTGGTTTGTGATAGAAGGTAGAACCTCCATAGTGCTTGTGCAAAAGGGAGAGAGCACAAGGATCACAAGTGCTAAATTATTTGCTTTTGAATATCTTCATAATTTTAGAAAATACCTTTTCAACTTCTAATACATATATATATATATATATACACACATATATATGCATGAAAGATTCCTCCTGCCTTGCCTTCCCAGTCTATACTTACAAATTTTCCGTTGCTTTTTAGATAAGAGAACATCTAAAGCCCTTCTGCACAGTGTTTTTCTGTCTACCTAGTTTGGACAGTAGATATTTTCTCACCTGGAATTCTCCACATAGTTATTACTAAGGAATATCATCTTTTGAAATCCAGTCAATATCCCTCTGTCTTCACAAACAAGATTGCCAGTATCAAGTGGTCTCCTTTGAGTTTCTCTCACAGGCAATATCCCTGCACATGGGGGTCAGACTCTCTTCTGACTCTTGAAGATTTTACCCACT
>VXBJ01005958.1:171852-208258 GCA_013400055.1 Nycticryphes semicollaris | reverse complement strand
TCCATCATATATTGGTTTCTAAAATAAGGTATTTTTTTCTTTTTTTTTTTTTTTTTTTTTTTTTTTTTTTTTTTTTTTTTCCAAATCAGAATCACTTAGTTACAGCCTTGCTTTCTTTGGGAATTAGGATTAGGCCACTTTACCTGGTTTCAGGCTACCTACCAGTTTCCAGTGCATTATTTTTTTGCATTACCTATTAGAATCAACTAGTGCAGATACTGCTCTATGCTTGCTTTATGCTTCATCTTTTGGACTTTCTGCATGTAAAGTGTTATAAAAGACTGAAAAAAAAATAATAGAATGGTGGTTTTTGCTCTTGGAATTTCATGGAAAGTCCACAGAAGTTTTTCTGGCCTGACATCTGGTAGGGAGAGGAATGGCAATTTGTATATCCACTGAAAGGTCAAACCCTGTAAAAGAATTAGTTGAAAAATCTGTGGGAAATAATTTGGAAAAGCACTCCCTCCTCACCTAATGTAATTCCACCTAAGTTGGCTTTCAATATCATGGTTGTTGCAGGAAGATAAACTTTTCTTCTGTCAAAAACATTTGTTGTTGTATTACTCTGTTTAAGTGATAACATCAGATTTCAGTAATGAAAATTTAGAGATCCAAGTTCTGTAAGTCAGTTTGTACTGAAATTTCAGTATCGGTCTTCCAAACCTGGCAGATAGAAAGACTCCTAATTATGGGAAATATTTGTGAATATTAGATATTTTGCATATTTCCTATAACTTACCATCATAACAAAGGATCCAGAGGAAACTGAGGGTTTATTGGTGGCATTTTTAATGTTTTCTCTCTTCCCCTGACCCTGCCTTTAGGAATGAGACTACTCCCAAAGGGAAAAAGTGAGCAAAGATAAGGTAGCTGTTCAGCAGTTGTACTCCAAGCTGTACAAAACAAAATGGAAACAGTAAGCAAAAGTCTGATCTTCCTCTTTTCTCTCTCTCTCTTCTGCAGACAGAGGAAACTTATCTTTCCATTCTTCAGTCTTTCACTTGCATGAAAGACAAGAGTGCTCACCTGTTACTGAAGTTAAAAATAGTCTATTTAATTCTGACGTAATTCCAGATTTTGCTAGTGGGCCAATATATTAAATTTGGTGTAAAAATATTAGGTGAGGGCAATGATTTATTTTAGTTCTGTACTAGAGTAGGAGAAAATTGTTTTGGGGAACTCAGGATCAAAAAGAAAAAAATCACTTTTACTTTTTATTGCACCCCCTGCTTTGCTTCAACTCTATCTGTTCCTGTCGTAGTCACTTCCTTTGCAAGTGTGGAAATATGGGTGAGATCACAGCAAATGCCAAACACAAATTTTTAATTTGCTAATATTTTCCTGCAATACCTCATCGTTTCTATTTCTTCATAACACCCCTACTGTGGGAAATAAGGTCACACAACACACTAGTACTTATTTCACAATACCTCCTGATGAGGAACATTTTACTATTCTCACATCTCTACCCCTTTTTCTCCGCCTCTCCCTGCCCTCCTCCCTCCTACTCGGCCCCTGCTAATAGCTGGTCTAAATTTCCCAGATTAATCCAATGTGCAAGAAACAGTGATACAAACTTGAAAATTAAATATACACAAAAGCAGAGAGGATAGAGAATGGAAGATGCATGTCCTACTTGATTTGTGCTGTGACAGACAGACTTATAAACAGATACACAGCTTTGCCTATAGCCACTGTATTCCACAAACCCTTTGAAATATTTCAGTTTCATGTCTGTGATAATTAAAGAGCAATGACCTTCTCATTAGCGCCAAGAGGGCTGATGATGATTGTTCCCCATTTTTCTTAATGGATGCAAGCTACACGCATGATCTTAGAATATCAAAGCAATTCTCCAAGATATTTATTAGAGTCAAAATTATGAAAACACATAGCAAACCTTTAGTTTGAATTACAAGTGTTAATATATGCAGAACCAAATGAATAGCTCATCTTTCTTCCTCTCTTGTATCTTAAATTTTTCATTACAAATTTCCAGGGCTTCAAAGTAGTATCTCACAGTCGGTCCCCTTTTTTCTCTCTTGCATGACAAAGAGCTGTCAAAAATTGTTCCTGTGTTTGTTAGTATTTTTCTCTTTTTTCTCTCATCTAAATGTCAAACAACTTAGCTTAAATAAAGCACAGCATTCTTCATCTGGTGCTTCTCAAAAGAAAAACAACACCACAGAAGGCATCTAAAAAGGCCCTAATTAATGTTTCTCATTGATTTTGTTTTAGTGTGATGTATTTTATGAAAAAAATATGAATCCAGAAGGCACTCTCATTAAAATCATTAGTGGCTCAATGTTAGCTGAAAACAGCTCATTCTTTGGTGCACTGTAGTGCTTAAAAGCACGTTCACACACACAGCTTCTTATTTAACATCACAAGCTAGTGTTAGATGAAAACTAGCATTAGTTTTGTCAGGTCCCATTGAACTATGATGAGCACTATGTACAAAAGCTGTATCAAGGTGAATAATAGGAATATACTGTTGCCATATCTTGCACGTCTCTCTAGGCCCTCATTCATGACCAAAAACCCAAGAATGCAACTTTCTGTAACTAATTTCTGAGTTGCCCTTTTGAGAAACAGTAACAGCCAAAAGAAAAGGAAAGGCTAATCGGGGGGCCTATTACAGCAGTAAGACCTAGAGAGGTTCTGGTTTTTAAGCAAATTTCTGGAAGCTTATTGCCAAGATTGACAGAGACATGTTGTTCTTGCAGAGCAGTGTTCGCAGTTCTGTTTTGGTGCAATCATGCAGTGACTGTAGTCATGTGCCCACTCCAGCAGTACTTTTGTAGTTTAAACTAAAAGAAATTCTCTATGTACCTTCCGGAGAACCAAAAAAAAGTAAAAAAACAATGATTAAATGGGTAAGGAGGTATTTTCAAATGCAGATATTTTTTTTTCTAGTTTACTGCAATTATTATTATTTATACAGGGCAAAATGTGCTTTCCAGAGCAAATATGAGAATATGAGAAAGTCCTTTCTAAAGCACTGTATGATAGTAAACCATATTCAGAGCAATACTGCTTTGTACTGATATATGACTTTTGCAGACAGAATTATTTCCAACATAAGAAAGCCAGTTTAATGATTTAAATCATTAAATCATTATTAAATTAAATTATTTAAATCTGCTATGTTCGAGTAAAAGTGATCTTCATAAACCATGTGTTGTTTATTTGAGAACATTTCAGTCAGTCAGTCAAATTCTGTGAAGTTCCAGTAGACTAATGCAGTAGAATAGGCTCAAAAGTGGGAATGGTTGCTATCGCCATTCTTTGACACAAGACATGAGAAATTGCTTTGGGGTTTTCAGATTTAGGATGTACAGAGTTGGAAGTTAAGCATAAACATGTTTTGGCATCTAACATATGCATCTTATTTTGAAAAATAATGAAACAATAAGTAATGTTATTTTTTCTACTGTCTCCTTTGGATTTTTATAAGAATCTTTATAAGCTCCAATAATAGAGCTTGTAATAATATCCTTGTATTAAGGAACCGTACTGGCAAATAGGACTGGTGAGAAGCAGTGTGTAAGGGGAATAGAAATATCTGGATTAAACAGTATAGCTGTTTCAGCTGTTTAAGCTTTGTAACATGTAGTGAAATGACTGAATCTTCATTAATTTGTGTCTTTTTTAATATGTCTTTCATTACAAAACCACTGAAAACGGAATCACTGATGGATGATGGATGTATATGGCACACTGCCACAGAAGTCACATTTTTAGTAGAAGAGGTAATATTTATTCTGGTATGATCACTGTTAATGGGGCTGTCAACAAAATTTTTGTAGAAAAATAATTACACTGCAAGTAAGGCCATTTAGATCTAAATATGAGTAGTAAACCTGTATTAATTTAGGATTCAGACTGTGTTAATGGTTTAATATTTTTTCTTTATAGAGAACACAATAGTGAGGTCATCTTTAATAAAGATGATAATATTGAACCTTGGTAGCTTTCCTTCCTATGCCTATAGGACATTTATAGCTGAAATATGGTTGAGAGAGCCTTAAAATGTTGTTTTATGGCAACCTCTGCGCAGTGCTATAAAGCACTTTCTGTTAATGATAAATAAACTACAGAAGATCTATGTCTTAGTAAAGGGCTCTGTTCCTTCCCTTGTGAACAACCTGACTTTGGCAATGTTTAGCTTATCACAGTTACATGAGCCTCATTTTAACCCTTTTGCAAGTAGATGCAATTCTGCTGGTGTTAGTGGATGTATAGATGGGCACACTGCCTCTGAGTTTGGCCTGAGAAACACAGTACACATAAAAATTGCCATGATCATTCTTTGACTCTTAAATGGCTTACTATCTCAGGAATTGCCTCATTAAAAATCATATAAAATTGTCCAGTTTGTCTGCAAATAATGACATGAGACGCCTCTTACTAAAGCTGTGTGAAGCTGTCATTTGTTCCTTAAGAGTCCATGAATAGGCAGCACAATTGATTTTCATTCTTTGCTGAAATATTGATTGCATTTATCCATGCTAATGAAGTTGTACAATATAGTAGACATGGTACTATACTGAAATAGATAAGGGTAGGTTCTGTTTTAAAGCTTCTCATATTGCAACGATATGAGAGATTTCAGGCTGAGAGCAAGCTCAGAAATTTGTTTAGAACTGAACTACGTATCTTACTCTTGATCACACAACTATGAAGCTGAAGTAATTCCATTAAACTCAGAGTGAATTGAGAACTTACGTAAATGAGAATTTTTCTAACTTTACAGAGGCCCTTCTGTTCTTTTTTTAATTCCATCTCCTGGAATATCTCAGTTCTTGTACGCTTATCCTGGGTACTTGTTGAGACTATAGAAAATAATACTGCAAACAGAAATTGTCCTGAGATCTCTCAGGTCTCCGACGAATCTTGAACGGGGACATCTGGAGCCTCTCCTTTGTGGTCACTTTTCTCCACCTTACACATGTTCAGACAGACTTTCTCCTTGCCTGTACATACTTTCTGGTGAAGGGGACACAATGGTCTCTGTGTCAGTGTAATGCTGGATGTCTGATCCCCATTTACAGGGTTTTTTTGTAAGGATGATTGGCAATTAAGTCTATGTATCTGGAATCACTGTGTCCATTCAGTGGAAATGGTGGGCTTCCTCATGTCCTCTTTAGGATGGAGAAGTATTCTTTTGACATTAAGGTCGCAAATTAAAGAGTACTACTCTTAATTCACTGCTCATATTACTCTGAAGAGAGGTTAATTGCTACTCATTTATTTTTCAACTGAGCCTATGGTTAGGTCCTTGTGCACTTAGGCTAACTACAAAATACAAAACTGTCCTTGACTTTAAAAGTTTGCAGTAACAAACAAGTAACTCAGCATGGACATGGCTAGAGATCACACAGGCAATCCAAGGAGAGCCAGGTGTCCTTCCACTAGCCCTGTTATAACTAAGTTATGGTACTACCACATTTTTGCTAAGATGTGAAGAAGTATTACTTTTATTACTAATATCTTCTACAGAAGTAGAATGCTGCTTGGTTGCACAAGCTGCTTCTTGCTAAAGAAAAAGCTTCAGGGACATGGTTTGTGACTGATAATTGTCTCAGATGTTTTGGATGAGCCAAGTATTCATTGCCTCTGGGAAGGTGAAAAATTTTAACATTAAGAAGTTCCTGGCTCATGTGGATGTAACCCAGTACATTTCTTTCCCTTCTGCATAGTGTATTTGCATGATATACGTGGTTATTGTCAAAGAGCTGTGTACTCCCACAGCAGCCAGAATATGTTTCTTATCTCTTTTGACTTAGAGCTTTACGCTGATGTGCAAGTAGCTGTTCTTCAATAACTCATAGATAATGCTTTTGCAGCTGTATCTTGCTACAACTGCATAAGAAAGCTGACTGATGGACAAAGAAGAATAAAAATTATGAAGTTTGGCTCCAGATCTAAACTTAATCAATGGTCAGAAGTTTCTCGTACATGAGCTTTATATGCAGGATCTCCTCTACTGATAGTATCTTGCACTGGTTGCACTAACAGTTATTAGCTCCTTTTGAATGTGTTGGACTTTAGGGAGACATTTTCCTAACCGTAAAAAACCAGTCCTCAATACAACCCACTGAGAGACAACTAAAACAGACGAGAGACAATGTGTCTGCCTAAAATGGACAGGGGCACACAGCCATAGCGCTGTTTCTGCACTGTCTCAAATGCTAATATGAGTAAAGATCTGCCACATTAAGAAGATGTTTGTGCCTTACTTAATAAGTGCTTTGAATTATTCTGGGAATACAGTTTACACTTTTTCTTCTTAATTCTAAATGTTGTATCTTGTTGATCTGCCACTGAAAACAATTTCTTGTAAAACATCTGCCTCAGACAATAACCTGCATTTTTCCAATTTACATTTAGGAGTGTTATCCATTAAAAATAAAAATAAATTCTTTAAAAAATAAGGAATTTTATGCATTTTTATGAATCTTCTTCCCCTTTTAATCACAGCAGTATATTTGGGTTTTTTTGTACTCTAAGAATTCTCTCAAACTCACATTTTTATTCCTTTTTCTGTTGTATTTGCAGCCCGGAATGTATCCTGTATTGTGCAATTCTTTAGTAAGTGTATCAACAGTGAACAGTGAGTAAAGGGAATGTATTAAGCAACATACTTCAAACTCGCGGTTTTAATTAGCTAGGGACAGGATTTAGCAAGTCACAGCTTTTATTTAAACAGTCTTGACATAGCTCAAGACAGCAACAGCAAATTTAACACTTAAGGCCATATTAACAAACACAGATGGTTTCAGATTCTCTCTTTAGAACGATACCATTTCTTTAGATGATGCAGAGCAGTTGGAAACTTTTCTAAATAATTGCTGGTTGCAAGTTTCAAGATTTAGCTGTGAGTTATGTCCACTATATTCTATCCATGCAAATGCCTCGATTCCTTTTATATATCAGTGTAAGAGACTTGACACATCAATGATTATTTGGTGTTCAGATCTTTTACTGCAGGCCTGATTTGCCTTTATGTAGCAGTTTATGCTGCCTATAACAACTGCACTATAATATTCCTTTTTTTTGCACTGTGTGAAAATATCTGAAACGTGAACCTCTTTCCCTTTACATTTCAGAACGTGGTTTTTTTTCTTACTTTAAAGCTATGGGCCAAGAAGTACGTTTTTAGTAGCATGTGTAGCTGAATAAACATACAGCTCCCATTAGTGTTAATCGGAGCTGCATATTCTACTTTGTCTCTCTAAGGGCTGAATACTTATGTCTAGCAGTTTAAAACAGAGTAGGAACATGCCATTTGAAGATACAGACTGGTGCCAGAATTTCTGGCACAGAATAAAACCTAAATATTTAAGTAGTTTTAACATAGGGTTATGTCTAGGATAACCTTGTGGACTTTTATTTTTCTGTGCACAGGTTGCTTTACTTGCATCTATTTGTAATGTTGTTCACTGCTTAAATATATTACTAGGTTGGATTACCTCTCCATGAAGAGGTATTCAGTGAGCTGGACTTTGCTCTTGGGTCTTTTTCTTTACTGGTATCTGCATTCTAAGGTTTTACTTAACCCCTGCCAAAGCCGTAAAAGTTTTTGGTGGTTTCTTTAAGATGCTTAAGGAGATGTGACTGTATGCTAATTTAAGCATAATTCCCTAATTAAGTGAGAACTCTTTATTGTCCAGACCTATGTTCTGTATCTTAGATACCACCAGAAACCATTAAAGCTTTAAAGTATATATTTAGGAAATACAGCTGTTGAGACGACTTTGTACCTACATAATGGCATTGTATGGTCACTGAAGAAAAAGAAAGAGACAATGTCATAAGCGGTTTCCATTGAATTAATATTGGAAGTTAAATATTTGAGTAAGATGAGGTACAGAAATACCTCAAAGGAAAACTTTAACAGGAATTATCAAGCACCAAGTTTTGAAATAATGTAATTCTAATAATAAGCAATTACATAAGAGCTGCATAGAGGTGTCAACAAGGAGAGCGCGATGCTGGACCTTTTTCTCACCAACAAAAGAGGGGCTGGTGGGGAATGTGAAGCTCAAGGGCAGCCTGACTGCCGGGAACATGAGATGTTGAAGTTCAAGATCCTTAAGGCAGGGAGGAGGGGAGCACAGCAAGTTGCAAAAAAAGACTAGGGATTTCAGGAGAGCAGACTTTGGCCTCTTCAGGGATCTGCTTGGTAGGGTACCATGGGATAAACCCTGGAGGGAAGAGAAGCCCAAGAAATCTGGTGAATATTCAAAGGTTGCCTCCTTCAAGTTCAGGAGCAATGCATCCCAACAAGATGAAGTCAGGCAAAAATCCTGGGAGGCCTACATGGATGAACAAGGAGCTCCTAGACAATCTCAAACAGAAAAAGGAAGCCTACAGAGGTGGGAAGCAAGGATGGGTAGCCTAGGAGGAATATGGAGAAATTGTCCAAGCAGCCAGGGATCAGGTTAGGAAAATTAAAGCCCAGGTAGAATTAAATCTGGCCAGGGCTGTCAAGGACAACAATAAAAGCTTCTACAGGTACGTTAGTGATAAAAGACAGACTAGGGAAAATGTAGGCCCTCTCCAGAAAGAAACAGGAGACCTGGTTACCTGGGACATGGACTTGGGTGAGGTACTCAATGACTTTTTTTGCCTCAATCTTCACCTGCAAGTGCTTTGGTCACACTGCCCGTGTCAAAGAAGGCAAAGGCAGGGAGTGGGAGAATGAAAAACTGCCCACTGTAGGAGAACACCAAGTCTGAGACCAACTGAGGAAGTTAAAGGCATATATATCCATGGGACCCAATTAGATACATCCATGAGTCCTGAAGGAACTGGCAGGTAAAGTTGCCAAGTGACTATCCTTCATATCTGACAAGTTGTGGCAGTCTATCTGGTGAAGTTCCCACTGACTGGAAAAGGGGAAACATAACCCTCATTTTTAAAAAGGAAGACCTGGGGTACTACAGGTCGATCAGTCTCACCTCTGTGCCCAGAAAGATCATGGAGCAGATCCTCCTGGAATCTCTGGTAAGGCACATGGAATATAAGAAGGTGATTGATGACTTCACTACAGGCAAATTTGGTGGCCTTCTACAATGAGGTCACAGTGTCAGTGGAAAAGGGGAGAGCAACTGACATCATCTATCTGGAATTGTGGAAAGCAGTTGACACTACTATCCTATACGTCATCCTTGTCTCTAAATTGGAATGACATGAATTTGACAGATGGATTACTTGGTGAATCAAGAACTGGCTAGATGGCTACACATAAAAAGTTGTGGTCAACTACTTGAGGTCCAAGTGAAGACCAGTGATGAGTGGATTTCCTCAGGGGTCAGAACTGGGACAGGTGCTGTTTAACATCTTTGTTGGTGACATGGACAGTGGGACTGAATGCACCTGCAGCAAGTTTACTGACAATACCACACTGGAGGGAAGGGAAGCCATCCAGAGGGACCTGGACAGGCTTGAGAGGTGGGCTTGTGCAAAACTCATGAAGTTCAGCAAGACTAAGTGCAAGGTCCTGCACATGGGATGGAGAAATTCCAAGCACAAATACCTCTTGGGCAGAGAATGGATTCAGAGCAGCACTGAGGAGAAGGTCTTGGAGGTTTTGGTGGATGAGAAGCTCAACGTGAACTGGCAACGTGCACTGGCAGCTCCGAAGGCCAACCGTGTCCTGGGCTGCATCAAAAGAAGCATGGCAAGCAGGCTGTGGGAGATGATTCTGACCTCTCATGAGACCCCACCTGAAGTACTGTGTCCAGTGCTGGGGCCCCCAACATAAAAGGGACATAGACCTGTTGAAGTGAGTCCAGAGGATGGCCACAAAAATGATCGGAGTGCTGGAGCACCTCTGTTATAAAGACAGGCTGAGAGAGTTGGGGTTGTTCAGCCTCAAGAAGAGAAGATTTAGGGACCCCTTATAGCAGCCTTCCAATATTAGGGAGGGAGTGTAGCAATAGGATGAGGGGAAATGGTTTTAAACTGAAGGAGAATAGATCTAGATTAGATATTAGCAAGAAATTTTTCACGATGAGGGTGTTGAGGCACTGAAACAGATTGCCCAGAGAAGTTGTTGAGGCCACATCCCTGGCGGCGTTCAAGGACAGGCTGGATGGGATGTTAAGCAATCTGGTCTTTTGAGAGGTAGAACAGGAGGTAGAGGTGGAACTAGATGACCTTCAAGGTTTCTTCCAACCCAAGCCATTTTATTATTTTATGAAGTTAGGATCCATTTTATCACAGATATTAAAACAATTACAGCAATTGTAGAATTTGTCACAGCTAAGAAAACCCAATTCATATAAGAAGTTTCTTTTGTGAATCCAGGGGAATATAAAAAAATATTGGTAGTCCCTGGATTACTGGCTAAACAACTTCTATTTTGGTTCGGTAAAAAATTTCAAATGACTGCATCTTATTTCTTTTTAAAGTCCTAGTCCATGCAAACATGGATTGTAAGATAAGGCCATTGTCCATATAAGAAAAAATAGCATAACTGATGATTTTTTTTAATTTTTTTTTTTTAACTAAATGCTATTCAGGTCACTTAATTTCTTCTTATCATTTTCTGCAAACCAAAATTGATTTGCAGTTTGAATGCATGTGTTTATGTTGTGTTTGGACTTTGTGTACAATGTCACCATAGAACTTGTTCCATCTCTTTCCAAAGTTTGATTTTTGTGCTTTAAAAAGTTTTTCTGTTTAGTACTCGAGTTCTATTACTTCCAATATTCTTCAGTACAAACAACATACAGAGAGGTACTGTGCTTCAAAGAGATTATGGTCAGCAGATTTTAATTTATCCTGCATCAAGACTGTTTATAAAGCCAATACCATTGTTTTTCTCCCAAACAAACACCATGAAATTAGATTTTTTGCAAGTGTGGCAACACTTTTGAATTTATGATAGGAGTCAGAAACGAGGAATAGAATGACCATTTAGTTTGTGACACAACATAGAAAAATGCATAGATTGGAAGGAGGAGAAAAAAGGTGATAAGCATAAATTGACAAAAAACGACTAATGCTTAGTAGTTTGGGCCATTAATTGCAACAACAGCTTGAGATACATGCCATTTTTTCCTTTCTGTTTTCTAATCAATGTTATGTCTCCTTAGTGCTATAATGAAGTCAAAGTCATTTGGAAAAAAAAAAAAGATTTGCTGTTCTTTCAACAGCATTGCCTTGCTGCCAACACTAATGTTAACCCTCTGGCAGTTTCTAGCATTAGAGAACAACTCTCATTGGAGAAGAAAAAAATATCTGAGTAAAATTTATATTGCAAAGTAAACTTCTTTTATTTATACTTTTGCCCCAGCACCAAGAGTAGTCAGTCATAACCATATCTCCTCTACTCTAAAACTCTCAGGCCTCACTGGGGAGGAAGCTGCACTGTCTCAGGAATTGATCTAGCAGAGCTGGCCTTCCCCCTGTTTTGACAAATCTGTGTGTTCAGAGCTTATGAGACAGACCAAGAATGAAAGCACTTTTCCCAGGCAAAAATCTCGTTTGTACTTTTGTTATTTAGTGAAACGGAAGTCAGAAGGCTGATTAACAACACCACCTGGTGACACCTGCCCATATGGATTGGTGGTCCACCATAGTCATAAAATACTTGCCATGTTTAGTTTTTCACATTAAATAGCACTCCAATATTAGGATATTGAAGAAGAATCAGTGATCTAAAGCTGCAACAGTCTTTGTCTGTAGATGAAGTTTGCTGGATTAATTTAGAACTTTAGTGGTACCTAATTATCAGTATCAGGGAAATGAAAACATGTTTTTAACAGTCACTCTAATCCAGTCTTTAATTTTGTGTCTGTGAGGTGCTTTTCAAACTTGCATGTTTACTTTTTGGTAAGGTGATAAGAGTACATTAAGGTTTAGTAGGTACCTGAGCAGTGCATTCATAATTTCTTAAACTTGCAAGAATTTCAAATATAGTTTTATACTTTGAATTTTCTAGCCTTAGTAATATATGATACGTATAAATATGCACACACACACATATATGGATAAAATCCCCAAAATACTAATCTCTCTTAACTTGCCTTTGAAATTACTTTCGTCTGAAAGTGCATGTGGATCTGTAGTTGGTTTTATTCATGCTGAGAAGTTTATTCTGGTCTCTTTGCAGATTCTCTTCTCTCCATTGCTCTTTTCTCAATTCGGCACAAAACCAAACACATTGAAAATGCAAATATCTAAAAGTAAAGAAGCAATTTGCTTAAGGATCCAGTATGATCTGCAAAGACAAGCTGAGGAGTTTGTGAGGAATAATGCACCTAGGGAGACAGTATGGTTGAGTGTAGCGAGTGGAAGGGACAAGGAAGAAATGAACTATCAGCTGGAGCCTGTGAAAGAGAAAATTGCCTACAATAAAATCAAAAACTCTCACATGAAAAACAGGAGGACAAGGTTCTCCTGTTGATGTGGTGTTCTGTCAAATGAACAGTGAGTGAATTGCTTTGGTTTAGATCTTGGACCCCAAATGTTTACTCTGCAGATAGCAGAGCTGGTCTTCTAAAAATAGTTCATTCAGATTGCAAATATGCACAGATTGCACCAGCCCTGAAAAACATACGCCTCCAAGATGTTGAAGTGCCTATAGAACACGAATAATTTTTTTATGTATATAGTTTGCTCTCTGCTAAAGTTTTAACTACTGTTTGTTGAGGTTTTGGGAGCTGACACACAATTTCAATCTGATTTTTTCCTTCTCTTTGCCCATTTCCTGCCTGTATAAGCTCCTGTTCATTCTCAGTGTCCTGCAGGAGAGAGCCCACTTATTCTGTCCTCCCTGTTCTTTCTTTCCCATTTACTGTTTGCTTTTTTAAATTTATAGATTGCTTTCTGGTAGTGTTTGGAGGCTTCAGCTGTCTGCACTGTATGCTCATGTACCCACATAGAAACAAACAAACAGCAAGCTTTACCTTGAAGATAAGGTGATGGAAGATGCATTTATCGATTGATGAACCGTTATATAAAATGGAAAAAAAGAGATCTGTCAGTTTTAGTTGCCTGTGAAAGACTAGGCATAAGAAATGACTCTGTTTCCTTTGCCACAGCTAAGGACTACTATTATGCATTATAGCATTATTATGTATCATACCATTATTATGCATCATATGGATTGTGTAAGTGCCAGTACTGAAGTACATTTCTGCAGGACTATCTCAAGTTTGATGGGCTCTTTAATGCATGTTACATTGTTTTTCTTTGGCTTCTTGCTGTCTTTTTTCTTGGAGAAAACAAATTTACCTATTGGCATTTGGTTTTAGGCTTTATTTGGGCTTTTTCCTTGTAATATGAAACATATGTCCCCCTATGCTCACTTGCTGTAATGGTTATTACAATGGTTAATACACATGAAAATTTTTTTGTTGCAAGCTAGAATAAAGATACTGGCAATGCAAAACTGATTACTCTGAGATACTGTACAATGAAAGGCACTGTAATCAGTAGTCAGCTAAGGCCAGCAGTGGTATGATTTTAGTTGTGTTACCTATTTGTGTCACATACAACTATGCTTTAGAGCAAAGGGAAGATTCTTTGGGTCTGCTGAAAAGAAAACAGAAATTCAGAGGTCATGGTTGTAAGAGACCTAATAAAGGAAAACAAAGAAACAGAAAGTGTAGAAGTAGCTGTGACAACTAGATGGTGATGGATTATTTTAAGAAATAATTTTTGTTGCTTTGGTTTATTAACTGTCTCTGAAGTAATAAGTGCAGGGAGACTGCACTTTCCTCCACAGATCTTATCTTCTGCTGTTTTTTCTTCATTATTCCCTGCAACTAAACTCTTCTGGAGAGAGCTGTTCAAGTCAGGTCAGGCACTTGCTAGCCCTCATATGAATACCTGAAACGCTTTTTTTCCTTCCCATGCTTATGCTGCTATGTCACTGAGATCACACCTGCCTTTTCTTATCACAGTTAACCTGCCCTCTGCTGAAATGGAACTGAATTATAAAGGCTTTCTGTACACAGCTACAACAAGACCCAACAGGTAAGGCAGATGATCCTCAAGCTAATTTAAGTATCCTTTTTCCAAGGATCTGAATAGTTATTCTGGACTGGCATTAGCTGTTGGATGGTGGCACTCTGCCTGCTTTGGTTAATTTGTGAAAAGTCAGTTGTGAAGGAAAAGGGTAGGTGGTGCTTTAACTCTGGCTTTGAAATGTGAATGTTGCCAATATGGCAATATAAATGCCTACGTGATGATTTAATGGTTTGTTTCCTTTCAAAATCCAGCCTCCCTGTGCCCAACTCTGTTTTGAAATTGTGATGTGGAAGTGACTCTCTTAGTGGTTTTAAAAGTTTCTTCCAAGTTGTGACAATGTCAGTAGCTGAGGAATTATTCTCCACTTGGCATTTCTTTCATGTCACCAGAAAAAATTTTTTAAAGTTAGATATACTCTGCCTTTTATTTTTCATTATGCACTCTGTCTGCTTCTGACTGAGGCTAGCAAAATTTCTTGACAAGACTGCTATAATATAATAGAACCAAAAAGATGAAAAATCAGAATGAGGATATTCAGTTACAAAATAATCCCTCCTGTGATTATTCCAGTCTAAAAACTCTCCTTGTTAGCAAAGTTTTTTGAGTCAGACTTTGTTCAGTCTTTACTGTACCCAGGGCTCAGTAATGGTAATGGCTGGCAATACAGTACATGATATATGGTGTAACAATATGGGCCCTATGAAATAAAGAGTGAATGCCCAGAGTTACTTTAACACTAAGGTCCCCACCACTAATAAGTAGAAGCTAATATTCTCGAAATTTTGGGGGGCTGGGCCCAGCAAGACTGTTACTTTATTTCGCATATGTGATGTAACACTATTCGATCACTTTTCACTGTTGCTTTTGCTTGAATTTTTCACAAGTTTATAATTCACTCAGGACTGGGTCTGAACCAGTTCCTGTGCTGCAAGACTGAGACATAGCACAGAGAGATCTTCTGTCTGAGTAAGGAATGCAGGATTTGGTCCCCTTGACCCTCCAGAAAAGGGAAAAAATGTAATGATTAAACTGGGGAAACATAGGCTAGTACTACTGAAGAACTTGTTGGATGCATAAGATGTTACTCACTTTTATACTCTCTAAATAAAATAAATAAAACATCTATAGTTATTGTAGGAAGATTTGGGAAAGCATCAAATCATAATTAGAAAGGCAGGAAAGAGTTTTTACTTATTATTCACAAAAACAAAACAGATAAGTAGTTATTGATTAAAGGGATGCATGCTTAACAGCAATTTATAAATCCAGGACTCAAAAGATAATGTTTGTTTTACTGCTTTTAATTATTTAACATGCAGTGACATTTCTGTTTTGCCAACAGCAGCACAATAGGTCCCTAATGAACCGCACTGAGTTACTAATAATTAAACCATCAGGCAGAAGTAAGGGCATGTTATTAGATTAACATTTTTAAATAATCATTCTTTTGCTTTCTAAAGGAGACTCTTTCTGAGAGTCTTCTCCCCTACCTCAAAGCAGCTAGACCTCAGCCTAGGATTTGAAAGTCCATTCATGGATGACACTTACAGAATCCCTGAATTACCAATAACAAAATCTGCAGTTTTTCAAAGGACTATGATGAAAGTTTGGTGTTAGTACTTCAAACTCTATCCCCTGAAAACAAAAGGAAATTGATTGTTTGCCAAGGGTGTTGGTTAACTTTTTACTCTGTGATTATTGGATTGTTTTAAGAGAAAAAGTCTAGGAGTACAATAAAAAGTTGGTTTCTGTAATTTCTTGAAGGGCAGTATCAGAAGGCAGTGGACTTGTTGATGAAGGATGCTATTCTCTAGGGAGCACAATATGTGTAAAGAATAGGTTGGTGATGAATAAAAACACTGGTCTAATACCTTCCAGTAAAATATTTTATTTTTTTTTTTCCTAGAATATTCAGTTCTACTTGCACAATAGCTTCAAAAGGATATGGAAGAAATAAATGGGAAGTTGAAAGGGAAAACAAGAACAATTGAGGTTATGGAACAAGAATATGGAACAATAATATGAAAAGAGATTGAAAATACTAAGCCTTTTTTATTTCAGAATAGAATGAATAAGAAGAAACATGATAAAGGGATCAGAAGTAATCACTGGTATAGAGAAGTAGATCAGGAACACTATTCGCCTCTTCTCTTAAAATTAAAGCAAGAAATCATATAACAGGCAAACTCAAAACTGGTTAAAAGGAATACTTTCACTTGGTTCCCTGGCAGAATTCCTTGATAAAAGGTGCCTCTGAACTGCAGAATTTATCAAGACTTTTTTTTAAAAAACCTGTCTGCTAATGCTAAGAAATATTCAAAATGTGCTGGTTATATTGTCTCCAAAGTTTCCATTTTCACTCAAAGTTCATCTAGCTGTTGCTAAAAACTTCATTTTGTGTCAGATTATTCAATAACCAGGGTTCACTGGAAAGTAAGTGGATCTAGTCTGTGTCAGAGGCTGGTTAAGGGCTAGATGGGACACTGCTTTTCTTGCTTCCAAGGTGAGGTGTCTTAGATGCCTTCTTCCCTCTCAGTCAAGTTGGGAAATTCAGATGAGCTGAACCAAACCGTTACTTTTGTACCATTCATCCACAAGTTGTGATGTAGAAGTGTCTGGGAAATCAACTGTCCTTGATGGTAAGTAAAAGTTGTAAATGGAGAGAATGTAGCATAAAACATGCAGCAATGAAGTCACCAACTATATTTTCTAGATGGGCTCCTATATTGTTGAGAAACATCTACAGCTAAGCAAAATAAGGACTCATTTGTATTTAAAATTAATCCCAATTCAGTAAATGATGTTAAGAAGCTACTGATGTTGTGTTAATGATAAAAAATATGCAGTGGCTTTTTCTAAAATTGAATTATTTCCTTCAAGTTGGTACCTTAATTCATACTGTTATTAGCTTGTCATCAAGCATTAAAGCTTTGTCTATTCCATATTCTGATAACCCATGCATTTTAACATGCCTAGGCCTTGATGTGAAACGTCTCACCACTTTGAAGCTCTTAGAGCTGCATATTGACCCGTATTACTTTCTCTGTGGTATTTGGCAGCAGTCAGCTCATGTTCTAGAGGGGCTTCAGGTACCAGTGTTTTTCATCTGTGCAGGCTCTTCAATTCATATGAATCTCTTATAACATTTTGCTAGTAAAAACTTTTGTTGTACTCCATTTATACATCTGTGGAGATTTTGCCTTTCCCCCAAATACATTGTCACTGAATATTTGCTTTAAGAGGCCTAAAATAATTCATTTGCAGCCCAGTTTTATGCTGCTCTGCTTTGTACCCATGCTTTATCTTAATTCTAACATTACTAGGAAGCCTTAACCCTGGAGGTGCTATCCCAGTATTACTGTGCTTGCCCTGGCAAATGGGCTGAGAAGCTGTCTGCATAACACTCCTGTTACTGTAATTATCATGAAAAACAAAGCAACCAAAGGCACTGTGCACTATAGTTTACACTTTAAAAATCTATACTTTATTAGAATGAAACCTGAAAATCAAATCAACTTTTACAACATGAGTAGAATTTAACAACGCTGTTTTGAAATTTTCATTACAAAGGATTTTCAAAAGTGGTTACCAGGGGCTTAATTTTGTTCCCAGTAAAGCAGATGTTGCTGACTTGAAGTTTGTCTGATCTAGCAGTCTGGGGAAACCTGCCCTAAAAATTATCCTTTAGGTGTAGTCCAAATCATAGATTGGCAATTAGCTTGTTCTTGAGCAGTGGCCTGCACCAAGTTCACAAGAACTAACAGAATTTTATAATAAGGAGGTTCAAGCTATACCATTTCCAGTTTTCTGTCTGGTTTTCTTGAGCATTCATATTCTTTCCAAAAATGTTTGCTTTTACTCTTGAATGTTCTGAATATCCTTGAAAGTGGTATAGGTAACTCCAGCATTCTGGTGTTTCTGTTGGCAGACAGGCTGAGATCATGTGTGTGATGGCCATGCTACTGTGAATCTAACCATGATACATGCAGAAATTTGTAGATAATGTATGAGGAATACATTGTATGAAAAGTACATTATTTTGTAGTTTTGGGTTTTTTTTAGTTTGTTTGTGAAACACAGGCAAAATGAGGGGTATTACTTCATACTGCCATCATCCAAGTGTTGGACTCAAAATGAAGAACATGTCCATCAATCCACATGCATATGAATAGTGCCAGTTTCCTACCAGCACTTTGCAGATGGGACAACTGAGACAATTCAAGATCATACGCTTTGTAAACTAACTTAGGCTGAATTGTTGAGGAGGTATTTTTTAATGTTCATGTAATTCACTTATGCCTATTTATATTTCTTCAGAAAGTCTGAAGAGTCTGAAGAAAAGGAGTGCATGGGAGAACTTCAACCCACTTTTGCAAATTGATGAAACTCAGCTAGTACGTGGGTTATTCAAACTGAATCTCAATGCAGAATCTTTTGAAATTTGTTCATCTGTCAAGAATATGCTATTTCATTTAAACTATGAAAAGACTAAATAGATTCCATAATTTAGTAAATATTTTGGCTCTGACAGCTCTTCTTTTTCTTCTGCTCTAGATTTTAGAGATTTTTTTTCCCTCCTTGATGCCATTTCTGATGAAACTTACAGGTGGCAAAAGAATTAATTTGGGAAAAGAGTTAGGAGGAGAGTTTCTTGCAGTAATAAGTTCCCAATTCTTTCTTTTTTATTCTTTACACTGTATAGTTAATTCTTATCATTTTAGGAAACTAACCTGAGTATTTGGTAGTGACTAGCTGGATTGGGCCTCTTGGATTTGGGCTCCTTCTGCGTATGAATGCAAAGCTGGAAAAAGTCGTGTTGAATCTTTTTCTACGTGATGCATCAAAAGGTTCAGAAAAGGTTCATTTTATTTTTACCTTGAAGAATCATGATTTGCCAGAAACTATGCTTTCAGAACCTGCAAACAGTCCATTTATTTTCCAGCATCAGAATGAAGCTCAGAGTTTCAGTGAAAACATCTTTTTGTCTGCTAATGTAATGGGTGCTTATTTTCCGCATCCTCATGTTCCTTGGGAAAGCATCAGGGTTTCATTGTAAATCCATTATGTCTCCCTTGGTCAGAAATTATAAATGACAACTAGTCCCAAGGCAAAGAAAAGAAAGTATTATTTTGTAGAGTAAAAAGGGGTTAAATCACTTTTTATCATGAATGTCCTCCTGGTTATGACATATTCAATGTATTATTTAGTTTAAGTGCATGATTAAGATAGAACCAGGGTACTTCTGGGGAGCATTTTCACAGACGTTATACTTACCTCATTCTGTGGTACAGAAGAAAGAAAAATGACATGTCCCTTTGTGAACCTATCCTTTTAGAGTTAGGTTATAGATTATATAGTGGTGTGAGATCCTCTATGAATTTCTGGGTCAGAGGTACTTTGTTTTCTTTCTTTTATACAGCAAGCCCCTTGTATCTTTATTAAAAATTTATTTGCTGTCAATAATTAAATGCTTATTATTTGATCTTTAATGGGGTCATGATTCCCATATTCCCATATTAATGAAATAATGCAAAAGTAAAAAATGCCTTTCATTTGGAAAAAGTACTTATTATTCTTTCTTTGTTCTGAGTAAAATAGTTTATCTTAAATTAAAAACTGAAAAAAAAAGGATTTTCTTTAATCTTAGAATTAAATTAGTGTTAATTAGTTCTATTTTCTCTACAACATTCAAATGCTAAAGTCTTAGTCATTTCTTCAGAGTATTAATAGTGCCCTTTGGCTGTAATCAAGATTATCTTCAATTAAAAGCAATACAGCTAACTGTGTTACATTAACAGTTATTGTTCTCAAATCACAGGGTTAAGAACACAAATCCTGTGTCCTTTCAGCATGGGTACGTTGCAAGGGTGTGTGATGCATGGACATTTTATTTACACGTTAAAACTAAAAACTACTAACATATAATGTTCACTGATTGAATACCTTCGTATGTGTAATACACTTCAAACAAAACACTTTTTAAAAATGACAGTGTAGACAGAATTTAAAGATACTGCAGTAAGCTAAGACATTTGTTGGATTTGGTCAATGTTTGAGTAGTCTCCCTCCCTGCTCCTGTGCACCCCTCCCCCAGCACTTTTTACTGTAAACTCTGTAAATTATGGGGTATTTTCAACGAGTGAGTTCTGCTTGATACTCACAGCTGTTGTTCTCCTTTGTGAAGAGTTAAAAAGCACTTGCTACTCTACAATAATTCATCTTATTTTACTAATGCTTTTTCTTAGTTTAGAATTTTTGTTATATACAGTAACAGTGGATTTCAGCTGAAAATAGAAGTATTTCTTTCAAATTCCTTACTGTATCCAATATGAATAAGTGCTAGTCCCATAGAAATAGAAAAAAAAAAGTTGTAATCCATGCTCATAGAATATTTCTTCAAAAACTAAGCACACTACTGTGTTTACAAACAAAAAGTATAAACATCTTGAGCAAACAAAACTGATGAGGGCAACTGTACTTGCTTATTAGCAGATTAGCACCCCAATAGCAAAAATAGACTGTGATTCTGTCTCAGTAAAAGTTAACAACAGTTGGTGATACAAAAAAAATCTTGAGAGTTGCAAAAATATTCTTACGGTATTACCATATGCACCTGCCAATATCACTTCTGTAATGTATTCCAGCAGAATAGAAAGTGCTGGGCACCTCAAGTGGGCTCCAATACTTGAAAGTTGCCATCAGTTTTGTTTAAATTTTAGATGCTTTACCAAATTATAATCTCTGTTTATTATATTTTTATTTTTATTTAGACACACCCATTATTAATCTGCATATCATGATGGTGGTTTTTCTGTGTTGCTACCCTTCAGGAGCTAATGATGTAAATGGTGTAACTGGACAGACACTGTCAGTAAACCATCTTCAAATTTTAGCAGATTTCAAAGATTTTAAAATCTGTTTTCTCAAAGCACAAATGCAAGCAAAGGTTTTCTTTGAACTAACATTTGTATTCTGTGGAGCAAATATCCTTTTTGAATCTCAAAATGCTGGCACAGCCATCTTAGTTTGACACTGAAGCAATAAATCAAAAGGGATGGACAAAGATAGGAAACCATGCCCTTCAGAAAGAGCATTGTGTCTGTACATGCAAAAATAATTGCATACTTGGAATGTGACAAAAGAAAATTGAATATAAAATATGGTGTTAACAGCCAACAAATCTAATTTTTAGAGGATTCTTTTACTACCTTGGTCAGGAGGATTTTCTCAGGAATCATATATCTTTGGTACAATATGTAGCTTGGTATGTAGGTAGAGTTTAAGGCTTTCCTTTTTGGAGGAAAGTTAAAATTTGCTAACCTTTCCCAGGATGTTGCAATGTTTGTCCCAGAATGTGACTTTTAATAAAATGAAGAAACAAAACATAGAGTCCAAAACAAAAAGTCCCAATGACTTCTTAGATTCTCCTGTGATTTAGATGAGACCAAGTAATCCTCTGGAAAACTGATACAATGTTTTGTGATTATAGAACTCTCCTATTAAACCAGGAATAGATGAGTTTAATGAAAAACAAAATTTTGTTTAATAAAAACCCAAAATAAAGTATCTACAAATTTTACTCAAAGGCCAGTATGTTGCTTACCTCTTTCTTAGGCCTCTTTCTTTTCTGCATGTAAGATAAGTAGAGATTTTACGAGCCAGATTTCATGACCTTCCTCTCCACTTAGAGGAAATGCAGGGCATATTTTATGCAAATTCTGTGTTTTTATATAAATGTATACATGTTGGGGTGGGAGAGTGTGTCTATTTATTTATAGGGTGTAGAGAAAAGGTTTGTCTCTCTGTGATTTTTCAAAAGACAGAAATGGAATTCCTTACCTGAGTTAAATAACACCTTAGTTTTAACATTAAACAATGTACTTAATAGGGGAAAAAAAAAGATGTATTAAGCTTGAAGAAAATTTAAAATTTATAAGCAAATCTTCTTTCCTTTAATGGGCATGCCCCTTAACAAAATATACAAAATTTGATTCCACCGTGTTTCTGTCTGTTTTAACAAGTTTTATCTCTTTATAGCATCATGGCTGCTAGAGGCCTCAATACGGGTTAGAGGAGCCTTACCTGTACCCAGTGATCTAAGTTGTAGTTGCAGTTTTATTATGAATTGCAAGTCCTGAGCAGACATTAGTCCAGGATTTCAAAGGCTGGTATCTTCTATCTCCCTCTACCCGTGGGTGACATGAGATTACTTCTAGAAGAGTTCTGCCTTGGGTTCTGCTGCTGGATTTTATACCGAGAAGCAGAAAGTACTGGGAAGGATGTGCAAAGAGAGAATAGGGTAGAGGCAGCCTCGGGCTTTGGAGTGCCAGTTTCTGTATTGTTCATCTTTCCCAGTGAGATTAGCTGGCCTGTGAGTATGGTAGGCTATATTCTGATCACAGTCATTACAAATTTGTCACAGTACAGTTAAGACTGGGATTTCTTATGTTAGGTATTTTCCTATTCATTCCAGGCTTGTTCTTTTTTTTCCAGCAAGGCCTATCTTTATACTTATTTACATATGAAAATGTGACAGACAGATATACAAAATACTTACCGTAGCAATCACGTAGCAGTGATGTGTACCTCGTGTACAGGTCTACATTCATATATCTCAGTGAACTTCAGATGATTTCCCCTTATGATCTGTGAGAGAGAATATGCTGCTTCTTAGTCCTATACATTTTTATGTGTTATTTTTCTGAGTAGAAGAAAGAATTACTGTTTATTATCTCTCTTCGGTTACCAACTGATACAACAGCAGCTAAGGAAAATGGCCTTTAGTATCTCAATTAATTTCAATAGACATTGGATCTATCTAGAAAAAATTGCCAGGATTGCTCTGAATCTTGATGGGAAACTGCTTGCAATCTGATTCAGTTTTGGTGTATTTCCCAATTTTCCTTATTAGCCAGAAGGAAATACTAAAATGAAAATAACTGTCAGCCTGAAAGCTGTGACACTAAGAGTATTCAGACTGACTAGCTGATTTTAGTCATTATATGTAAAACAGGAAGAGCAGGCCAGCAAAAAATCCCCTTTTCCCCCTAATCATGTTGTGTCAAGAATGAGGAAAAAATGTTTTGTCTCACAAATTTATATGAGCTGAAAATATAAAATTCAAAGTTCATTCTCTATAGAGGAATGAGGAAAAGAACCAAAGAGCTCCGTCAACCCCTGAAGCTCCACTTTCAATTAATAGAGCTGTATATTAACTCCTCTGATGTTATTACATTATGAGTTTCACAGTAAATTAAAGCAAAACCTGCTCTTCATTGAATTTTTAGTCTAATTTGAAATCAGAAATGAATCAAAAATGTTTATGTATATGCGGAAAAGGTCAATCACATTGGTGCCTCACAAAGAACCACCCTGAAAAATCAGTCCTGTCACCGGACAGGAGTGTGGGCTGTTGTGTGCCCAGCTGATGAGGTTCCCCTTGAATCCAGTCCTTGGGGAAGGCAGCTTAGAAAACTCAGTGCAGTATTGTATTTTTACTTTAAATGAAGAATCTCTCCTTAGTAAGTTCCTAATATTTTTCTGATGTTTTGGGGTGTAGTTCAAGGGAGAGTGAAACAATCATTTCCCAGGTATAGTTAGTGATGTGCAAAAATTCTCTCAAAAGGTTTCAGGAATTTGATTGACAAAATGAAACATGGTCCTGACGTCAATTTGCCGAGATTAATTTTTAATGAATATGACTTTAAAAGCATATGCAAAATTAAGATCAGCCACAAAAATTGCATTTGGATATGGCATTTAAAAATGATATACATAATGTATTGGAAATTTACTTTTATAACCTATAGAAAATTATTCTTGTTGCTGGCTCTCTCAATTTGTGGGAGCTTTGGCAACGAAAATATTAATTACAAGCAAAGGAAAATGGAATTATGTATTTTTTAATTAATATTACCTGTGTGCCAAATAATGACCTCTTAAAATGTTAGTGTACATGATTACGGAGTTCTTTTGCAGTCAAATCCTGCTTATCTTCCACATGCAACTTCTCTCTGAAGTTAAGGAATGGGTGTGTCTTGCAAAAAAGAATTTGGCCAGAATTTTCCCCTGTGGTATCTTTCATAATTATCATGCTGGTTTTGCACTCTTTAGATTTTTTCTTTTTTTCCTCTCTTTAGATAAGAGGTATTCATAGTGTAGATCACGAAAAAGTTCACAGTGACTTCAATAACAAAGTGGTAAGTCCTTTGACAGAGAGTACATACAGCTTCATTAAGAATATATTAATTTATACTATATTTACTTTTTTTGAGTCTTTTGATAAAACACAGACCAGTGTGAGAATTTAAAGCTTAAGAAAACAGCTGAAAGAATTTGATTTATTTTCTGCTGTTGAAAAGAAAAGGATTCTTGGCAGTAGCTCTTCAGTGTCTAAAGAGTTATTAGGAACATGCTGAATTACTCTCTGAACCAGTCAGGTAAAAGGCAAGAGAATACCAGTTTAGTTTGTGGAAAAAGTTGTCTCCATTCAGAAAAAAAAAAGAAAAGTCTCACTGTACAGATAAATACGCAGGTAAATAACAATTTACGTAAAGGAAGGAATGCAACTGAAGATTTTAAAGAACTGTTGGCTTTCCCTGGTAAATGTTTATTTAAGTATAGGTGACTCTACATCAGGTCATGGTATTAGATAAAGTGATCTACTGAGGTCCTTTAGATTCCTGTATTTGTCTGACAGTGACTGTGAGAAGTTATCAACAAAAAGTTTATAGAAAAAACTGTTCTGATAATAAGTTTTGTGATTTTAAGGGAGAAATGCACTTCTTTCTCTTTTGTTATCTTCTGTCTTTATATTTCAAAAGTAATGACACTGATTTCCCAACTTTCTTTTGATGATGATTTGTCCTTTAATGAAATATCACAATATGTTTGACTGTACACATAGTCGCACTCTGCTAGCAAAACTTGTCTCTATCATCTCATCTTCTTCCTCTAATATTATTTAAAGGGAAGAAATGCCAAAAATGCCTTATGCTTCATAAGAAGACAAATTAACTGCATATAGTTTAATCCTCTCATTGCCTGATAAAAGGAGTAGTTGGAGGTATGGTGACTTCAAGGAAAGGCCGGGTTGTTGCAGTTTCTCCTCAGAATAAAAATGAGATTGAGTTTTTTCAAGCCCACTCTTAGCTGAAAACTGAGGCTAAGCTTGATCCTCTTTCCACAAAGAGGTGGGACAATGATGGAAATATTCTCTAAACTAGATCTTGTTCTTCTCCTCCACCACAGCAAAAAAAGATGTTTGGTTCCAAACGTAGTGTTTTTTCATAGAGATCTGATAAGTGTCACTTAAAATTTATCATAAGTTACTTTAATAGCAACTTGGATGCAACTAGTGATGCTGCAAAAATAATTATATAATTGAGTTGTGATTCTCTTTAGATTGTCTACTTTTTGCAATAAGCAAAAAAATACTCATATTAACAGAACTGCTCTGCATAACACAAAAAAATGGCTTTATCTAGGTGTACTTGAGAACTCTCAATCTGATACAGCCACATTGCATAGAAGTAAAAAATCTAATTTTGTATGTAATAGTAGAATATTTCCTAAAGGAAAGTAAGTGAGGGGGTGGGTGACTGAATAGCCTTAGCATAAAGTAACTCATGCATTATTAACCTAATTTCCTATAAAAGTTTGAACAAAAAGCATGTTGAGACATTACTCTGTTTCCTTGTTAGACTGCTCATAATGCCCTCTCCCATTTTATGTAACATATTCAGCCTAAATAAGATACTCTTGAAGCTTCATGATTTTCACACCTTCAAAGCTCTCTGTTTCATTTCTAAATATTATAGATTTTGAAGCACAAGAGGCTTTAAATTTGGTACCTCAAAGGCTGTTCACCCTTTTAGATAACCCCCAAGTTGGCTTTCATTTTTGCTTATTACCCAAATTTCTTCACAAGAAGCTTCAGCCTGTTTTACAATTAAAGGCTTTGATCATATTTACTGTAGCTACGTAAAATATTTCTGCATTAATATTATATGAGTTCACTTTCTATATTAGGCTAGTTTACCTGATACCCAGTATCTACATGAATCCTTTTCTAACATAAATACTAAACTTTAGCATTTCCATTCTCCTCACTGACCATAGGCAAGGAGGAGGGCTGCTCCTGTGAGCTGTCCCAGGATGCTATGTGTCTGGAACTGTTTGGAAGATTTATTCACCTGTGCACGAGCTACTGAGTAGCAGATCATACCCACATACTTAGGAACAGCTTTGATTCTGCTGTGTTCAATCATAGCAATAAAGTATGAGAAAAGCTATTATTAATAATTACCAATTCATACTGGTAATTCTTATTGCACTTATATTAGTGTAATATGCCAGTTTCCAATTCCTCTTTTTAGTATGTTTTCCAAATTTTTGTTAAATTTGGCTTTAATTGCCTGTTCACAAAAGAATTACCTTGAGAAATACTGAAGTATGGTGAAGATAATGTCATGCTTTTGGTTCCTTTGCATAAGAAAATTACTGAATGCATAATTTATGACATAAAAAGTAGTTCTGGTATAGGTAACTTTTGAAAGAACTGTGTACTTTTTGTAAGAGACATACCTAAACAAAATTTTAATGACTCCTGCCCTAAAATTCAATAAGCATTATTTCAATGACAGCTCCTAAGCACATGCCTATCTTTTGTACATGTAGAACAGTTGTTTTGTTATCTTTTGTTCACTCCATCTTTCTGAACTATAAGACATAAATTAGTTTTTGAAAATGCATTGACCAGTGAGATACATCAGCTAAACTCTATGTAGCTAGAAATTGTGGAGCTACTTTGCATGGTTCATTTGGAAATGTTTTGAATTTCATGATTCAATTAGCATTACAAAACGTTCATTGCGGGTTTTCTCCATTTAAATATAAGAAGAATCCCATAGGAGCTGTGTGGGACAAGGGACTCCTTCCAGTTTGGTGACTAAACTTGAACTTTACTAGAGTTTAATCTTGGTAAAATTTGTGACAGAATAAGTATAAAATCTGTACTTAATTACTATTGCAAGAATAGTAAATTTTTTGTACAATAATTCTTGTCTATTTTGGATACCTTGACAATAACCAGAACTATCTTCTCTTAAATTAGTAAAATTATTTCTTATTATTTCTTTCAGCTGGGACTTAAACTTCCCTGAACATTTATCTTTTCACGGTTTTGTTGTTGTTTGAAATGGCGATTCCACTGGCATTGTCAGAAAAATCTCAGTTTTGAGTATATGGTGTTTTTAATGACATTTCAGGTTTGGCATATATGGACACACACCCCATAAGCAAACTGTCCTTCTGCCCCCGAAGAAGAGAGAAGTTAAGGAAGTGTTTTAGCATTTGCAGAATAGAATATTTTGTTATACTTTCTCTTTACTACTTAGAATTCATACAGAAAACTGGAATATATTGCTTTTACTGTTTTGATACAAATAAAAAAACCCTTTCATACAGTATCCACCAAAAATTTAAAAAAAAAAAAAAGTCATTTATAGGAAGTATCCCGTTTAATGTTTTATCTTGAGAAAACTAACACATTCATAGAAATGTTTCAGGAAAACATTTCAAAATTTTTTCCTGGCTCTATTGCTTTTCAGTGGGGTACTGGCAACTTCAAACCACTGAGAATCAGTCTCATATTCACCAAAGTATACAATTCTTCTGCCACTACTGAGATTTTAACCTTTGAAGGTCAAAAATGCACTAAGTTTTCAATAGTAACGAAGTAGTGATCAGGATACGGAATCTTTCCCTCTTTTTCATCTTTATATGATTTTCTGACATCAATCCTTTCACTGATTTCACCAGTTTGTTTTTTACATTATTTATACTTAAGAAGTGAATAAGTCCAGCCCTAAACTTTATCTCCTCTTCATTGCTAGGACTGATATTCTGGCTTCTTTTTTTACCAATTAGTTTTGCTAAGTGCACCTTTCCACAGAGCATTCCTCCTCATCTATGCTGTAACTTGTACACATATTCAATCTTTCAATTTGGAATTCTACTAGAAGGAGATGACATTGGTCTTCTATATGATATGGTTCTTGCTCATGTTACTGGTCATTTTTCTCCTATGAAAACTCTTTTGATTAATTCTTCTCATTAGTCAACTTGGTAAACAAATTACTACAGTAAGCTTAACAGCTTGGGTTGAAAGCCAGAAGAGAAGCAAAAGATATCTTGTTTGCAAGTCACTGTTTTTCCTTGAAAATGCCTGATTTTCTATCAGGTTGTCATTTGAGGCTGCTAGAAGTTTTTATTACTCAAAGTTAATTGCCTCTGGCACAATAATCTCAGATTTCTCCTGAGAATTGCTGATAGCATACTCTTTCCTTCTGAAATAAAATTATTTTTCTGTCAAGAGAAATGTGGCAGCTTTTTTAACATGTCTTTAAAAAGTAGAATAAATGGTATCAGGACTGGTATTCCTCTGTCTCCTCTCCTAAGGATATTGTTTTTCTGTTACTAGGTGAACCTTCTTCAGTTTGACATGCCAGCTGAAACTGTGTCATACATTAGCCCAATAAATATAATTAGTAGCTTGCTTGGGAGACTAATCTTCAACTCTCAGGTGTTTGTGAATGCTGCACTGCAAAACCACCTTGTGAGTGTTTTTAATTCATCTGTTTACACAGTTTAGACATAGATTGTCTTTCTGAATATTCACATAATCAGAAATGCCTTTTGTTATATGTCTGTGTCTTTCTCATAGTATATTAGTTCACTAAAAGTCTCTGAGAAGTAGGCTGCTAGAAATCCATAGTCCTGCCTAACTGCTTGCAAATCTTTCCAAATGGTTCATGTATTTTAAATACATTATAGTAATATGACAGGTAAGGGTAAGATAATAAATACCATTGTAACTAATTTTTGTTTCTGGAAATACCTTTCCCAAAAGGAACACCCCACAAGGCGACTCTTGCATCAGCTGTGATGTAATTCTGGAATTTCCACTTCTGTGCGCATCCTTGGAAAGGAAACATGAGAACATCACGGTCCCAGGGCTGGCAGAAGTAAGACTGATACAGGTTTTGATGGACCGTGGCTTCTGCCAGAGCCTTATGTTCACAATTCCAAAGCATGTGGAGGGCAGGACAAAGTTGTCACTGACATCCCCATCACATTTGCAATTAGTAAACATGTTTCTTGTGCATTCCAATGATTTAGGAATGGGAAAATTTATTTTTCCTTTGAACGAAAGCCACTGAAGATTTTCTGAAAAATGCCTGATTGGACGTGGGACAAATTAAAGACATTTGGAATTTTTCTGAAGAGATTTTCAGATGTTGGGCAGATGTTATTGTTCGCTGACCTAGGACTTTGCAGAAAGACAGAAAATAATTTGATGCTCTAAGAAAACATTGATTACTCACACTAAGTAGCCCCAGTAAAGTATATCCCCTATGGCTTGCATTTCCAGGGTTATAGTTAAACGAGCACCCCATGTCATCAAATATACAGAAGGTGCCTTTGCCACTCTGAGGGGATGATCCTGGCATTTAAATAATGATTTACTGCTGCTTTTATTAGAACAATTATTGGTTATTTCAGACTTGAAATGGGCAGATTAAGCTCTGTGAACCTCACAGCTGAAACCTCACAACACTGGCAATTTTCAGTGATTAAAGTAATTTACTTTATCTATAAAATGTAAAGATATTTCATAATAGCCATACAGCAAGTACAGGGAGGTGTAGTTTTCCTGGAGATAATCAGACCTTTGGGGATAAAGGGTCCTGGCTGCACCTCATGCATTGCAAGACCCAGAGGGCTTTATTATCTGATGATTACCACACCCCCATTTCCATGTCTTTTTGCTTAATTAATCACAGTAACATTATTGCCCAACTTCAGACAACAAAAATAATGAGAGAGGCTTTAAAAGATTCAAAGACTAGAGGAAAAACAAGAGATCCCATAGGAAAGTACCCATAGTGAAACCGAGGTTTACAAATCACGGAGATCTATTAAAAATGATGCTTACATTTTGTAAAGTGCCTTCTTTAATATAAATATAATTATGTTTTAAATATTGTAATGTGTATATAGAATATAAAACGTATACTTGTTTTGATCAGAGGAGAGGAGATGTTATTTTTAGGACAAAAAAAATATCATAGCCATAACACTGAAGGTTATAGCCACTTGCTGTTTTATTTTGAAAGCCTGCCGTATCCACTGTGTTGTTCCTTACTTGGTCTGAGTACGGTTCCGTGTCCATTCTTATTTCTTTTCTGTCTTTCTAAATTAGCAGTTGATCATCCAGTTTATGAGGACAAATCCAAGTCTTCAAGTATTACCTGTCAGAATTCCTTCAAAAATCTGCATAAGTACATATGATTAAAATTCTACTATATTCTAATCTCTCCTGTTAACATATCCTTCTGTCATACTTGACATGTGTTCATGCTGCACCTCAGTATAATTGTCTGTAAAATAGGTGCCTGAGTTTTTTTAAAAAGCTGGATGAAATATAATTAGTTTCTCTGCTGATGCCCTTCCTTACACTTAGTACGATTAGCTTGGACTGTGGGCAGAAGTCTTTCATTGTAGCTCCACTCCCACCAGAGAAGGTATTGCCATCAACTGTGTTTCACTGATCTTGTCCTGATTCTGCATGTAACAAACTCGTTGCTTTTCATAACATTCATTAAATATTGCTAATATTTTGGGTGAAATAGGGCCAATCTTTCAATAACCACAAACTACTCATTTTAAAGTCATAAAAAATGCAAGTCAAGGAGACAAGCTTTTCTTGAGCTTTGAGATTACTAGTTTTGTTTTTCTGTTACTCAGAGTATACCAGGTCGGCACAGCACAGCCACTGTAGCAGTATGCTTTCCAAAACGAAAGCTAATACAGGCAGAAGATTATGCCTCCAAACCTATTTCAGAACTTCAGTCATTGATGTTGAGGCATAGGTAGTCGAAACTGAAAGATGAAATGAGTTTTCAGATGATGCTTTCACCTTTTCACTCAAACATAAGTATACATATGTGCACACGTGCAGTGGTCAACTCCTGGGAATGCCCTTGAGTTAGGATAGAGAATGTGTTGACCTGCCCCATTTAGACAGGCAGCTAATTGGATTCAACTAAGATGTGGTGGTCAGAAGAAAGGTGAGATTATTTCCGGTAAGCATTCTTACACGCCACTTATTTTAAGTGGAGGCAGAGCCTCCTGTTTTGTAACTAACTGTGATGGTATCAACTGCTTTCATCTCACAGTGATGTTAGAACTGGCCTGGTAAGCCCATCAATGGAAGAATGCATAAGGAGATTAGAAAATGCATTTAAAACTTCTGATCAATGTGTTTGAATTGTGCTCATTAATTTATCATCTTTGAGAGAAATAAAAGCCATACTTCGTTAGGGCTTAGGGCAGTTGTCGGTATGTATACCTATGGGGTCTATGGTTCCTCTGTTGATGGTATCCTAATTTACAACTCTGTATTTTTTGGTGCCAGGAATTTTAGCAGTAGGAACAACAGATAAATAACGTAGTAGGTATTTGTTACCTAATTCAAATTCGGATCACCTTTAGTCTTCCCTGTTCATTATTTGATAGGCAATCAGGAGAATATCCATCCACAAGAAAGACTTTGTGATGTTCTTGGCTCTGAAACCTGATCATGATAACTGTTTCCCACACTAATATATTTGTGACTGTCTTAAACTCTGTAATCGGAAATTTGTTTTTAACACAGTTATTTTGTTATGCTAGAGAACAACATGAACCAGGTAAGTCAAAATAAATGTCTAGCCATGAAAATCTGTAAGTGGCCTATCCGATGCTCTAACATCTACATACACTTTGTTCCATTTTGTAATTTCGTCTGAAATCTACGTTTTGATGGGCATCTAGAATGAAAGAGCAACAAAGAGCAACTAGGAAAAATGCTGTGCACCTGTTTGAACTAATAAATTTTATTTAAAGGAAAAAATTAAAATTTTCCTTTTTATTAAAGGAAAAAATTCTAAATTGCATACAAGTAATGTTCTTAAAAGATCTAATGTGCTGTAGAATCCAGAAAAGATTTGCAAGCTACGCATATAAGCCAACTAGTGGATTCCATTGAATAATAATGGTTCAGTCTGTTGGAACAGAACAAAAAATTAAAATCAGATCAACAATAACAAAAAACAACCAAAAATCCTAGGAAGGGGAAAGGTACAGTGAGTTTTGAGAAGTATATATACTGGTATATTCAGTGTCAAGTTCTTACACTATCCACTTCTCAGTAGCTTTCAAATTACTATAGTTTCATAATTATACTTTCTAGTGTCATTAATGTTTATTATTCAACTGCACAACAAAACAATTGTCTTTAATTTCTTTTATTTCTGCAACTTATGTGTTCACTTTGAAATGTGATTATAAATATTTAAAATATTTATGTGCATTTTCATTGCAAAACATAAACACACACCTCTCCTTCCTCTCCAAGCCCTTCAAGTTTAGAGTTTATCCATAGGAAATAGTATATTAGTAAAGTAATTTTGCCCCAAACAGCGTTATTGCATGAAAAAAAAATCCAACTAAAGATTTTTAAACACCTCTGATTTATGGGCTAAAACCTACAGTTAATTTCCCAAGAGATCACTGATTTTTGAATCCTGCCACGTGCAATTTATTGGTTCAGACGCAAACTATATAGGCACTTTTGCATTCTTCCCTCTACAGATGTCTTTATGTCTCAAAACCTTTTTCAGAAAGCTCAAAGCACAGCTGGTACAAATCCTGTTCCCTTTCAGAATCTTTCATTGATAAGATGCACTGAAGTCTGTATCTGAAAAAGATCTGGAATACTAGGGAGAACATCTACAATGCTTTCTGTTTTCAGACAGGAAAATTGTTGATCTTGCACTGTCAGCCAGTAGAATGGTCTGATAATGATATAATGCATTTGAAGAATTTCATATGGATTTTTCTCTCAAGTGATTGCTGAGCTGATGTTGAAAACATTAGGCATTTTCTAAATCTCCATCTGTATGGCTTCAAATGCATGCTTCCTTAGCTCCAAGCTGCCATGTATATCACACTCATTCAAAACCACAGCTGAACATGTCCTACAGCTAAAAGTCCTATAGTCTTCCCCAATGCCTAGTCATTGATTTTGGAATTTATTCTTGACAGGAAAATGATTCGTCCTGACAGTTGGCTGCATGTGGAATTAGATCCAGGATGGTTTTGTTATATAGGTTTTCCAGCAAACACAGCAGAGTGGGCCACAAGTCAAGAATCTGGTAAGGCCACTGTGCAGCCTACCTACCTCCATCTGTAGTTCAGAGAGTACTATGGCTTAGTCAAGACGTGATAGTAGACTAAATTAATTTTAGGGTCAGGATGTGGATTCATAAGTGAGAAACTGGTGGAATTTGGGGAAACAATGAGAAGAAAGAATTTTTCTCCATAAATTTACAGAAGTTGAACCTTTGTGAATGAAGCTCTTTCAGAAATGGTAGCTGGATATAAACTATACATAGAACTCAAGACCCCTGACCCGCCCTTTTATTTTCTCAGAATATAACTGATAGACTCCCATGTCCACTTTCAATTTGATAGATTAAAACCTAGTATCAGAAAACAGAGACCAGGAGAATGTGTAGAAATTCATACAATCACCGTTACTGCATCTTTTTGCAAAGAGCAAACCATGAAAGATATGCAAATTGCCCATAATTATACTTTTAGATGGTTGCTTAAATACCTGTCTTTTTCACACTACAGGCACAAAGCTAGTATACGTCAGATATGCTAATAAAAACAAATCTCTACAGTTTCTGGCAAAATAAATCTCCGGTAGTTTGCTATGTGTACTATATACAACTGTTAGGTGGTGTCACAGTGCCTACTGAGATGACCTTGGATAAAGCTGCTACAGTATAAAGATTAAGGCTATTTTATATTGTTTGATTTTTATTTTAATGCTCCCTGCATTTAAATTTCTGTATCACTAATTTTAGCTGATACATTAATATATGTATCTCAGCTATTTATACATATGATGTGAAACCCAAATAAAATACCAAACAGGATGTATGATTCTGTAACTCAGTAACATACAATGTTTTTTCTATACCATAGATTTGTTCACAGGAATCAATAAGATTTGCAAAGTATTTAACTTAAGAACTGATTTTAGACATATCTTTACAGAATTTCCTTAATTATAGGTGACAGTTAATGAGTCTAAAATTATCTCCTCTTTTAATTTCAGATTTTGTCACTAAATCTAAAGTAATTGAAGCTCCTTACATACGCCTACTACTTTTAATATTATTACTGAGAAAACAGTTTCAACTCTCTATATATTAATGGTGACAGAATCTGACCCTCCGTAAGTGAAAAATGAATTTTCATAAAAAATTGTGGATGGTGAGAATGTGAGGATTTCTGCCTTTTTACTAGCTGTTTTTGTAAAAATGCATAGGAGGACAATCCCTCTGATTTCAGGATATTCCACCATCAATGTGTAAAGTACTTGGAACAAGCAGTGGATTACTGAATTTCACGATTGTAGATTATCTGACCTGAAAAGTTTAGATCTGAGCTTTCAGGTTTGATCTAACTTGTAATTGACCCTCCAGCATATATAACTTACTTCCAGCACAATATGCCTATATTCTGTCTTTAGTTATATTCTTATTCCTCTGAAAGTACTCTATTACATATTTTCTTCCTAATCAGACACTCATTTAGTATATTTCATCTGTGTGTCTCAAATCTTCACCTTCCTCAAATTAATCACAGATCAAATTAATTGTACTTGGTAACCTGGACTCTTTATCTTAATTATCTTATCATGAAACCTAGTGATCTGAGAGAAGGTTTACCACCAGGTTTTAAACCTTTCTTGTATAGTGAAGAATAATGCAGTCATCAAGGCTATCGTTACACTTGTAAGCACTTTAATAATATTTTTCTCAGTCTATTCAACTCTTAGATGAATATTATATCTTTTACCTCCTGGGCCTCTTGACCTTGGATAAAGAATAAAATGGATAGGGATAGTGGGTGAAACTGAGCTTTTTTACTGTCTTGATATTGCAGCTGGGTTAACCTACTATTAGTATGTAAATACTTAGTGCTATTTGCCTGTATGTCTTCTACTATTTACTTGGGTTTTCATACAGATATTTTTAATAGTTTTAAGGAGGAGGTCAATGCGTCCCAAATAATTATGCCAAATTATTAAGGATTTGTTATCTTGGGGTTTTTTTTTAAGAACGAACGACAGCTCCTTGATAATTAACAAAAGTGCAAGTCCTGTTTAAATTCTCATGCATAGTACAAAATCCCTTCCCTGTCCTCCCAATAGGCTCTACATATAACTCTGGGTTTTATTCCTATCATTCATGCTGGAAAGCAGGGAAAATATCTAAAGAAGCTCAGGCAAAATTTATACTGTAGGAATATCTATTCTCTATATAACTGTTTTTGAGCTTATATTTATGCTAAAGTAAATTCCTACAGTTCTTCAGGAGCCCAGAAGAGTTTACTACCAGCAGGGAGAGACTTTCTGCCCACCCGAATTAGAACCTCATTTTGTAAAAGAAAGAGAAAGTAAAGGACGTTTTAGAGGATGAATGTGTTTGGGTACTTCTGAGCAGAGTATCTTATGTCATCTTCATTACATTTATCTTGTCAGTTAGAACTACTCATATAAATTTAAGTTCTTGTTACTCATAGAGACCAACTATGGTCTTGCTCTGTTCTTTTCACTGCAGGTTAGTCCTGCTCATACCATACAAGAATCAAAGAATACTTTTTCTGTAGTAAGCGCCAAAGAGTTCACATGACAGATGCATGGGTTACTGTAGTGGAAAAATCAGAGCGTAAATCCTTGGAACCACAACATAGGTATCTCCTCTCCCAGGCAGGTCTGGTTTTCAGTGATGCTAAAACTTACCTAACTCTTGAGATTTCTGAACAGATAGATAGGTCTATAAAGGTGTTTTTTAGGCAAAGTATACAATACCCTTAGGCATGTCCTAAGTGCTAATAGTGCTAAAAAACAAAACAAAACAAAACAAAATAAAACAAAACAAAACAAAAAACCCAGAATCCATGAAGCTTTGGACAGTCTAAGAATGCAATAGGGAAGGCAATTTGGCAGGTAGGACATTCTTTGGTAAAAGCATAGAATGCTGAATTGCAATAGTTAGATAGGTCTCTGTGGGCCATCAAGAACACATAAAGGCTGCCAACATCTCTTACAGATCTTTTCACAGATCCTATTACAATTCACAGTAAAGTGATCCTCTACCTGTCTTTCCTGAGGGGTCCAATTAAGGTAAGGATTTATTCAAGACTCATACTGACCTGGGGCTTGCACAGTGCAAATCTGAGAGGAACATGATGGTTCTTCCCTTTTATCTCAAGAGCACTCCCTATGCAAGAG
>VXBJ01005958.1:159857-171819 GCA_013400055.1 Nycticryphes semicollaris | reverse complement strand
ATATATATATATATATTTTATTTATCTGAAATATATCCCTTGGTTCTTATGCATTGCTTGTTTATGATTGTTCCATAATTTTCTTGTGGAACTGTTGAGCTCTGTGGGGAATTCCAGAATTCATAAACTATGAGAAATAGAAAAAAACTACAATCCCAACTGTAGCTCGACTATTTATGGATTGTAATAAGACTATCTGCTTGCACTTCTGCCTGAATCAGACTCTCATCATTGCTATCCATATATGTTTCATATCTCTCTTCAGTCATTTGTAAAGATACATGCACATGAAAGTTGATATACTTGGACTGGTGCCACAATGATTACTTATAGATTGGGCTTATTTGTAAATTAGATAATCAAGAGAACCTCAGAAAGCCAATAGAATATACCTGACTGAGCTACAGAAACGCAGGAACAATTCACTGTGAGCAGCCCCTCAGTCTGTAGGATGCATAAAATAGCAGTGCTACAGCTGTGATTCTAAGCACAGGTGGAGGTAGGTGTTCATATCAGAACTGCTAGCACAATTTCCTGAGCTAGGCAAAAATGTGGAATGGAATTCTGGTCATCCACTTGTAGGAGCACAGAAGGCCCAAAGTCAAGACTTCAAAAACATTAGGGGCTATATATTACCTTAGTGGATGCTTGTTAGTAATGCAACACCATTTTACTTTATTAATAATAGAATAGTAATGGAAGAGTGAGTGACATTGTAGTATAAACAAATACAGACCGTACCCGGAGAGATGGATAAACAAACCAGAATTGTTGTGATAAAATAAATTTATTTCTCTGGATTAAGTATTCAACTAAAATACCGAGTTTGCAGTTTGGGTTTATTTCTGTTAGTTAAATGCAGGATTATTTAACTCTTTTTATAATACTTTAGTATTATAAAAGTTAGATATAAAGAATGAAACGAGAGCTTTGCAATTTGCAATTAATGACATTTGGCTTTATTAAAAATAAGTAGAGAGCCATATTGATAAAGAATAAACATTAAGATTATGAAGAAAATAATTTGTCAAAATCCTTGCCTGTAAGTAGGCTGTACTTGCAGGCTTTATTGGGCATATTATCTTGGTGATTTAGGGGAGGACATATCTGCTCAAGGTAAATAGCTTGAAAGCATTTCCACCTGAAACTGAATCTATTTATGTGTAGGTGTTGTTGGGGCCTGCCTTGGGCTTTCTGGGCTCATTGCAGAGCCTGAGGCAGTGTCTTACATAGGTGCAATGTTACTGCACCAACTTATTAGTTACCACTGCAAGAACATTAGGGTAAACATATACTAGTGAGGTGACTTTAATAAGCTCCTACCTGTGCCATGGATTTTTACTGAATACCAAGTTGTTCAGCAGGATTGAAAGACTTGAGTGTACTTATGCATTTTTTATTCCTGGAAATAAAAATTCAGGAAAAAATAAGGAATTACAAAATGCAAATAGATAAAGCCTGTTAGCATTTGTCAGGATCAGGTGACTGGTCCTGGCAGCAGATGATCACTGGACAGAACTTTGTACCTACATGTGAGCTCCTATGAATCAAGGGAGACCTGCTGGGGCATAGAGGGATGTCATCACACAGTTACATAGTGGTTGTTGGACATTAGATTTCACAGAATCTATTTTACACTGGAGTTATAGGTTACAATGAACTTCATTATTCTGCTTTGTAGATAGAACTTGACACCAGTATGAACTTATGAATTGTTAAACAAAGGCCATGTTTTCTTTGCCAGCAGGTGGTATACCAAAGAAAAATTACCATGAAATCCGTATTTTGGGTAGACTTCTAGTTGTAATTCAAAAAAATAAATTAAAAGGGTGCATCTTATGTCTTACACCTGGTTATATGTGGTAACAGTACCACTGAATTAACAAAACATCTCTCAGAACGTGAATTAATGTTTAAAATTTATCCTTTTGCTGAGATGTAAATACATGTAATAAAAATCTTGAAAGTCTATGGAAAATTATGTCAGGAGGAAAAATGTATCTGCTTCTCAATTGCATCATCAATATACAAAGGCGATAATCTGAAAGAGCCAACAGAATGTCTGTGCATCTTTTACATTCTTCTTGAACCTGTTTTTTCTTCCTGTTTTAAGAGAACAGAGCAGCTTCTGCTCTGGCATGATGAGTGCTATAAGAAAGAAGCCTCATAAGAACAGCTGTACAATTAAGAACAAGTAATTTTTTTCAGAAAATCATAGAAGGATGATCCTCCTTTAGATAAAGGGATGGACTCATAAGAAACTTGGTGGGGATGTTAAGATCCTTAAGTCACCTAAAAGACTTCCCTGAAGTCCTATAAAATCTCATAATAAATGTAAAAGTAGTGAACTATTCTAGTAGAAAAATGCAGTGGAATTGCAGAAATGTCAAAAGTGAATATTGTAGAAATATAAAAAAGTTTTACAAAAGAAAAACAATTTTAAATATCCTCAAGAATGCTATACTTAAATAAATAAAAAAGCACATGCTATTAAAAATGGAAATACCTGCATAGATTCAGAGGCTGATTTTTAAATCTCAATTCTTAAGGTTCCTTTTTAAAGCTGTTCATTATTGTGATGTCAGAAAAAATAATAACATTTAAAAATACTTAGATTATACAGTTGCTTGGACCCATGCTTCTCATGCTAACTCTTTCCTTCCTACAACAGCCTTCCTCTCTCTATTTTAAGTACTCTGGGGGAACTTCCACTTTGATGGTGTGACCATAATAAACAAAATGTAATGGAATCCTTTTTCAAACCTACAGTTCTTGAGTGTTATGACAAAACATATGCTAATAGAGTGTTAGAGCTTATTGGAAGTTCTTAAAAAATACCATCTGCTACAATTTTTGCAGCTGAAATCTATATTCAAACGGAGGTAAATTTTTATATGCTCAGTCTAGTGCATGGAAATGTACTCCTGGAATTAAAGTTTACCCAAACTGCGCAAAACACTTTTTGCATGTAGTTACTTCTGTAGGTCTAACCTAAGATTTCAAAGATGAGACTGATACTAGAAAGGAAGCTAATCTACATATGCAATCCACTCTTAAAGTAATGCATGTTTCAAAAAAAGTCCTCCTTTTCACTTGAATGCTTGGGAATGGACTTTAAGTAAACAAACTAAATGAACTGAAGAGAAACACTATATTTTACATCTGACTACTCAGTGAATCTGCGTTCCTCATCTGTAACAGGTAGAATTAATGCCTAAAAACAGCACAGCTGCTAAAATCTACCTCCACAAAAAGTATTTATGATTTAAAGTAATAGCACACAATAAAAAACATCACAGCTTTGTCATAATCCAAATGAATTTTTAGGTGTAAATTTGTCAATAGATGTTTTGAGGAGACCACAACAATTAGTTTCATTTGTCAATAAAAACCAGAAATAAATTTCCTCTGCAACTAATTTACTGGAAGAGAAAGACTTATCTATTATTTCTTTTTAACAAACTTTGACCACACTCAATCTAGGGAGCTCCATACAAAAGATATACAGGACTGGAAAAAAATAACTGATTAAATTTTAACCAGCTGCTGGGCAGATAGTTTGCCTGAGGCACTTTTGTCAGTTTCAAAGGGTCCTTTTATTAATTTTGCATTTTGTATTTTGTTAGTGGAAAGAGCTAGCTCTGTTGGGACTGCCAAAAGCTATAGGCAGCGAATCTTACAGCAGCAAAGAGGAAGCTGTAGAGCATGCCAAGTAGATTTAGCACACTGAGCACTCTAAATTACATTTGTTTTATCAGTCCTAAAAATATATTAACTTCAGGTGTAAGTTCTTCAAATAAAGCCTTAAAGCTAGTACGTCCAGTCCCTTCTCTGTTTATATAAGGCTTTTACTTTGTCCCTAAAAATAAACCACTGTAATCTTTGCCAAATATCTACCCATGTAATTTAAATAATTTCTACTTATGATTGTTGACCTATTCTTTGTTGGTCTGTTTTCTTACTCATGTTGATCTTAGGTACTTACTGGATATTGGAAGTATTATCTAGATCCTCCCACTCTCCAAGACATTCAGGTATAGTTTTTATGGTCAAAAATATTGATGTCAAAGTGGAAACAATTTTGAAATAAACATGTTCTGCTTTCATTTGAATGGAGCCCAACATCCATATCAGCATGGGAAAAACGCTGCATGTAGCATATTGCTCAGACAATTTACGAGGAGAAGTTAGAACTCAGGGGTTAAATGAAAAATACAAACCTCTCTTGTGATGCTGGGAATTTCACAAGTTCCACTCAGGCAGCTTCAAACAGCATTAAACACAAAGGAAAAAAAGTATACCCTCAGGCTAGAATTTGCAGAAGACTTACCTGCAGTAGAATGGAGCTAAAATTAAGCCTGAAGACAAAGCATTTGGGCTTACATTTAGAAAACTGAATGGCAAAGTACATATTTTTAGAGCATATCATACTCCTTTTCTAGTTTCATTGCATTTTTTAAGACAGTTTTTTTTTTTTTTCCCAAGCAAATTTCTTTATCCCAAATCAATATATGATGGTGTTACTACTGCATTATTTAATGTCTTCAACAACTATTTTTGTGTGCAGTCCTGTGTTGGCTAACCTCATTGGTATCACTTATACATAAAGGAGCATGTTCTTGCTGCCACTGAAGTTATCAGTAAATTTGATAATAGCAAAATTGACTTCATGGTAGAAAACTGAGCTGAAATTAACAAAAAAAAATAATCAATTATATCCATGTTTTTTTCCACATAATGTTTAGACAGGCTTTGCACAGTATTTTAAGGAAATTGTGGTTTATGCTCTGGATTACCTCTTAGATTTATCTACCATGTATAAGTGAAAAAATAAAAATATGGCAATCTTTAAATTGTACCAGTTCCCCAATATGTAGCTAAACAAAATTATACTCAGGAAAGTAACAAGTAAGAAAAAAGAGCTTAATTGCTGGGACAACTGAGACTCTGAACTCAACCATGCTGTGTGAAAGCATTGAAAACCTGGAAGGCATATGGCTACGTTAATAGGGCGACTTGCTCTTCCTACACCTTAGTAACTTGAGTCTGTTATGCAGGTAACAGCTAACTCTCCTATAAAATTAGGCAGTGGAGCGGCTACTAGCCCTACAAACTTGATCTATAATTAGAATAGGTTCTTTATTTGACATTATCATAATTCAGTACTTGAAGAGAAATTTTTTTCAATGAGATAAGCTGAAAAAACCCCAGAAGTTGGTTCTTTCTTTTATAACTGCGTGCTCCACATTACTTACAACGTGACAGATGTTGATGAGAAGAGCTCATTCTATAGTCCCTGTGGAGCATTGGGAAGGTCCAGGAACACACTATGTTGGCTTCTGAGTAAGCAGAAATGTATACATTGTGCTTAACTTTATATTTTAGCTAACATTAGCATACATCTTGGAGGTTCCGTAACATAATTTCTGCCACAGTGTAAACCCAATTGACTGTTTCAGTTTCATTGAGGTTGTACCATTTAAAATCATGAGGGGAACATTCCCCATTTGTAACTGAGCAAGTCAGTAGAATTCCAGACTCTGGCAATGTTGGTAAGCAAGTTTTTTTCATGTTTCCTGTCCCTCCTCTTTCTTGACTTTAGAGAAGTAGTCGTTTGATATTAGAATAGAATTTGCCGTTTCAAGTAAGTGAAATTTTTTTTCTATGTTGATTAATTCTTAGAAGGAAGTGTTATATGTTATACGTTAATGTTACAGATGTAAAAACAATTCTGTAAATTTTCAGTCATATTTATTTCAGTCATTTTCAGTCTCTCTATGGTGTGTTCTTTACTAATGGATGGTAAATCATGGTCAAACTAATGGCAATTAAAATTCACCACAAATGGCCAGTTTCATAAATTGGAGCCGTTATTACTGAAAAGTAATTAGTAAGTTTGGACTTCTCATTTTGTATGTTCTCAATTTACACGAGGCTGATGTGTGATGTAACAAAAGAATGTATATTCAAAATTTCACATAAGACTGATGCTGCTCGTCAGCCATCCTCCTTACCTCTCTGAAAGTGTCTGAAAGGATGCTTGACCAGACAGCAAGTACTTTCCACTCTGCATTGCTCTGAGCTGCCGATATTATCTCTCATTGACTATCATAGCTGTCACTGAATCTGACACTTAGATTGAAAAGAGCCTAAGGTAGTATGCATAAAATAATGTTTCGCAAACAGAAAGCAGTAGCAGGAAGAAGTGGCACATGATTTTAAGAATGAAACAGAGACTAATATGAAACTCTACCACTTGTGGCTCACTCATTTCTTGCCTTAGAAATTATTCTAAGTTTGCCTACCCTTCAAAATATTAATTGGTTGCAGAGTTTGAGATACTCTCATTTTGTTCTCTTGAAATGATGAGATGCATTGTCCTACTGCTGTGAAGTCAGATCTTGGCATGATTCTTTCAATTTACTTCTATGTTGTGTTATTAGCATGGATCTTATCCTCCCTTAAGTTTCCTTTTATGTACAGTGACATACAGGTACACAAGTATTCAAGACTCTTAACATTTTTCTATGATGTCCCATTTAAATTAGGTTAAAGCACTTTAATGATTGAGGGAAGGGAACACAAAAGCAGCATGAGCTTATCTGAAATGAATTCTTCTTTAGGTTTCAGTGAATACCTGCTGAAAAGTTGTTACAGTGTTTTATCTGGCTCTACATGCAGAATAACATGGCTCATTGATATTTTATCACAGAAAAAATGTGTGCCTCCTATTGTGCTTCGAGAATAAGCATGCAGTTGGTTATGCCTACTCTTTTCACCCCGCTTCTGAATATGAACCATGCTGTAGTGCTCAAAATGCTTTAACTGCACACATGTGATGCTGAGTAACTGTAATTTTAGATGTCTTAGGTTACTTCATCTTATAATGCATTAGCTGACATGAGGGAACCCAAAGTTTCAGGTGAGATAAAAGCTAAAATGTAACTAATTTTGCATTATTCCCCCCAGTGTGACCCATGTAGTGGATTTTGCAGTAGCCAGACAACTCACAGTGTTCATATTCTCCTTCTGCAGAACACTGCAATCCTTTCACATAATTTCTCACTTGCTGCTGCTAAAGGTCCAAAACACACTGGTTTATGTCAAATAGCCTCTTTGTTGTCACAAAATTGATCCAAGCATCTAAAAGGCTAGTGAAGTACAGCATGATTTTTCAGCGCTAAAGCTATATTCTGCACAATTCTGCAGGTTGTAATATCCATATATTTAATGCTGATGATTTAATCTAAATAATGCCAAATTGAAAGCTCAAGGTTAAACTTTTCGAAAAGAAATAATTACCTTTCACACACACTAGTCAAATCATTCCCTCCCTAATCCTGAGTACCAGATTTACTTTGAACTAGGGATGGAGAACTCATTATGGAAAATTTCGAACCAGCTAGCAATTTGTGGGTTCGAAAGTATCTCTAAAGTAGCCTGATGAATGAGATCATCAGAAGATAAGAGGTATGTAAGAGACATTGATTTCTTTATGGTAGGCTGCAGAACATAAGGAATATTCACAGCTCTCCGCCTTAGAAGGTAGAAAGGCTCATTCCAATAATTTTGATAAACAGTTGTGGGAGGATGGCAGCTGAACATCTTCTTTGACTTCTATTTTTCAATCTCTGTGCCAAAAAGCAAATTTCAGGTGTATACTGGTCAATTTAGTAGAAAGGTTTTCTTTCATGTAACAGTAAAACCATAAAAACTGTGGGGTTACGTTTAGTGGCACCTAGCAAAGCAAGATTACTATTTACAAGTTTGTTTTACCTTTGCTTCCCTCATGTGTCTCATATGGGATCAGGCCTAGTGTTTGATATTGTAGCTTGCATTACTGTTGCTATTGAGTTCATATGGATAGTTTGTTTTTAAATTGCAATGAACAATATGAATTCCCTGACTTAAATATATTTAACATACAGGATAAAGAGTAAAAAGCAATGTCAATAGTTCCAATCTGTAGCTAGGCACAGGATTAGTTTCTTATGACACTCACCCCTACATTACAGTCAGTCTACCTTTTCAATATTTAGAGAATTTGTATTAATTTTGATAACTGGAATCTATAACACAGATTTCAGGCAATTGCTTCAAATTCACTTCTGCTTCACAAAGTAATTACAATCACTCAGCCAATTTTTGCACTTGTTTGTCTGTTCCTTATGAATTAAATTGACCTTTTACATATGTTGTGATCGTAAGTTTATAACAGAAGTAATAACAGGGGGTCTTTATAAGAAGAAGCCTAGTAACCATTCTTTAGTAAGTATTTTGTTGTAAAATGGGTTGTTTTTCTTTGATACTAGTGGCCAACTAGAGCTATCAGTGTGAAATTTTACATAGGTATAGTATCTGTGACACTTACATTTTCAGTGTAGCTTGGGAATTTGTTTCAGATTTTTTTTTTCCCTACTGAGACTTTCCTTTAGCAACCCAGCTTTCCAGTGTTGGCTATTTTGTCAATCTGCATTACCTTTGTGTGGGCTGAACTGCTGTTTACTGCTATGCTTTGCTTTTTTGGTTATTGTTAGTTTTGTTTTATTTATTTTTTTTTTGTGTGATTAGCTTGTTGGTTTGTTTGTTATAAAAGAGAGAAAAAAATGACAGGGAGCAATCATAATTAAACTTTGGAAATAAAGGTTCAGAACATCCGAACACAACACTGAGGACTTTTCCTTTCTTGACGTTCTGAGATGAGGTGTTGTTATTTTAGAAATTGTCTTAAAGAGGAAAATACTGAAAACTGCAATCTCATCTTAATTTGTACTTGTAGTCATGTTGCCTACTGGTGTATTATTGCAGTTTCTCTAATATCCTTATGGGTATACTAAGAAATTTATGTTAAAAAAAAAACCCACAAGCTCATAAAATTATAGTAAAAAGCCAAGACAAGAAATTTCCCACTGAAGACTTATTGCCTAATGCAACGTTATGTATTCTTTAAAAAAATTTACCTCCTTAATTGTTACACCAGTGTGTCATTGGTCATTTTATTGACAGTGCTGTAGTGCAGACAGACAAATTGTGTTAAGAACTGGTCTATGGTAGTTGAAGCTTGTTTCTTTCTTTTTTAATAAGGTAAAATATTTATAAAACCTTCCAAAAAGTACAAAATCTTTTGTTTGTGTTACATAACCTCTTGTCAGCACCAGCATTTTGCTTTTCTCAAATAGCAGGAATAAGATCAGTGTGAAGACTGTAACAGGTTAAAAGGCAGTTTGGATCCAGATGAATGAAGTATATGCAGTGGAAAAAATAATTGGAATAGTTGACCAAACTCAGGGTAACAAAAAAGCTAAGGCTAGGTGAAAAAAAAGCCAAGGTGGAAAAAGACTTTATTAAAGTAATAGCGGAACAGGTACATTAGAGATGAAGTTAAACAAATTAGCCTGACATTGCACTTGGGCATTTGGGGTCCAGTCAGTATGGAATTAGAAACTGATAGATTTTAAGTAATATTAGGCAAGGTAGTACAATATGTATGGCTCCTAATACAAGTATTATGGCACAATATTCTTAAAATTCTGAAAAACATATTAATCCTGCTTTTGTTTGTGTATTTGAAGTTCAGAAATTCTTAAATAGTTTCAATCTGTTTAATACATCCATAAATTGCAAGGATGGAATCATGGTTGTTTGAAGTTGTTTCCTGTGGGGAAAAGGTGAAGCACCATTTTTTGGTTTGTATCAGTAGAGTGAAAAAAAAAATCCTTGTGAAGTTCGCAGCTGAATGAAATGGAATATTAAATCATAGCACAGATAAATCTGTTTTACAAACTAGTCTGAATATTCTTGCTAAGCAGGTTCATTTGGACTACGTGTGTTTAACACAGCTGAACACAAGGTCTTATGTCTAGGAATTCAGGTACGTTACTTGAACTTATGAAACAGGAGACTTTATTACAAGGTATTAATTTTATCTAAAGTAATAATATTGAACTTTAGGGCAGCAATTGCCCAAGATTTGAGTGTCTTATAGTTCATTCAGTAATTTTATAAGTTTTTTTTTTTTTTTTTTGTAAGGATATAAATATTTCCAGCAGTACAGTAGAAAAGGATACTGCAAAATCAGATCAGCACTCAGAAGACTAGAACTCTGTGAGTGGGACAGGTAGCAAATACAGACTTTAAATGATACTCCACAAAAAGGTACTTCTACTCAATGTCTTTTTACTGTGGCCCCACTTGACCAATGTGGGTCACAGTTTCAAAGATCAGTAACGCCATTGAATGGTGTCAAGACCTAAAATTAAAATGTTGGCTATTAGTTTGGCTTTGTGTAAGCATCTAAAGCACAGCATGAACAGCCTCCAAGTATATGTAGTATATGACTTTGAAAGATACACTGTTTTAATGAAAGCTTTAATGTACCACTTTCTGTTGCTTCTTGCAGTTCCTGCAAGAAGAAAAGGCTCAAATTTATGTTGTCATGCATTTCACATGTACTTTCTCATGTGCACTTGCCCCGTATATGAAGATTTCCATGTAAACAAAGATGGAAGTGTGTGAATGACATTTAAATGTCTTCTTTTTTATTAGATCAGTATGAAAGTTTAAAATTAAAGATTTGCAAAACCAAGCACCTTACTACTCTAAATTTAGTTCAAGTTAATCTTGTATTTTCTACTTATTCAAGAATGTTCATCTTAAATTGTCCATAATCACAGAATCACAGAATTGTCAAAGTTGGAAGGGACCTCTAGAGATCATCTAGTCAACTCCCCTGCTAAAGCAGAGTTGCCTAGAGCACATCACTCAGGACTGCATCCAGGTGGGTTGTGAAAATCTCCAGAGAAGGGGACTCCACAACCTCCCTGCGCAGCCTGTTCCAGTGCTCTGTCACCCTCACCATAAAGAAGTTTATTCCTATGTCTTAGCTTATAGGGCAAAACTGCAAGACGATTAATGATTTTTACCTTTTGTGGCTAAAAGTGTCCTGCTTAGATGTATTTGTTTTCTTTAAATACAGAGGTATTCTGTCTTCACTTTATGTTCATTTTACAAATTTCAAATAGAATTTTCATGTCATGGTGAGCCCGGGATAAAATCTCGTGCCGGTTGGATCAAATTTGTGAGACTGACGAGTGGAAAGGGTTTTACAAAGAAAGATATACCCACACAGGTCATTTACAACTGAGTCAGTTGTTGAAGTGGATTATCAAAATGTCTTCTTCTTGAAGAGGGAGAACAATGATTTCAGATAGTGCAGGGAAAGAGGATGGAAGTCAGGGATGGCAGACAAGAACAAAACAAAAAAACAACAGAAAAAATGTCCTTCAAAATTAGCTATGAGTTAAGTTGTAGTGTTTGAATAGGAATCAATCGCACCTAATCTTGGTGCTTGAATGACTGGCAAAGTCTGATTTCTATGACTAAAATAGTGTTTTAAACCCCAAATGTTAAAGAAAATACCCACTGGGAAAACAGACACCAGCCAGATGTCTAAAGTTAAGGTAACAAAAAAAAAAAAAAAAAAAATTGGTTCTCCACAAAATTGAGCAATTGAACAACTTGAGGAATGGAGCTACAGACTTTTTAGTTTTAGTTTTGTATTTGACAAAGAAACTCACCCATAATGAATAGCACTGATTTAACAAAAGTTAATGAGTGGAGTGGATAAAAGCTAGAGATATCTATTTTGCATTATAAAACATTTTAACATTTTTTCTGGTTTGGACAAAAACCAAATGAAACATAAAATATTTCAGAACTTTTCATTATATGAGGATATCATCTAGAAAAAAGACTGCATTTTTGGAAAAAAAAATTTCCCCCTGTGTGTATTTTTCAGTTGTGCCTAACTTTTATTATACCTACAATATTTTATGGCACATAGCAAGAATAAAAATATTAAATTAATTAATATATTTATATAGATCCCATTTAAGGACAGCTACTTTTCATTGAATGCTATACAAAATGTCTTACTATTTACATTTGTGTATTTTCTGTTACA
>VXBJ01005958.1:145213-159823 GCA_013400055.1 Nycticryphes semicollaris | reverse complement strand
GGAAATTTTTCAAGAGAACTGAGAAATGTTTTCTATGATAGCATATGCCTAAAAATTCCAGACCAAAACTTTCTAAATATTGCAAATTATTATTTATAATATAAATAAATAAAATGTTTCCCTTGGAAAAAAATCCACAACAATATTTTGGAAAATAATTGTAAGTCAAAATCTGTAAAAATTTTATCGGGGAAGAAAAGCTTTAGTTGGCATCAGTGGAATTTCCTGACTGAAAGTTTCAGTACATATTTAGAACTAAAGTAATTTATATTTGGATGCCTGTGATATCAATGGATGGTCTCTTTGGTATGTTCTTTATGTAGAAAAATGTTTAAAATGTTCACATAAACTAAGAAAAATGTTGTCTTATAGCTCAGTGGAAAAATTATGGTCCTGGCGTAACCCTCAGTTACTAAAATACCATTTTTACATTACTCACTGAAGTGATAAGTTCCAGTTTTAAAAGGTACCATCATTTCAACCTCTGTGTAGACAGCAAAAAGTTAATCACATGAGTTAAAAGTATTGGAAAATTAATATCTGGTTGCGCAAATCATAAATATCTTGACATCATAAGTTTAATGTTTTCCATAATCAATCCAATGGCTTAGATTATTTACCTTATGAGTCCCGCAAGGAAAAGAAAGCTGAAATACCTGTATCGTAATATTTCTCATTAAGTGATTAATGTTTGCCTTGGGAATTACATGATGTTCAATATATTTATTTTTTGCTACTTCTAATACTGGGTAGAACTTTCCATAAAAGATAAATGTACTCTTGGTCCCTTAAGCAATATAGAAGGAGTAGCTAATATGTGTATGTTACAATAGTGTATAGTCATCCAGATGTATGCTATGTTTTCTATTTTCCAAATGAATTTTTAGAGTCAGTCGGGTTAACAGGAGACTAATATTTCAAGAAGAGTTTAAACAAACTGGTTTGTTAATTTTTCCCCAGGGATCAAAAGCGGGAAATAGGGAAATGGCTAATAAGAGCAACATAAAGCTACTGATATTGTGCTGATAGAAGGAACTGAATTAACTTAAATGTGTCACATTGATTTAAGATTCTGTGATGTATTATAAAAAGTGTTCTTGGCCCTGAATATACCATTGGAAAACAAACCATGCATTTTATTAATGTAGTATCTTAAGACATTGGTAAAACCTAAGGCAAACTTATCTTTACTGACTTGTCTGTATTTGCTTTAAGACAAAAAGACGTGAATATATAAAAGAATTTGCAGGAAATGGGTAAAATACATAAATAGCTGCTTTGATTCCTTCTGATCTATAAAACTTTCAATGTTTTCCAATGTTCCCTTGTGCATTGTTTTCTGAATGAGGCCAAAGTTTGAAAAAGAGACACAGAGGATCACCGGTTCCTTTTGAACTTCTCTGGAGGAAAAAGAATAAGTACCTGTGCAGAGAAAGTTCCCTTTTCACTCATATTCAGTGAATTCATCTGATACTTTTAATCCTTTGGGGAATTTCTTAACAAAAGTTTTGCAAGTAGGTTTGAAACAAATACCCTTCCTAATATTAATATCCATGCTTCACCTCCTCCCTGGGACATGGTACACTGTAATGCTTGAAAGCATGACAACATTTGCAGCATAAATCTTTCAAAAATAATGTCAGGTACCATTGACATTCAGCAAGAAGGCAAGAAGGAGGGCCTAAGAGAGTCATTGCTGGGCACTGCAAAATAGTGTATAGTGTCCTGGTTGGATGTCCTGCAAAACACATATAATACTTTTAAGCAATAGCATCCAAGAGTCTCCTACACTATTCCTTTTCTTCCTCTTAGGAGCAAAGGCTGATAAAACTAACATAATGACATGGGAAGCTTCCTGCTACTGTAGTTGTACAGTCTGGCTTGTGGTCATCAACAGAGAAAGAATTGAAATGCACTGAGCTGAATGCTCCATTCCTCAAAGCTGTGAGTGACTGAATCAGCTCATCTCTACAGTCGCAAGGCTACTGTTCCCTATTTGGTCATTGTTGCGTTACATTTCTGCTCAAGAAATGTTTCAGATCAGACTGTTGGTTTGTTTTAAATCTCATGACCATTCACAAATGTTACAGTACTCACATTTAGACATCAGAGAAAGCAAAGTAAGCGTTGTTTCACTTACTGCAAATCACAAGTACCCCAGGGGAAAATTAATACGTTCTATGGACTTGGAAATGTTATGTCACATGTTTCAACAAAGACAGAAAAAACAGTAAGTCAAGACTGAGTATGACAAGCCAGAGTGAATACGGCATCAAAACTGGTATTTAAAGAAACTTAGATATTTTTTTCTCCATACCATTTGTCTCTTTTCTACTTTTATTTTATATGTATTATCCCTTCATCATACAGTTTAAATTATCTACTGAACATAATACTTTCCTACTGCTGCTATAGGCTTCCACCTGCCACAAGGCTAAACATCTTTCCAAATGCTAGTTTGAATCTGAATATACTAGATTGATCTAAATATAGTATAATATCAGAAAGAGAAGACTATTTTCACTGAGTCATTTTATATGCACACCTCATTACTTCAGTGTCTCTTTTCCTTTAGCTTTTATCATGCCTACGTAAGCACAAGAACCTCAAATACAAAAAGCACATTCAAATATCTCTTCCATCTTGGGATTAGGTATGGAGTTTGTCACAAGACTTTCATTCTGCTGTGTTGTACCGTTTTTTCCAACTATAAATTGGTCTTACACATTGAGACTGTAGGCTTTTCCACACAGTCTTCTTGCTTCTCTCTGTTAGTAAAGGCTGGCTTTTGGGATTACCATTGAGTCTGTAGTAGCCATAGTAAGTCAAATTGCAATAGAGGCCAAATTATTCCCACTTTGGTTTTGTCACTGGTTAAGAGTTTAGCTGTGCTAATATCTTACAATAGTTGCGATGCTGTTACTTCATTTATAATTTTCTTTGTCTCATTGTCAATTTGGTGAAATTTACTGGAGAAAAAGCCAGAAACCTTCTTTAACTCCTTTATTTGGACCTGTATGACCAAAGCAGGACGAGGATTATAATTTTAATAGTGCATTCTAGCATTTTCAAAGCTCTTGTTGGACATTGGAAGGAATCTTTTCCATACTTTCTTAATAACACACCTAGTTAAAATATTTGTTTCACTCATATTCAGTGAATTTGTCTGATACTTTTAATCCTTTGGGGAATTTCTTAACAAAAGTTTTGCAAGTATGTTTGAAACAAATACCTTTCCTAGTATTAATATCCGTGCCTTCAAGGCCCTTAGAAGTTATTTACACCAACCAATGATATGTGCTTCTCTGTAGAGCCTGAAAAAACAAAAAAAAAACCCCAAACAGTATCCCATGCAGGATCTTGCCTCTTTTACATCTCACCACCTGGCTTACAAGGTTGTATATCTTTCAGCTGAATCATTTATGACAAGAGAAGCTGTTAAAGTTTCTTTGGCAGATTGTTTAGATGTAGCTGCCAATGAAAAGACATTAATAAGTTAGCTATTGCAGCTGTGCTTGGATGTACCCAAGGCAGTTTCAATTTTACTATTATTCAAAAAATCTGGCAATCCATATTGTTCCCCGTTTGTGCTCTTGAGCTGGGCTCTTCAGGTTCATCTGGTTCCAGAATTGGTTTTAGTTTCCATTTGTTTTAGGGACAGCCTTTTGTAGAGTGCGATGGTGAGTTGTTTGTGGTGTGGTGTTGAGTGAGAGGCTCGTCAGGTGTCAAGCTGTAATAGCACAGGGGTTTCAGCGTGACAGCAATACTTTGCAAACCAGACTTAACCTACCCAGATATGGCCTTGTGCCTTGGATTTTCTGCTGTAATCCTAACAGCTTGGTTGCCTTTCTTACCCAGCTGAAGAAGGTGAGAGTGCTTTGTGTATGTGTGATGAAGAACTCGAGTTAAGCCTATCTATTAGGTCATATTTCAGTGACAGAATGTTAACATTATATCTCTGAAGTTAGTGTAATGTTTATATGCAGAAGTTAACTAGTTTTGTCTGAGTTACCTGAGTGCCACTTAAATACATCTTTTTTGTGGCTAAGTATTGCTTTTAATGTCCTGCTACAGAATGCATGAAATCCCATTAAGTGAAAAGTTGGCACTGGTCAGCATTGTTTTGTCATGAGTGTTTGTGAGAGTCTTTATGTTGTCTGTCAGAATGAAAAATTAATAAGAGATGCATTAATCACCTATATCTGGTGATATGTTTGGATAAAGGTAACAAAAGCAGAAAAATATGAAAATATGTCAGCATGATTTATATGCACATGACAAAACAGTTTAGTGAAGTTTTTAAATACACGCACCAAAAACTATTCTAGAAAGGATCTACTGTTTATCCATAATAATTTGACTAGAAAAAGGTAAGATACCATTCACGTGATAGTCTTGGAAAGCTGTTTCTTTGTCATCCTTTTCCCTGTAAAGTTTGTTTCCTGTAAGTTGTATTCCTACACTCTGTCCAATTTAATTCTGCCACTTTGATGACTGATGGAAAATGCATTGCAGCACTGACTTACGTGGAACAGCAGTTAGTACCAAGCAAATATAGTTGAGCAATATTAGCTCTAGTTCTCGTAATCACTATGGCATAATATAATCTGACCAATCTCATTTTGCCTAGTGTAACAATTTTTCAGTATCTTCTTTTATCCTACATCCCTCCTTTCTCCTAGTTGCTTTGCTAAATCTGCTTCTAGTCTCACTTCCTGAGGCAAAAAGGAAGTTATAGAGTGGAAAGAAAAAAATCAAGATTTCTAGAATCATGCAGCCTTCATAGAAACAGACGTAGCTCTTTCATGTTTATGAAAACCTCCCCATACTTTTCATGTTATAAGGAGTTAAATTTCAGATCTAATAAATGCATAGAGCAAGCACAAAGCTTGAGCATCAGTACATGCATTGTAGAAGTTCATGTTTTACTTAAAATGTGCTAATGGCCTGATACTAGCTTTTTGAGTAATTTAGTTTCAGAAGGATGTAGGGTTTTTTACTGCAAAAACCAGGCTTTATTATTAGATGTCTTTTACTTTCCAATTTAGGCTGTAAGAAATGCTTATAATAAAATATGAAGCCCTAAAATTTTAATTATACACTGAAAAATCAGGTTAAGTGCAAGTAAATACTTACAAAGATGCACAGTTTTCTTTGTTTCTAGTTCTATATAAGATGACGCACTGAAACTTGCTATCAAATCAAACCACTGATACTGTAAAAACCGCAGTTCAGGGTTCAGGTCACGTCATACTGGCTGGACTCATGTAATGTTGAAGTTGTGCTGTTTGGCTCCTGGTAAATGACACCAAGTTCTAGAGACCATTGTATGTTGTTGGTACAGGGTTTCTCCCTGGTAAGAATCACTGTTGTCACTTCTTATTGTGCAGTGCTATTACTGTACCTATGAACAATTTTCTCTAGGATTTTAGTAGTTAAAAGTTTCAGGCATACCTCTTATATTTCCTAAAACACCTTTCAAAAGTTAACAACAACACTGGAAAGTTTTCTTTAGTTGGATCTGCTTTTTAGTAGAATTTTTTTGTTTGTTTTTCAATATATTTTCTTTATGTTATCCTGAATGGTATAATTTTTCTTTTAAAGAATTCTGAGCACAATATTTGATAGTTTTATCTTATTAATTTCAAGGAGAATGCTAAAATAAGACAGGACAAAACACGAATGTTCTCCTCTGCCTCAGAAATAAAAGTAATAAAAGTCTAAGGGCACTCTACTAATATTCTGATAACAAAGATTGAAGTCTTATTAATATTGACTTCATCTGTGGTTATATAGCATTTGACACAATTATCTTGACAAATTACTATTAAATGGAATGGTCTTCTGTACAGATGTTTCTATGCCAGCCTGTCTATTAGCCTGGCTATTTATACATTCTGCTGTGCATCTTTGTGATGGATTTCAAAAGAGCTAAATTGAATATTTTTGCCTAACTACAGTAGATTCCAGGAAATGTTATCCCATGGCTACTTGTCCTCAGTGTGTGACAGATGATACAAATCACCACAGTATGCCCTCCATTAACTTGAAACATTTGCCCTGATGTCCTCTGGAAAGACTTGGTGTAACAGAAAATTAATGTATAAAGATTGTACCTGTTGCAAAGTTTTTTCTTCACTTAGAAGTCTTTATAGGTCAAAAGCAAATAGATTTAAATGCTCCTTACTCAACTATAGTACTTTAAGTACTACATAGTCAACCACTGGTGGGTGCCTTTTACACCCTCCTGAGAGCTTTTCTTAAATTGATCTAATATTGACTCTCTGGAAATTTTTTCATGTTATTGTGGTTGGGAGTAGCAGACTGCAGTCATTGTTGGCGTTTTGTGTTTAAAGCTACCTGCAAAGAAGTGGTCAGAAAGTAGTATTTTTACAGGAAATACAAGTGGGTTGAACACGATTTTCTGCCAAAGTTCACAAAGTATGATTGCTGAATGCAATTATTTTATAAGACACTTAAGAGAATAGGCAAATACCTAAAAATAACTTCAAAGAAGTAAAGAATCAGAAGAAAGTATGAAATATTAATTGAGATTTTTACATAAATGGAATGAAAAGTATTAATCAGTGTAGAGCATCCCAAATAAATACTCAAAAATGTTTGCAAAGAGATAATTTGTGACAAAAATCAAACAGATGATACAAAAAATTCCTGGTTTGTTTTTATTCAAAGGCACCATGCCTGGAACCTTCTAATTACTTGAAGCAACTGATGCACAGCACATTTGAACATTACTTTCCTACATCTTTTTTTTTTTTCTCTTCTGCCAAAAGTATAAAATCCTCTTGATATAGTCACATTCCTTTTCTGTTGCCTCATTGTTTCTGTCTTCAAACAAAGATGATAGTTCCTCTGTGTGAGGTTTATACAGATGTGAAAAATGAATGTAGTGTCTATGTAAACATGTTGAAATTTTATCAAATAATGAGAAAAATAGTAAAAGAAAATTTTGGAGATAAATACATAATATTGAGCAGTCTTATCAGGAATTGTGGAAGAAATCCAGGAACTGTAGAAGATAAACTAGGAGTAAAAATTAGGTAGTTAATCTTATGTGCAAATACTTAAGATAGTAATTGCAAGATAGGAACCATCTAAATAGATCTAATTTATTTGTGTAAGCATAGTGCTATTGACCATACAGTATATGAAATAATAGCCTGAGAATTATACTGTATATATATAAAAAAACCCTAGTCCTAATACAGCATATGAACCACTGCTGACTGTCTTGAAGATTAATCTCACAAAAAGAATGGAAGAATTTGAAGGAACACTATTATAACTTAAGAAAAAAAAATGCAGATTGGTTTTTGGAGTCCCAATTTGGGAGTTGCTGCTGCCAATTCATAGAAGCAGCCATGTTTTTCACTTGTAAACTGAGCAGATTTGAGCTGTAAGAGACACATATCTAACCCCATGATGGCACCTGAAAGGGAATAGTTTCGCTTTTATGCGAACTAGTTGATACAGCTATTGGAAAATATCCTTATCAGTATTTCAAATGTAGGACCTAGAGAGAGTACTCTGTCTCATGGTAAGAGTTAATGCTCTTTATTTTCATATTCTGTTCATTTTGATTTTCTGGAGTTTGGCTAACTTTATATATACATTCATGTGTACATACATACATATAGCATAATAAATACATGTCAAATTTCATTATCCTTTCAAAGAAAAGCAGAGCAGGAATACCATCTTAAGTTGACTTTGGTAGGAAAGTTCAGAGTCCTTAATGAAATCTTTTTTCTTTAGGAAATACTTATTTCTGAATTGATGACTGTCCTACTCAACACAGAGTCTAAACTTCTTTCCTTACTGGGACTGAGACAATGAGAAAATTCAGGTCACTGGGATACAACAACAAGTTCAATCCCACATATGCTTTTGTGAACTTGGCAGTTCATTCCTAACTCCTAAGGTCAGGACTCCTGCCAGTGCAGGACAGAGAAGAAAATTCCTTCCATCTTTTCTTTATCAGCTTTTAAAACACTTTTGATAACACACCACTTCAGCATTTTCCTCCAGTACGGAATTAACATAACTTCCTTCCCAGAATCCACATAGTCTTTACCAGTCTCATCACAGAACTGTCATTCCTTATTGCAGTCATTTTAGGAAAATTAATTCTGCTTCATCCCTGTTGCCCACCTCAGAGGAGAAATTGAGAAGATAAATCCACAGTGGAAAGAAAAGCTTTAAGCATGCTTGAGAAGTGTATAGGCTAAGAAAGGAACTGGGAGTTTTTCCAGGTGCATATGCCTTTGCACAATTGCTGCATGTTTGTTTAAAGCACAAAGATAATTTTATGGCAGTCCTTAAAATAAGAAGTCATTCCATGTAAAGGCAGTTGTCTATACTGAACAGTAATAGTAATATACAGCACAGCCATAATTTGGCTCTTCAGTACTGTATCAAAAAGTCTCCGTAATTGCTACAATATGCACTTTGCACAATTTCAATGTGTTGAATTTTTGTCATTTATTCTTAAACTAATCCTCCTTTAAATGTTCCCTTTCTGCTGATGTGAATTGAAGAATTCTTTAGTTAACACCATTAACTTTTCATGGTATCTAAATCTCTTCTGCCATGAGCATCAATACTAGAGTGCTGCTGTCTCCAAGCGGTTCTGCATCAGTGCTTTTAGATGGAACATGACAGATACAGTAATGTTCTCCAAGTAAATTGCTCTCTACATATAGGCAACAAGCAAAACAACATGGAACATTCATTGCCCTGTGACTGCAAAAATTACAACTGTATTCATTGTATGCTAGTTCAAATGCCTGAGCCAATCATAATATACAGCAGTCTTACTGAATTTTAAAATCCGTGTTCTAAGCAACAGTGGACTATCTTGCTCCCATGGGGTTCTTGGAAAAAAGGATTTCAGTTGTAGACAAATTTCTTCCTCTTTTTTCTTAATAGCATGGAATTGGAAACTAGCTAAATAACTATGGGTTACAACCCCCTTTTTTAAGCTGATGGCCTTGATTGTTACCAATGGCTATAATATACAATAAGTGTACAGACTTAACTATTCTGCTTAATTTTATGCATATATTCAAATCTAAATAAGCAAATTTAATTCAATGAAATACAGAATGTTATTGCAAAACTAAGTGTCTCATTCTTTGTAGAGTTGTTATTCACTCCAGCTTTCTGGCTTATAAATCCAGATAAAGCTGATAATGTTGTCATTTGCCATTTAAACTCCACCCTTTTCTTGTTGCAAGCAATGGGTAGTTTTACTACATATGTTAATGACAATACAATTCTTGCCTTCCCCTTTTTTGGTTTGTTTGTTGGTTGAGATTTTTTTTGTTCTGTTTGTTTGGTTTTTTTAATGATGCAACATCATCTGCTATTACTCCTTAATTTCTAATTAAAATCTATAAAGAATACCTTACTCTATTGTAAAGGATGTGTTTTAAAGACATTGTCTTTAAAAAAAAAAAAGAAAAGCTGTGTTATATATTGTGCATTAAGTGTATTATAATAAGTTAGATATTCTTCATTTGGTTGTATGGTGTATATCTTTATTTCCTTATACAGATTTCTTTTTGTTACACACCAGTTTATCAGGAAAATGCAATTGAAGTTGCTGTTATGTTCAAGAAAATTAAGAGAGTTATAGAACATATAACATTACTGAGCAGAACAGAGCATTTTATAAAAACTTAATGAAACTCAGTTAATCATAGAATCATAGAATGGTTCAGGTTGGAAGAGACATTAAAATAATTGAGTTCTAACCCCACTGCCATGGGTAGGGACACCTCCCACTGGACCAGGTTCCTCAAAGCCCCATCCAGCACGGCCTTGAACACCTCCAGGGATGGGGCGTCCACAACTTCTCTGGGCAACATGTTCCAGTGTCTCACCACCCTCACAGTAAAGAACTTCTTCCTAATGTTAAGTCTAAATCTACAGTCTTTCAGTTTAAAACCATTAGCCCTCATCCCCTAATGATGAGTCCCTCCCCATCTTTCCTGTAGGCCCCTTTCAGGTACTGAAAGGCTGCTGTAAGGTCTCCCTGGCACCTTCACTTCTCTGGTCTAAACACCACTAACTCTCTCAGCCTGTATTCAAAGAATGTAAGATTACATAGCAGTCTGTGTGTAGTTTAAGGTACTGCCAACTAATAACCAAGCAGTTTAGTAGTAAATTTCTTAGAATCTCAGTCTACAAACAAGTTTGCCTTTCAGGTACTGAAAGGCTGCCTTCAGATAATTTGACAATGCAGCTCTGTGATATCCCTCTCTGAAGTGGCATCTCTTGTTTTTATGAAACTGTGTCCTTCTCCGATCAGTTCTAACAAGAACCTTTGCCTATGATCGATCAAGGTTCTTTGTGGGAATATTGGACTACTGGCACAGAGCCACACAGGAATTGTACCTGCTTGGCTCCAAAGTATTTATTTTCTATATGCAGGGAAATGGTGGGATCTGAAAAGGAAGGAGAGCGCTTATTTGTAGATTTTTAAAAGACTGCATTAATGAAGGGTGCACTTCTAACCCTCTCAATTACTTTTCCACTTTTCTTCCTCTCTATCTCCTTCAGATGATCACTCTGGTTCCTCATTTTCTTTCAAAAATTTTCATATGTTTCCACTGTGTTCTGATTGTCAGTCTGCCCGCTACTCCCATTTTTTTAAAAACGTGCCATATTTTCCTGAAGAACTGATTTCCCCTTTATCAGTATGTAGCTGGTAATTTTCAGTCTGGCATCTACTTTCCAGTGTGTCACACTCCTTTGACCCAGATTATCAATGTCCTTTCACATTTTTGCATGTTAATGCCCTCACCGTTTTGGGTCTCTCTTATTCTTCATCTCTATCCATCAGCTTTCATGAATCTCTCCTTTATTCATTGCACTTTATCAGCTTTAGTAGCAGCTGCTACTTCTGAAAATGTTTGTAATGTTGGTAACTTTGAAATGTTTTCTTTTGTTTATTGATGTTTTTCAAGTTTCAGAACCAAGTTGTCTTCTTTTTTCTTTCTCTGTATGACATTGTTTGATCCTAAAATTTTGGCTGCCTCTGTAATGCATCGAGTTCCTAGTCACATACCAGACACTTTTGCTACTCAAATCTTCCAGAGCAAGTCATTTTGCAAATATATTTTCTGGGATATCTGCCTGCATTTCAGATGAGCACTCTAGAAATGACTGTCACTGTTTAAAGTGTTGCTGCTGCTCTAATCCAGAAAAGGATAAAGATACTTTGAAGATTTAAATGATAGGAGAGAGCAACAGAATAGTCAGCCTTGTAGTCAACCAGAGATGGCAACAGTGTAAGTCTTTGTGAATATGAAAATATATAGCTCCTCTTTGACATAGAAGAGAACAGCAAATTGGTAGAGAGATGCAAGACGATGGAGACGATCTAATTTAAACATATACACTAACATAACATTTGTAGCTACTTCTTGAACTAGTGCAGGAGTACAAGTTTTTTGTTTAAGACTACAGAAAAAGGGTAGCAGTCAAACCACGTGGAAGTCATATCCCAGCAGTCAAGATTAGTGACAGAAATAATTTTACTTGAGTGGATGGATTAGAGATTACTTTCTTTGTGCTGCTGTAGAAAAAGGATGTGGAATATTTAGCTATTACTTGTGCAGGTGGACCTACAAAGAGATGAAACTTGAGGTCTGTCCTGGCTGTTGGCTGGAGTGATAGGGAAGATGTCTTAGTGATCCACAGGGGACATACTGCAAAGTGTTTGTGGGGAGGATTAAGAGCCCTCTTGGGTATGCTGAGTTTTTTCTAATGACTGAAATGTTGCATGAAAGCACCACAAATCCTGAAACAGAATTGTGGTTAAAGCTACTTATTTGGCTTTTGTAATGCCTACATGACATTCATTTCTGTAGTTCTGTTGTTCAAAGGCATAGAGCTACCAGAGGAGGTCTGACAAGTCAAAGATGGGATGAATTTCAATTCTGGAAAAGTTGTCAGAAGCATTGATAAGAACAGGTTAAACTAGATGAAACAGGCAAGAACTAGGGGAGTGGAACTTTTAGGTACCGTGAACTGGTCATTTGATGAGAACAAAGTCAGACAGAAAGAGGAAACATCGCAGCAGTTACAGAAATCCAAGTTTATTTTTAAAGAAGACAGGTCCCTCGTTCTTACCATGATTAGAAGGGAAGGATGAGTTTTTTGTTGGGAGGCTTTATTTTCTAAATGCAACTTAAATTGTAATCTAAAACTAGTATAAAGTTTGCTATTGAACAGTAACTTTTAAAAATATTTCTGCTCCAGTCAAAAGCATGCTAACAGTTTATGCAGTCACAGAATGCATTTACATTATATATTAAGACTTGTTTTAGTATGCTGTCAACCTGCTATGTGTCAGGCACAAAAAGTAGATGGAAGATACCTATCTAACCTCTGTGTTGTAAGATGTTGCCTTTCAGGAACTTCAGAAACATCTATTCATGCTAGCAAACTGAATGAAACAAAAGTCTTCTCCTTCTAACTTCTGTTCCTTGGAGGTAAGCACAGCTACCAGCAGCGTAAGGAAAAGGAAGAGCCAAACCCCAGATGTCTGGTGTCATCTAAGCTGTTTGTGCAAGTGTATTTCCTCTTTGATGTTCTTGGCAATGGCAACTAACCAGCTGGGACGTGTGTCAGCTTTTTTCTGGGGAATGGAGGGGAGGAGGAACATTCATACACATACATTCTTGTCTCTGGTCTCTTTTGGGAAGCAGCAATTAACAGCTAAGAGGTTATTAAAAATTTCTTCCTAAATTACATCTTATCTATGGCTTGCTCCATTGTAAACAGTATAACAAACCTTGATGAACGGCAGGGCTCATTTTAAGACCATAAGACTAGAGGTTATAATTTCATGAGGAAACCAATTAAATCATAATCTGGAACCTCTGGCCTAGGTCACGTAGGGCTAACTTTAAACATGGGCTAGCTGATTCAGGTAACAAACACCATGAAATCATTGTAGCCCCTACCATGGGTTTCCCACCTGGATAATCATTCACCTTTACAATATTTGGCTGCTCTTAGTTACTTTACCAGTTACCCAAATAAGCTTACTGCTAGCATAGCTGCTATATTTACCCGAGAAGAAGTCAAAGTCACATCTCGATGGCAGCAGAAATGCGATTTTTGACTGAGGTAATGACTTTTTTAAAATTTTTTTTAATTAAAAAGAAGAGGCCGTAGTTGTAAACCTCTAAGACTTAAGCACTTCACTGAGGCTTCTGTTGATGTGCTGCTTTTCATGTCACGCTGTTTTGAATCTCATAAGGTTATGGCTCTTAATTTTTTATTTCCTATCTTAGTAATATAAGTTTTATGACTTTATGCAGTTTTGAGAAATTCAGAATAGCAGTAACTTTCCCAGTGAATAGTTTTGTGCAAATTTTGTATTAACATTTGTCAAGGCCATATAGGAATGTTCAGTAGCAGTTGCTTGACACATCTCCTGCTATTTCCAAGAAATAACCATTACCAATCAAGTAAACAAAATGTTTTTCTTTCCTTTCATCTTTTGAATATAGAAACAGGAAAAAATAAAAGTAGGACTGCATGATGTAGTATATACTATAATCAATCTATTTGTACATCTCCTCTCCTCCTCTCATTTCTTAAACCCTAGTAAAGTTGTACCATTGCATCTTATTCCTCACTTGTGGCATACCTTCTAATCTATCAAATTAATCAGGCATCCTAAAGTTTTTTTGTCAATTTATCTATCATGTCAGATGAGAAGCATTGGACTAGCATACACTCATCACGCAGCGTACTAAAAATCAATGGAAAGTAACCCTGTTTACTGCAGCATTTTACACTGACTGTAGTTAACATACTGTCGTTCAGTAAACAAAGTACTTTGTAACGTAGAATATATTAATTTGCTATAAGGTATTTCAAAATAAGGTGACATATTTCAGCACTTTTCTTAGTGCTAACATTACAAGTATGAAGAGAGTGTTTTTTGATAGATTGAGCAGCACGTAGCAAATCAGAAGTTACTTTTGGTGGTTGCTCCTTTAATGAGATGTATCACACAGCTTGGATAAATTATCTGCTGTGTGAAGCAACTTATCATGCTAGAATATACAGTATATTGTCATGGGCTTTTTTTCTTTTTTTTCTTTTTTTTTTTTTTCCTTTTTGATTCTCTGGTATTCTGATGAATTATTTGCAGCATTTCCCTTTCACTGCTGCTAGAATAATCAAGTTATGTTTCTTGAACATCAGTCTATCATTTTCATTGACTTCCTCCGTTGTCAAAGACATAGGGAGGAGGAACAAAACCCCACTGCTTAATTTCACAAGACATACTTCTATTTCCTTTGCTCCTTTGTTTCTTTGCTTCCTCTGCTTTCTTTGTTACAGCTTTTAAGTTAGAGAACACTTTTAAGTTTCTCCACTTCAGTGTAAGCTAATGAAGTCTCATAATTTATTTATTTTTTAAATGAACTGTAGTTTCACCACCATGGTCCTCTGAGCTTTAGATGCTTTCTCGTCCGTAGCATCAATTGATCATCTTCAGGATTGTGTTTTTCTGTACGTACAGAATATGCTTAAGAATTTTCGTGGGTTTTTTCTTCTTCCTCT
>VXBJ01005958.1:125148-145177 GCA_013400055.1 Nycticryphes semicollaris | reverse complement strand
TTTTTTTAAGCTTTTGGCAACCAGAAGGCAACTGTTAAATTCTCATGTTATCACCTTTCATAGGATTTCAGGCATAACTACTGGAGAGTCCATGACCTACTTCAGCCTCAGTTTCCTAGTTTAACACAGTGGTAAAATTATATGTTTATAACTAGGTGCAGTTGAAAGTTTGAACAATTAAGGTTGTGGTGCATATGCAAAAATTTATTTAGATTTCAAAAATAACATACCAAATTTACAAAGAACAACCTTTTTCCTTACAACACAGTATTTTTTAAGTGTTTTTTGCTGTATCACAGAATTGTAGGGGTTGGAAAGGACCTTTGGAGAGCATTCATTTGTTTAGATCTACTTTGTAATCTGTATTTGTACAGCATAAATTATTGGTTTGGCTTTAGTCTTTGTAAAAAACACTGAAATGATGTAGAGATGGAAGTCTCATTATATGAGAAACTGTGGAGTTAGCTAAATATTTTTTTAGCTAATAGAAAAATATTTATTCCCAAAAAACCTAATTTAGAATATAATCTGTAAATATTCTTTTAATGAGAAAATCACAAATTACATTTAATAATTTTTGACACATGAGCACCTTTTGGTAATAGACAAAAATTTTACAAATTTGAGCCAGCCAAAAATATTTTTATTAGTGTCTCAAAATATATTCGTAAGACACCTAGAATTAAAATATGTAGTATATAGCTTACAATTAAAAAGCAGAAACTCATTTTTAATATATATTAAAAATTATAAAATAATTGCTAAATTATGCAAATTTCATGATAGACCAGAAAAATAAGTAGATTTTTATTTAATTGCCACCTTTTGCTGATTCAAGTATGTTAATCACAGGGAGTCCTAATAGTTCTATCAGGCTTTACTAATGTATTCAAGTAAAACGAACAAAATAATTAAATGTCTAAATATTGATTTTAAGTGCTCCAAGTATTAATGAAGTTCTGCTCTCTGCTTAACATGGCTTAAACTGTGGTTTGGATACTTTCATCCTTTTGGGTTGCTTCCTGAGACTGAGCAAATAGGATCTAAACATGATGCTTGGCACTTTATTCACCCATTGTAGAGAAAATGTAACCTCATTGGCATGTTTTTTGACAAGATTATTATTACTTCTGTTTCCTGATAATCTGTGTAGGATGATGGACTATAACTTCCAAAAGCTTCTCCGTATTGCATGATGGATGTTATGTTTAGAAAAGGTTGGCACACATATGCTGTTCATTGAGGTAGAGAGACTGGAAAAGGAGGTTCATGTTTGTTTGTTCAGCCTTCACAGCAGAGTAGAGCAGTGAGCTGCTGGTCGTGCTTCTTTTGACGCAGCCCGGGATGCAGTTGGCTTTCTGGGCTGCCAGTGTGCACTTCTGGCTCATGTTTAGCTTCTCATCCATCATCACTCCCAAATCCTTCTCCTCAGGGCTGCTCTCCAACCATTCCATGTCCAAACTGTATTTGTGCTTGGCATTTGTCATGTCCCAGGTGCAGGACCCTGCACTTGGCTTGGTTGAACTTAATGAGGTTTTCACAAACTGACCTTTTAAGCCTGTCCGGGTCCCTCTGGATGGCATCCTTTCCCTCCAGCATGTTGACCACACCACACAGCTCGGTGTCATTGCCAAGCTTCTGAGGGTGCACTCTATCCCACTGTCCATGTCTTTAACAAAGATGTTAAAAAACACTGGTCTTAGTACTGAGCCCTGAGGAACGTTACTCGTCACTGGCTGTTACTTAGACATAGAGACATTGACCACAACCCTTTGAGTGCGGTCATTGAGACAGTTCCTGATCCACCGAGTGGTCCATCCATCAAATCCATGACTTTCCAATTTTGAGACCAGGATGTTGTGCGGGACAGTGTTGAACACTTTGCTTAAATCCAGGTAGATGATATCTGGTGCCCTGCCACAAGGTTCACCACCTTTACTACTGTGTTAAATTACCCCTTTGCTATCTACGTAGGAAAGGATTTCATTGTGGTGCCATGGAAATCAAGAGAGACAGTCTGTTGTTTGGACATGACAGCACTTAGGTGTTTAGGAAGCAGTAGCCCCAGTGTCACACCTTCTTGAGATGGCTAGAATTGGGGGAATGTTGATGCTTTTTATAGGCTATTCCCATGTGGCCTCATCCCAGTGCAAACGTTCTGCCTTTAGTGCAAGAATACTCTCATGTTATACTGTGACTTCTCTACTACCACCTGATGTCCAGGCCCATGTTTATCTCTACAACCAGTGACAGGAAACAAGTTTTCATTGAGATATAGTAGTATGAAAGGAGCATTCCAATCTTACATTATAGCGATAACTAAATACTAAAATATCCATACCAAAGGTAATGCATTGTGTTGTCACCTTTGACATGCAAGTATTTATGTTGCAGCAGAATCTCATCCACATTTCTACTTAGGTTGAATTGAACACCAGACTTCTCCCAAGCTAGATAATTTTGTATGAAGGTTATGAAGGCTTAGGTTTATTGTCTGCTTCACAGTGAAGAATGAATCTCATTTTGTCCTTCCTTGCGGCATCAAGGATTAGTAATTGTGAATCCAGGGAAGTTCCAAACTCTTTGTATAACTTACAACCCCAGCAGAAAAAGGAAAAAATACACTCATGGCCACCTCAGTCATTAGCAATTAATGATCTGTGCCTTGATCATGCAAGCGGGACAGTGTTGAACACTAGCATAACTCATGTTCTAGACATTACATGCACCCATTATGAGGCAAAATGTTGGTGCATGCAATTAGCTGGTCAGATAGGGGATTCCATAACTAAATGTGCACACATGTGTTTGAATGTGTGGAAATAAATTCTGCAAGTGCAACCCTGTCATTTTGGGATGTTCATCCATGATTTTATGAAGTTTACTGTTCAGAGGTGGAAAACACACAGTCTTTCACCAATGTAATTGTAATGTTAGTATTTTTAAAAACATGATCCAAAAGTCTGACTCTGGACCTCTCTAGAAACACTAGCTATTTAGGAAATTTGGAATTTATATTAAAATATTAATCATTTTCATTCAAATTTGTATCTATGTTTCCTCCAAACTCTAGATGAAAACAGTGAAGAATTTTTTTTCTTCATGAAGATGGAAAAAAATGAAGCACAAATATCTGTGGCTAATGTCATCATAGACATTCTTTTTCATCACTTGTCTCTTTGTTATATTTTTGTTACTTTCACATTTTAACAGTTCCTGAAAAATGAGACTGCCTGAAGCACATTTGGGATGCTATTTTCCTTTTATTATTATTTTTATTGAATTAATGCCTACGAGAGGCAACTGTAGGTTGGGGTAATCATTTAGGAAGATGCTGCATGGAAACAGAGAAAAAGTGTCACTTCAGCTCTAAACATTTAAAATTGTGGTATTAATGAGCAGTATCTAATAACTGAAACGTTTGCCACTTGAAGCTGCCTAGCCTATAGATGAGGGCCCACTTCATAAAATTTAGGGGATTATTTTATACTTTTATCATAGTGTGAATGAGAGAAACAAAACCAAAGTTGATTGAAAGCTACAGGAGGCACGTTGACCAACATGTTCTAGTGGGAGGTGTTCCTACCCATGCCAGGGGGGTTGGAACTAGGTGATCTCTAAGGTCCCTTCCAATCCAAAACATTCTATGATTAACCGTAACCTTTAAAGAGGAGAAAGTGAGTCCAGAGTACCACCAAGCACAAAATGCAAACTGGTTACAGACATAATTTTGGCGGAGAAGTGGTCGCTATCTCTGTACCCCTGAGCTTCACACTGGTCCGAGATTTTTTGATCAAAACAGACATTGACATTTAATATTTGCTATGTTAGTTTTCAAGTATACATAGGTTCTAGGTAGAGCTGTTATTAGATAAATGTCATCATTTCAGTTTCACAAACAAACGGGTTATTATAGAGTCCTATGTTTTCCAACTTCTACTACACAATGTTCTTTTGTATGCCTCAGACAATAAGCTGACAGCTCCATGGAAAACACAACATTCAGTAGTTCTAAAGTGTTATAGAGTTCACTAGAAGAATGCATAATGCATTGAAGCAATGTTTTAGGCATTTATATTAGACTTTTAATGGAAAAATTAAAAAGTAATGCTGCTTTGCATTGCCATAACTGTACATCAACAGTATGTCTTTATTTCTGGCACATGAAGGGTAGTTTCCATAGCAGCAGCATCTGTAGTACTGAGCAACAGGGAAATTGGATGTTTTCTCTTGTATTTCACAAATTAGAAGGGTAAAATGTATGGAAATAGGGGAAACTAGATACTACGTAAATGCGATCTTTAAAACCTGATATTTCTTTCCAGAATTCTGAAAATGTGATGGAATAAACAGTTCTTGAACTTCATTCCTGCTTGTTTAAGCCTCATATATGGCATAAAAAAATGAGCGTAACATCTATTTTTGTTTTTAACTGATAGAACTAGAAAATGGTAGAAATACCTCAGTCTACCTCCTGGTATGGTATGGTATTGTATTATTTATTAGCTGGTGATTTCTTTACTACTGGCCAAAAGTGAGTAATATTTAAAGCCTATATTGCACAGACACTGTATTTTTCTATTTCTTTCATTTCTGTACAGGAAGGACTTGAGGTATGCTACAGATAAGAAATAATGTATATAAAAATGTGTGCTATTTAGTTAAATTGATGATTATTTTTTGATCAAGTTCTTAAAGTAGGGGTTTACTTTACTTTTGTTACTTGTGCAGAACATTTAAAACCACATTACATATTCTAAAGCTCACATTCTATTATTCTCCTAGACACAGAAACATATTATCATCAGAATAGAAACAAAAAAACTGAGAGGTATTGCAGAGCTAATTCACTTTCCTGTAGGAAAGCTTAAATTAGAATCAGAACAAAAAAACCCCTGGTCTTAGAGTTCCTTCTCTCTAATTTAGTAGAAAGCAGCTCAGTAATTATTTTTCCTAATATGTAACAGTGAGATTTTTATTTACATTACTATAGTGTTTTTAAAGGGAGTGAAATGGTCACAGTTGTATAAAACACTTCTGAAGCTCCTTCCTAGGGAAAGAACATGAAAGAACTTTATACAAACTATATAGTGAGAATATTATTTGAAGCATATATTATACAGCAAATTTGCTTTCTAAACATTTTACCACAAATTGAAGCAGCAGCTGTATAGTATTGAGGACTGGTTTGTTAGGAAAAGTATACAATTCACCAGTGAGCAATTATTTTCAGAATAGTTTTGGTTTTCCTGCTTGGGCCAAATGCCTTCTGCAGATACTGCTCTGTGATGGCTATTATTTTACTAGGTAATAGCAATTTAGAAAATTCTGGGGGGAGTTTGGTTCCTAACTCCTTTGAGCACTCTGAAAAGTCCCTTTAGTCACACTCTTAAATTTTCTTTTGGATTTTGCAGTCCTTCCTACCGATTTGCTCTAAATGTTTAACCATCTTTTAACAGCATTACTTTGCAGTGTTTAGAGTTTTTAAGAAATAGCACACCTCCTGCAGGATTCCTTCATAAAGAATAGCTCTCGGCTATATAAAGAATAAATATTCTTTATTTGTTCCATGCAGAATATGTACTTTTCTTAAAACACATCTTCAGCTGTTTGTCTTGCAAAGAAAATTTTGAGGAGCATCCCAACGGATGAATTAAATAGGGAGTTTATTAGGATAGTGTGCTCTGTAGGAACCTGTTTGGACGGGCCAGCTGCTGCTTTCCCAACAGACGTGCTCAAGTGTAAAGGGGTCCAGAATGTTCCAGGGTTGCTGCCTGCATGTGTGAGCCTGGATTAAAGGACTTTTAGCAGTTTTCCCTTTCTTGTCTTTAAGCTTGCATTGCTGCATTACTCCTGATTACACCACTTTATTTTCTTGAACATTCCTGAGACGTTACACATTCAAATATAATAAAATAAAATAAGCACCATGTTTTGGTGCATGGATGCAAATTGCAGGATTACATGTTTGCCTTTAAACCCAAGAACTTTTCTGCAGTCTCATGCTTTGATTACCTGAGCAAGGAAGTTTCTTAGTATCAAGAAAACAACAGAAGTTTCCAACACCACACAGCCCTGATATTTTTTCTCTATTTAGTTTATTATAGACTTTCTACTTTTACATTTCTATTTTTATTTATTTTATAGGAATTCATGGGGAAGAGAAGAGAATGAATTTTAAATCCATTTTTTGCCTGTTTTATATGATTGTAGTACTTTAGATCAAACAAGTCTAGTAATTTTGACCTTGGTGGTCGCTTGTACCATGTGCTTTAATGAAATGCTGTACGGATAGAGGAGATGCATAGTGATAACTCTCCACTTTTTTCCCTCCCAGCTTCTGGCAATCTGCCGTGGAGCTTGGTATTATAGCTGTATCGTTTTGTTTTAAACTCTTTAATAAATGCTTCTTTCATTAATTACCCTAATAGCTTTTCAAAACCATTTATACTTTCCAATTCCACAATATCTTTTGGTGTATGAGCTTCACGGTTTAATTATATTTTATATTTAAAAGTGTTAAGTTGTGTTTGTTTAAAATTTGCAGCTGAACGTTCCATGGGATACTTCTCACTTCTTACATTGAGTGATAATTTCCCGTTGCTTCTGCATATCATTCATGCTTATATATATCTCCATGGTATTCCCTCTTAGCCATTTCCTGGCAAGCTAGTCCATTTAATTTCTTTTCAAATGGAAATAATTTTTGATCTCTGATCATTCTCTTATCCTTCTTACATCTTGTTTACTTCTACTGTATCCTTCTTGAGATGGAGTGACTAGAATTTCATGAATGCCGTGGACTTCCTTAATAGCAATCAGGTTTCAGTCCTAAGCTCTTAATGCTTTCCAAATAATTCCTGATGTTCTATTTGTCTTTTTAGCTTCTGCTGAGCAGAGCTGATATTTTCATGGAAGTACCATTGCAAGATCTCCAATGACTTCTTCCTGACTGGTTATAACTAAATTAGCATCTGGCACACTTAGGCTTTTTGTTTCTCTGCATGCGTCACTTCGAATTTACCAAATTGAATTCTATCAAGCAGTTATCATGCAGTCCCTGCATGTTGTGAGATACCTGTGCAACTCTTTGCTATCACTTTTTTCTTTCTTCATTTTCTTTTTGTTATTATATTTTGAGTAATTTTTTACTATCAGAAAACCTTTCAGGATTCCTACACATTGAGAAGAATCACCATAGAATTCCACTGGTAACTCTTGGACATTGTGAGAACCAACTATTGAGTTCCATCTTTCATGTTTTCTGAAAGTACAGATAAATAGATACCTACTTTCCACTTATTAATGCCTTCAAGAAAGAACCTTTGGTGAGGACCTTTGTCATAAAGTTGTTAGAAATTCAGATGTATAGTATATAACAACTCAATTACTCCTATCAACATGCTTATTGACTCCTTCAAAAAAGGAATGAGGCTTGGCTTTGATCTACAAAAATATCTTGACTGTTGCCCACTATATCTCATTTACCTACTTGTCTTCCTATTCTACTTTTTATTATGTTTCTGCCAATATATCTGTTGTACAAATCAGACTTACTGCTCTCTAGCTCCTTAAAATTACTTAGAAGTTTTATGGAGCATTTGTTTTACATTTATTAGCTTTCATTTCTTTGTTATCTAGGCTGATTTACGATAACCACCAAAATAGAAGAAATTCATAATTGCAATTCTTTAGAACTCGTGGATGAATTCTGTCTGTTTGGGACAATTTGCTATTGTTCATTTCATTATTTTTTTCCTATGACCCTTTCTATGGGCTTTTCAGTTTCAGACAAATCCTCTGATGCATTCTTCATGAAGAAAACTCCTTTAGGGCAACCTCTCCAGCTCCTTCCTTTTGCATTTTGGTGCAAATAGTTACTATCCCTCTTCTGCTCTTTTCTAATATTTGTTAACTGTTCTTATTACACTTCTCTTACATAAGTCCTAGAGGATCTTTAACAATATTTTGTTTGAAATGATTCTAGTAACAATTCTAGTAGCTTACATGCACTGTTTCCTATTTTTGTCTGTTTGACCATTCTAGGAATTTCTGTAGATGTCAGACTTTGATGAATTTCCTTTTTTTCTGTTAAACCTCTATGCTTATAATGCCTAAATAAATAGTGTCCCTGATATCCTTAAAATTCTCACTGCTCCTTCTATATAAGGAGATTTCCTTTTAACAAACTTCACTTTTAAACAGCTTTTCTTTCTGAAATGAGTAACTGCTGCAATAGAATTTTTTGTTTGGATGTTTTGCTGTTCCTTTAGATCAGAAAAACTTTCCCCTTCACAGCCTTCTAGGCAACACATAGGAGACCAAACTAATGCAGATTCAGTCTCACAATCATGTGTAACAAATATTCATACTGATTCCCTTTGGAATATGTCATGACTTCTGAAGTATCTACCAACTTCTGATTCTAAATCTCCACTGTATTGCAAGTATTTTTTTATATCCATAAAAATGAGTACCTAACAGTAGCGTTTTATTTGAAAATATTTAAGGCTCATTTTCCATGTATAAAATGAGACAAAGTAAGGTGGTAGACAACATGGAAAGAAAAGCCCTAAGTTTATTTTAAAAAATATTTAATGTGACTGGAAGTGTGTTACATTAATAGAAAATATTTACATGACTGTCACTGTCACTGTTCAGTTTATGTCATGCACAGAACCATTGCTGAATAACAGTCTACCCCTGTCCTGTATATTATTGTGACCTATTTTGAGGATAAAAATATAACCATACTCCATTCTGTTAGAATGTCTGTTTTATGAAATTTTGGATTTATCTGGAATATAATAAAAAATTATTTGAGGTTTTGGTGGGTTTTTTGATAGAAAAGTACTTAATTTCTCATTCTTTTTGTACAGAAATATATGTCTTTCTGGAGAGGTGGAATTTTATGGATCACATTCTGTTGTTTTTGGTATTTTTCTTACATAAGCTTCACAAAAACTTATATTTTTAGTTGTGTATTTACTTGTTCTATCTGAAGGTCTAACATACTGTCTTTCTGTCTTTAATTGTATTTATTCTGTGGGCTACTTATTCGATCTTTGCATTTCAGATAAAGTAATAGTATTACTATTAAAGATTTTATGCTATATAATTTTCTGCCATGATTTCAGTGAAAAAACCACCACCCTAAACTGCCTAGAATGGAAAAGGAACAGAAACATAGACAGCTGTATTAATGACATGTTTTGTAGGCCTCTCAAAACGTACCTGTAATATTTGCAAGTTCTCTATTTTTTTCAAGGGAGTTTAGTCCATGTAGAAAATGTCAAACAGATTTGTGAATATAATTGTAGTTATTTATATTTTTCTTCTCTCCTGATTTACATAAGAAGCAGGTTTACCATGTACACGTAGGTATACGATTCACTGAATTTCCTTCATGTATCCCTCTCTTCTCCTTTATTTTCCCTTCTTTTATGGATGTGAGAAAAGTGAGTGTTGGACAAGAGGAATTCTGAATTTGCAAAATAAAAAGGTTTATTGGATGGAGAGAGGACTAATTAATTTATTCAGAAAAGATTGTTGGTGTGATCAGGGAAAACAAATGAGTCATATGAAGAGTAAGAGCAGGCAAAGACAGCATCTGAATGGTGGTCTGGAGTGTGGAGCGCTGAATAAGCAAATGAGTATTTGAGTAATCCGTGAGGTAGGCATTGTGTATCAGTACACGTGTAGTTCTCTGCGACTCTGCCACTTTTGCATATTATTTTTTTTTTGGCTGATGTTGTTATGGACATGCACACCCAAAAATGTGCATGCTCACACATGTATTTGCAATGAAGCAGAAGAAAAAGGGTGAAGCAATGTGTTAGCAGGAGTTTGTTTCTGTGTCCCCATTCAAGAGATGCAGAAGCGCTGATGCAGTGTTCGTATGGTTACAGATGCATGTGTTGTGGCTGTTAGGGTTCATGTAAAGATGGGCTACCAGGCACTGTTCTGAGCTTATAAACTTTCTTGGCAATTCTGAAATGTTAACAGGCATTTTAAATTCTTAGTGCAAATGTAAAAGAAGAAGTAATGGAAAGCATTCTTTNAGTATCACATTTTTATTTTTATCCCCACCTAATGTGACATTTCTTAATTTCCTTTTGGCAAGCCTGTTGTAATCTTTAGCTGGTAACTAATTTGGTCATAAAATACTAACCCAGATTTTTCTGGATAATTAACAAGTCAGGCAAATCAGTAGAAGCAGGTGTAGTAGATTTTCAGTACCAGTGGAGAAAAGCAGTTAGCTGATGTTTTAATTCTCATTTCCAGTAATGAACTATATAACATTCTGGCTGCCTAATGTAATTAGCATTGTCTCCTCCTCCCCTTACTTCCTCACTTGAAAAAGAACAAGGAAACTCAAACCAGGAATTTATAAAAGGCCAAGAATTACTGACCCTTTTTGCACTCTTATTACAATCATGCTATTAACCTCCTAGATTGAGCCTTTTGTAGAACAGTAATAAAAAATTTATACAAATATGTATCATATTACAAGCTGAGACAGAAAACAATGTTTCCATTCTTCACGCAATTAATTATTGTGATTAATGTATTCTCCCTTCTCTAAGCACAATTCTGCCAGACAGAGCCAGCCCATTGACATATTGTAGAATTATAATGCATATCTAATTAAAGGTGACCTGAAAAGGCAGGGTGTTTAGCCTTCCCTGTCAGGACCAAGAAACTGTTAATCAGAAAGTGCTTGCTTTCCACACCAACCACCCCTCCCTTTTTTTATTTTTGTGCTAATTTCAAATCTTCTCCCTGCATCAGTGAGCAGATGAGATCTTCAGCCAGCTTTCATCTTTCAGAAAAATGAATAGTGCAGAAAGAACATTATCAAATGAGCTGTTGAAGAAGTCAGTGAATATGTCATTGAGTGTGACTGCTTCCAGAATGAATTTAGATTTATCTCTGTTATCTCCCCTCTCCCGGCTCACTCTCCACACTCTGTTTGCACTCAGTCCACATGTCAAGCAGGGTGGGTCATAATGAATCATGAGGGACAGTTACTTGTAGTATAGTGACAGGTCCAATTGTGATACAACTTGTTCTGGAATTAAGTTTGTTAACATTATAAATTGTCTCATTTGACCAGAGGTTTAAACACCTAGAAGCTTTTATGCATGCAATTTCTTAAAGTATTTCATTTCCATTAGGCAGCTGCTGCTTTACAGTATTCCACAAATGAAATTGTTTCATCACATCAATAGCTGCACAAAACAACTGTGACAACGAGAAAACTGGTTTTGCCCCCATCTTACAAACAAGTATCATTCAAATCAATAAATTTTGGCAACTGGGTAACACCAGGAGAGGATATTTAAATTCCATTTTTGAGCATATCTCCAAATGCTTACGCTGATGCAAAATTCTGAAACAAGCCAAGGAATTTTCATACTGTACAGTTCAGTTTCTGTAGAAATAACCTGCTGAGTTAGCAACATCTTAAGTACAAAAGCAATAGGTATTTTCATTTTTCTTTTCAAAACCAGTAGTTAGAGTTTTTTCTATATGTGATGCAAAATTGTTGTCATAATGAAGATTATTTTTTGCATGGTGGAAAATGATATGATTGAATTGCAATATTTTACCCACAGGGAATAAAAGAAAGGCTAATATTTTTCTTTTCTTTTCATATATTGTCAGTATTACTATGTAACAGAATGTGATATCAAAAAACCTGCAAAGTCAGCGTACCTTCTGAAACATTTGTTGTATGCTGTAAACCCTTTGGGCATTTGACTAGTTACTTCATACTTCTGATCGTACTTGACTAGGCTAGTCCTACACAACAAATATGACTTAGATGCTTTTCAGTTAAAGAAAATCACAAAAGTATCACTGAAGTTTGGAAATATATTTTACAGTTAATTTGTCAAAATCACCAGAATTTGTGATCAGGTTGGTGCATCTGATTTTTCTTTCTTTGTTACTCATAAGCCTCTTTCATGTTCAGAAATCAGGGGAGTATCTGCAAAGTTGTTTTCCTGCTGATTTCTTCATGGGTTTGCTGTTTAGCAGGGGAGGTTGGCACTGTTAAATGCATATTTTTCTGCAGTTTTCTCTGAGGATCTGAGTGCACATACACACACACACATACATGTGCTGTTGTCTTTTTCTTTTTCTTTTTTTTTTTTTTCATATACGTACAGAGTCCAGATGTCCCCTGGAAAAGCCTGATTGGTTGTGACATGGCCACTTACACTTTTATATACACCTTGGACTTGGGGCTGTTTGGATAGTAGTCCGTCATAGAAATCAGCAGAAGTCCTGAAGAAGTATTTAAGTGTGAAATACTCACACCTTGGTGTTTGCTTCCCTCATCAGCCTTTGAAATAACTAAAGGAGACTAGTTGTTTGCTAAGAAAAAGCCTTTGAAAAACCAGGTACTGGTCCCAACCCGGTGCCAGGAAAGGAATTTCTTGGTTCAGTTGGTTTTCTGTGTCATGCATAACCTGTAAAGCTATTTGTCACTGTATTTCATGCTCTACAGTTAAGTACTAAAAATATGGTGATCCAGTAGGGATCGCTATTGGTCCTGTCAGTTGTCTTCAACTGGCATCAATCAGAGCGGCAGAACTGTCTAGAGATAGCGTTGTGGTAGAAATAAGGACTGCACAGTAGAACTCAGGTAATCACACTAGCCAGAGATGAGAATGTTATCATGTAACCTGCTGATCAATCCCAGTTTATACTGCAACTCTGATAGCAAGCCTATGTGGTCTGAAAAGAAAGCTTGAAAAACAATTCAAGGGTTTTTGTAGTTTTGAAAATGTTTTTCTGTTACTATGTCTGGGGCCCAATATTTACATATTGGTATTATTGATTAAAAGATTACAGGCATATAAAAAGGTAATGAAAATCACATGGTAAACTGTGAATTGAAGAAGAAGGGTAGCAAACAACACCTATCTTAAAGCCAGGGCAGGTTTTGGTCCCCAAATCTGTCACTGCAATGGGAAAGCTACAAAGAACCACAAGTGAAAATACTGTCATTGTGCTCACTAACAATATGATGTATTTACAGTTCTTTATATTTTTAACAGTTTCAAATTACAATGCTATATTATTTTTTTATTCAGGGCTGAATACAAAAAATTATTTACAACCTCTAAACCAGGAAAACATTAAATGTGTGCTTAGGAAGTGCCATTTTGCAGAAGAGAAACCGAGGCCTGGGTCAATCAAGCAACTGTCTAAATGACACAGAGGAAATCCATGTGAGAACTGAGAGCTGAAATTCTTCCTCAACCTTATCCATTGCCTTTATTAAAAAGTAATCTTTCCCTTCTATCTGACTCTCTCCCATGCTTCTAAAACTGTTAGTAACTAAGGAACATTACAAAATTGATGAGCTAAATATACTGAATACTGTTCATCATAGTATCCCCAACCACTGGACACAAGCAGCTGCCATTTGTGTATTCTTCTGAAGCATTTATAGCTATGTAAGAAGCTCCTGACACGGGTGAATTTCTGAACAGATTATCTTCAAGCATTAGAAATTCTAATCTTGGCTATTTCTAAACTCAGAAAAGCTGATTTCCAAGTTATAGCACACAACAAAAAATGATCGTTTTCTTTACTCTTCAAAATGATCCAAAGGTAGTTCTAATATTAAGCCATCCACACAGAACATGTTTTATCATCTTGGTCACAGTGTTATACATCAGTTTCTTCTTTCATACAAGTTCTTTGTTTTGCGTTACATGTATGTGTGTGCATGTATATACAGTGTTGACTGTCTTACTTTTAAACTTTCCCCTGCAAAATACTTCTAACTGATGAACAAGAACCATCTCCTACCATGCGCTGCTGCCCGATTTTCTGCTTGCTCTGCATTTGTCTGAACCAGGTTACTATTACTATTTGCCTTGAGGTTTTGAGGATCTCTTTATTTATTTCTGTCTTTTAATAAACTTCTGCCCCCAAATAAATTCAAATATGCTTGGGGTGTGTGTGTGTTAAGTTTTCTGATGTAAAAAGCAATATATAACCCTTCAGTCTTCACTGAGTTTATGTGCAAGTAAGATTCCGATTAATTTCAGTGGGATTTTTGCTTGATTAAGGACTAAAGATTTCTGGATTCCATCCCCCCAGACTCTGAAAACATCAAGTACAATGTTTACTGCAATTATGCTAGAAATAAAGCCTGCAGGTAATAAACTATCACAAGCACTGATAAATCAGAACTACAGTAGAGCATTTGAATAGACCAGGAGACACTTAAATAAGAATTGGATGTTGTTTGTATGAGCCCTGGAGTCACCAGCAGTATTTTCCTTTTGTCAGATAGTGCTACAATTGATTGTTTTGAAGGTCTTCTAGCTTTATAGTAAAAATGAGAAATTTTACGCAAACAATTTTGCCTAAATTTAAGAGACACAGGACACGAAAATTTGACACTGATGAATGGTAACATTTTTGTTGCTTGTAAAATATCTTACATGTATAATTGTCCACATGAAACAAAATGGACAATAAAGANTTGAATTGCAATATTTTACCCACAGGGAATAAAAGAAAGGCTAATATTTTTCTTTTCTTTTCATATATTGTCAGTATTACTATGTAACAGAATGTGATATCAAAAAACCTGCAAAGTCAGCGTACCTTCTGAAACATTTGTTGTATGCTGTAAACCCTTTGGGCATTTGACTAGTTACTTCATACTTCTGATCGTACTTGACTAGGCTAGTCCTACACAACAAATATGACTTAGATGCTTTTCAGTTAAAGAAAATCACAAAAGTATCACTGAAGTTTGGAAATATATTTTACAGTTAATTTGTCAAAATCACCAGAATTTGTGATCAGGTTGGTGCATCTGATTTTTCTTTCTTTGTTACTCATAAGCCTCTTTCATGTTCAGAAATCAGGGGAGTATCTGCAAAGTTGTTTTCCTGCTGATTTCTTCATGGGTTTGCTGTTTAGCAGGGGAGGTTGGCACTGTTAAATGCATATTTTTCTGCAGTTTTCTCTGAGGATCTGAGTGCACATACACACACACACATACATGTGCTGTTGTCTTTTTCTTTTTCTTTTTTTTTTTTTTCATATACGTACAGAGTCCAGATGTCCCCTGGAAAAGCCTGATTGGTTGTGACATGGCCACTTACACTTTTATATACACCTTGGACTTGGGGCTGTTTGGATAGTAGTCCGTCATAGAAATCAGCAGAAGTCCTGAAGAAGTATTTAAGTGTGAAATACTCACACCTTGGTGTTTGCTTCCCTCATCAGCCTTTGAAATAACTAAAGGAGACTAGTTGTTTGCTAAGAAAAAGCCTTTGAAAAACCAGGTACTGGTCCCAACCCGGTGCCAGGAAAGGAATTTCTTGGTTCAGTTGGTTTTCTGTGTCATGCATAACCTGTAAAGCTATTTGTCACTGTATTTCATGCTCTACAGTTAAGTACTAAAAATATGGTGATCCAGTAGGGATCGCTATTGGTCCTGTCAGTTGTCTTCAACTGGCATCAATCAGAGCGGCAGAACTGTCTAGAGATAGCGTTGTGGTAGAAATAAGGACTGCACAGTAGAACTCAGGTAATCACACTAGCCAGAGATGAGAATGTTATCATGTAACCTGCTGATCAATCCCAGTTTATACTGCAACTCTGATAGCAAGCCTATGTGGTCTGAAAAGAAAGCTTGAAAAACAATTCAAGGGTTTTTGTAGTTTTGAAAATGTTTTTCTGTTACTATGTCTGGGGCCCAATATTTACATATTGGTATTATTGATTAAAAGATTACAGGCATATAAAAAGGTAATGAAAATCACATGGTAAACTGTGAATTGAAGAAGAAGGGTAGCAAACAACACCTATCTTAAAGCCAGGGCAGGTTTTGGTCCCCAAATCTGTCACTGCAATGGGAAAGCTACAAAGAACCACAAGTGAAAATACTGTCATTGTGCTCACTAACAATATGATGTATTTACAGTTCTTTATATTTTTAACAGTTTCAAATTACAATGCTATATTATTTTTTTATTCAGGGCTGAATACAAAAAATTATTTACAACCTCTAAACCAGGAAAACATTAAATGTGTGCTTAGGAAGTGCCATTTTGCAGAAGAGAAACCGAGGCCTGGGTCAATCAAGCAACTGTCTAAATGACACAGAGGAAATCCATGTGAGAACTGAGAGCTGAAATTCTTCCTCAACCTTATCCATTGCCTTTATTAAAAAGTAATCTTTCCCTTCTATCTGACTCTCTCCCATGCTTCTAAAACTGTTAGTAACTAAGGAACATTACAAAATTGATGAGCTAAATATACTGAATACTGTTCATCATAGTATCCCCAACCACTGGACACAAGCAGCTGCCATTTGTGTATTCTTCTGAAGCATTTATAGCTATGTAAGAAGCTCCTGACACGGGTGAATTTCTGAACAGATTATCTTCAAGCATTAGAAATTCTAATCTTGGCTATTTCTAAACTCAGAAAAGCTGATTTCCAAGTTATAGCACACAACAAAAAATGATCGTTTTCTTTACTCTTCAAAATGATCCAAAGGTAGTTCTAATATAAAGCCATCCACACAGAACATGTTTTATCATCTTGGTCACAGTGTTATACATCAGTTTCTTCTTTCATACAAGTTCTTTGTTTTGCGTTACATGTATGTGTGTGCATGTATATACAGTGTTGACTGTCTTACTTTTAAACTTTCCCCTGCAAAATACTTCTAACTGATGAACAAGAACCATCTCCTACCATGCGCTGCTGCCCGATTTTCTGCTTGCTCTGCATTTGTCTGAACCAGGTTACTATTACTATTTGCCTTGAGGTTTTGAGGATCTCTTTATTTATTTCTGTCTTTTAATAAACTTCTGCCCCCAAATAAATTCAAATATGCTTGGGGTGTGTGTGTGTTAAGTTTTCTGATGTAAAAAGCAATATATAACCCTTCAGTCTTCACTGAGTTTATGTGCAAGTAAGATTCCGATTAATTTCAGTGGGATTTTTGCTTGATTAAGGACTAAAGATTTCTGGATTCCATCCCCCCAGACTCTGAAAACATCAAGTACAATGTTTACTGCAATTATGCTAGAAATAAAGCCTGCAGGTAATAAACTATCACAAGCACTGATAAATCAGAACTACAGTAGAGCATTTGAATAGACCAGGAGACACTTAAATAAGAATTGGATGTTGTTTGTATGAGCCCTGGAGTCACCAGCAGTATTTTCCTTTTGTCAGATAGTGCTACAATTGATTGTTTTGAAGGTCTTCTAGCTTTATAGTAAAAATGAGAAATTTTACGCAAACAATTTTGCCTAAATTTAAGAGACACAGGACACGAAAATTTGACACTGATGAATGGTAACATTTTTGTTGCTTGTAAAATATCTTACATGTATAATTGTCCACATGAAACAAAATGGACAATAAAGACATTTTCAAGTTAAGTTATACCTCTGTTAAAGCATAAAACTCAAGTTTTGTTAATTAATCCAGAATTCTATTACAGAACACAGTTAGTTCCAAATACTAGACGTTAAATCACAGGAGAGATTTAAAAAAATATTTGTAATTTTCCTTATTGTGTGATGGGGAAATCTTCAAAATACTGACACAAAACGAAGGAAATGCTGAAATTTTGCCTTGTGTTTTAAATCCCCGCAGTGGGGGAAATAAATAGCAAGAAAATTTTTGGTTTACTCTTCCAATGTGTACATTCTCTGGACACAAAACCTTTCCTCTGAATTCTTATGCACCTATTATGTACCTATTAGTACCTATTCAGGACAAGGAGTGATTTCCCGGAACGTGAAACATGTACAACTTGGCCTATGTAATGCTGATTGAATCTGGTTTGGAGTCCCATTTCTTCTTGTAACGTGTACTACTTTCATCTATCATCAGATACCTTAAATCAGCATGGAATTAATGCAATAAAGTACCCTAGGCAAAGACTAAGCTTTTCCAATGCTTTAAGCTTAAGAATCATCCCTTTGAATGCCACATGCCAGTTGATACTTCAACTTGTATATAAGACAATGACTGATCATAGCTTGAAGTAGCACTCAGCTCCGGTAAGGGCTGAAGAATCAGGTCCTCTGTTATTGGCAACAAAAAAACTAGAAAAAGAGGAGTGGGTTTTGATTTCAGTTATGTGCACAGAAATCTCAGTAATTCTATTTAATTTAGAGAAGTCACTCCAGATTTACACCAGTGCTACTGAAAATCAAAATCTGGCCCATTGTCTTAGCAAAATACACCAAGTCAATATCAGTTCATTACAGAGAGGGAGAGAGAAAGGGAATGAGAGAGAAAACAAGGATTTCGTTAGCAATGCATTCTGTAGTATAAAAGATAAAAAGGAATATCCAATTAACACACCACTATAATTGCTTGCAGACATTCTTTTTTATTTAAAGATGAAATAGCTAAGAGTTCTCATCAAAACTAGGGTCACAGCCTACATATTAAATGAAAGAAATTGATTGGGCTTTATTACACCCTGACTACTGCAAATGTGCCTCAATCACTGATTGCTATAAATTTATTCTTATAAACTACTAATTGCCCAAGTCATAATGGTAACAATGGTATAATGAAATTATCTTGATCAAGCTGATGCACAAATTTTGCTTGACAACATGAGCAGTGTGAGAAAAAAGGAAAGAAGACATGCATACAAATACATAATGTTTCATTAAAATTAAAACCAATGTTAAAACAACTGTTCTCTGAAGTATACAAAGTTCTGTATTAGAAGGGCTTCCTTTAGAAAAATCATTTAAGAAGACAGGCATTTACATTTATAATAAAATGATCTTGCATTTTTTATTTGTCTTGAAAATTAATGACTTACTTAATCACATTTGATCAAAGGAGATAAGTTGATGTAGTCATGTGTTTCTGATTGCATTAAGCCTGATCCAGAGTGGCATGATGGATATTTAATAGTCTTGCTGTCCCTCTATATCTTGTCACCATTTCTTGATATGCATGGATACTGTAGAGTACACCACAGCGCAAAATTGTAATTTTAATAGAACAGACTTAGTTTAGAAAAAAAGGAAATTCTGTTGGAGCTTATGTGGTGGAGCTTTTAGAAGTAGGTTATCCACCATGAAAATAATTTTCTTTAAAAGATAAAAACCTGACTTAACTCTTTACATAGCTTGAGTATTTTTCTCCTTTTAAAAACACATTTTGCTTCTATGCTGCCTATATTAAAAGATACTGCTATAATGCATTCCAAGGATGAAGTACAGAGAAAGTATATAGAAACAACGATAGCCGTCCAGAGAATGTAGGAAATTTCTAGAAGCTGGGATGCAGAGCATTGCGTAAAATATGAAAATTGGTGCTATTTATATTCAGCTAATAACTGTTTCTACAAGTGTCAGCTGAGCCATTCAGAGGGAATGTTGGTATGTATGAGAAATTATTTCTGAGTAGTTCAAATGTAGCCCAAACTGCTTCAGAATTAATCTCACAAAAATTATTTAAATTCACGCTTAATTCTTTTTCACTAGAGCATTTCATCATGATGAAAATTGTCCTTTTTTCATGAGCATGCCTTGCTTTACTCTCTTGAAACATAGGTCCAAACTTTTATACAAGGGTACAATATTTTCATTCTGGAAAATAAATTGCTCCTAAAATTGGTAGAGTTAACATAGTCCTTTAGGAAAGTCGAAATCTCATAGAAAACCAAGCAGGACGGGTTTCAGGAAGCCCTTTGGCTTAGACACCCAACTTGGGCAGTGTATTACATAGGCTGCCCCACATTTTAAGTTTGTAACTATTGCCGTCTCTGTCCTGTTTCCAGAAAGCTTTTTTTGCTAATGGCTAACCTAAATACCTTTTGCTGCAATTTATACTTGGTGACGCTCATCCCACGTATAAGGACCATGGAAAACGGTTTACTTCTTTGGTCTTTGCAGTATCTTTTACACATGGGGAAGTTTGTGACTCTGCCTCTCCCCTCTTTACACTACCCACTCTTCATTTGTATTGGTTTTTAAGCCCTCATACAAGAGCGGGT
>VXBJ01005958.1:35338-125118 GCA_013400055.1 Nycticryphes semicollaris | reverse complement strand
GGGGGGAGAGGGGGGGTTGGGCGGCAGGGCTTTCTCCTCAATCTGCGCTGCTTTAGTCGCCAGCCCTGAGGGAGGCATAGAGATCGCAGACAGGTAAAAGATATCATCATAGAATCGCAGAATGGTTAGAGTTGGAAAGGACCTTAAATATCATCCAGTTCCAACTCTCTGCCATGGGCAGGGACACTTCCCGCTAGAGATGTTAAACAAATGTAATGCTTGGGAGTGAAGGAAGAAGTATCTTGCTTATTATTTTTCATGTGTGTGTTTCTCCCGTATCCCAGTTTAGGGCTACCTTTCAGTAAGGGTTTCCTGAATTCATGGCCTCCACCAGTTTTCTCCAGCTGATTTCTAACATGTGTTGGTGGTGACTCTGTGGAAAGCCATAATTCAGTTCTTGTGCTAACCTAGAATTTATCAATTTTAAATAGCTTTTGCATGTGAACCTTCAACCACTGGGAGTTTTTTGACCAGAAGTACCTCCATTTTTGAGCTGTTTGCTCATCTCTGTCCACCTTGTATTAACTTAGTTTTCCCCAAAGCCTTCAGCAGCTGTTATTACTTTTCCTGTAAGATAGATGCATTAACTTGTTACCCCAAAGGGCTTGATTGGAAGAAGGTTTTTAGGACTGCGTTTTTCTTTCTTGCAAATTGATTTTGTTTGTTTTTCTATATGAGTAAACTAATGACAATATAACATTTTAGGGCAAAAGAATATTCAAGTCATTAATGCAATAAGTTTATTGTGAAGTCTGGCATTAATGCTATTCTAACAAAGTATGTGGTAGTAACTAATAAGATCATACTGAGTCATATTCCTGTGTTTATTGGAGTACTGGGATTCTGCTGTGGTGTTAATGCAGTTTTGGATAGCATTATTTTTTTACTAAAACCAAACCCTTTGCATTAGTGCACAAAGCCTCTACTCTTCTTGCCTGCTCAGTGCAGACCTCAAGGGTTATAGAGCAGAAAAACTTAAAATTAATTTCTGTCACTAAATAGGATTTTGCATATACTGGGGAGACAGCCTGTAGGTAACTGTCTCTAAGTTGCATGTTCCACATGTATGTGCAATGACAACATGTATTTTCAATGTTCATGGTAGACCAGGTTTTGTGTTTTCTAACGTAAGCATCCTGCAGTTAAATGAACAGTGGATGCCAAATAATGGAAGTACTGTGAATATTGATAATTACTGTGCTGTTTGATTTCCTTTCATTATTATTTTCCTTTAGATTGCTTTATTGTTTATATATTTATATATTATTATTTAGTCTGAGTGGCTGAAATAGCTTTAGCTTTTTCTTAAAAAAAACTGTTAAATGGGACTTCATGAAAAAATCACGTTTTCACACCTGGAAACCAATTTTTTTTTTTTTATTGTCTGTTCCCTCCGTTGGCTTTTTCCTTTTCACTGTGTTGCTGATTTTAATTGCTGGCTTTGGTTTGACCTGTCCTATGACCAGCTAGCATTTTGAAAGATATGTGGGTATGATTATAGATTCAGACTATACATGAGAGAGAAACTAGCCTGTATTGGTCGTAGCTGGCCTAAAAGTGACAAATCTCCGACCTGAGGTCAGAGGATAAGAAACAGTGTAACACCTCTTACAAGAGGGCGGTGGGGGTGTTTCTGAAATGTTAAAATCGGTATTGTAATCTGTTGTCTACTGAAAAATTCCTTAATATTATGAATATAGTCAGTGAATGATATCTGGAATGCTATGTGGCGTGATATTACCATTATTTCTGGAATTTGTAGAACAAGTGTACAGAAGTTGGGTTTTCAAAATGGCCTTTTCATATAATGCTGTAACACTAGTTCGCTGTCGTGCTCATCCATCCCTTTATCCGTCCATCTCTGTATCTATCATGAAATGACAATCCTAACTTACTTTAAACTCTCCAAAGGTATATTCTTAAATTTTAATGTTGGAAAAGCTTCGTGATGACTAGTACTTTGGCTTAATGTGGTATAGCTTCTGACAGCTGCTGCTGTAAGAAAAGTAAAGGATGACTGCATTACTGTCAGTTTCTGTCAGATTCTCGTTGCCAAACTCTTGCAGGGATGATGACAGTGAACCAAACAAGAGTGACAAAAGGAGTCAAAGCTGTGATTTCGAACAAGGAAGAGTGGACACTTGAATTGCATTTTGTTGTTGTTGGTCATTCTGTTCCACGTGTGGACTTTCTGTGGCATGGTGCTTGCTCCCACTTCTTTAATTATTTGCTCTTCAGGACTCGTACCTGCTTTTGACATTCTCAAAAATAAAAAAAAATAATAATTGTTGACAAGCACAGAGTATGTCAGAGTATGAACAGAAGAATAGCTGTAAGTGTGGAATGTACTCGAAGGAGAAACCATTCTCAGAAGTGTGACCCCCAAATAACCCTGATAGCTGTCTGGATAGCGACTTGCAGCTGTAGATGCAATGAAAATATGACCTTATTTTCAAGCCAAAAAAAAAGTGGGGGTCATATATTGAATTAATAAACTATCTCCTCATGAAGCACTACTTAATTTTCTTTTTCAGACTAATTTCTGTGTCTTTGTTTATTCAAAGTTTGTTTCCTGGATGAGATGCTGAATAAGAGAGCTGGTATACTTCTGTGTGTTAGAACAATAGCTGCAAGTGTCATTTAAACACAAGACCATTGCCTGCTTTGTTTGATTTATTCCCACTCTTTGATAACTGCGTAGCAGAGGAAAAACTTGTTTTTACATATCACTACTTTTTTATAGTGAAGTATAATAGTGTGACACTGCCTCAGTTTGCAACTAACGGCAAATTTGTCTAAGTAAGCACCAGTGATTGCCAAGATTAAGGGTGAAGCTGAGATGGTTGCCTGGATCCTGGTAACAGAAGTCCAAAGTATGCAGTGAACTTTTCTTGCCTGATTGTATTTCTTGCTTTCCCCAGTGTCTTCTACTCCCTGTCCTTTCCATCTGTTCTAGACCCTATAGCTGTAACGAATGGAGGATAATGTTGTGTATGTATATTGTTGACCTAGGACCTAAACAACTTTTGCTGTGCTTACTTGCTCTGTGAGATTTCTGCAATGGTTGATGAGTTTCAGCAATTCACAGAAATGCAGTTAAGCTACAGAAAAAGCTCTATGCATGCTGTTAACCATTTTAAGGGCAGGTAGGCCAGGAAGGGAGTAAGTGGGAATGAATAAATCAGCAGGCAAGTACTGTAGCTAGTAATAGGAAACAAATAGTCTTTTGGTTTTTATTTCCCATGTTATCCATGCTAAGATAACATTACTAGTTCAGTACTCTATCAAATGCTATTGAGAGTTGGTACCTATGGCTTATTTTTTAAACTTATATGAGAGTATTACTAGACTAAATACACTGTCTTTTATTTTTGTTATTGTTCTTCAAAGCTGAGACTCACTATTTCCTACTTGTTACCTAGTATTGTCAGCTGAAGCGTGCTGTAGCAGTCACAGGAGAGAATATTGTGACAGACTACAAAACAGTGTTGTTTGTTTCAAGTTCCATTAGGAATGAGCTGTTTTAAAAATTATATCAGCTGTGGTTTTCAAAATTCTGGGAAGTGTTTTTCAAAGGGCCTTGTACTGGGAGATAGTAAAAGATTTGTTTAGTTTGCTTAGTAAGTTTGCTTAGATATGAACTACGGAGGATTTTTTAATGCTGAAAGTGTAGCCTCCAGGTGAACTACAAGGCCAATCCAGCTTGATGATGTCTGTGTTCCTAGTTCTAGAGCAGCATTCAAATATCTTTGGAAGTAGGGGTTTACTGAGAATATTTTTTGTTATTTATTCTAGGAAAACCAAAACTATTGTTTTTCCCTGTATGTACTTTTTTTTGAGCAATGTAGTTTGAAGGGTGTTGTTTTGTATTCCTAGGAAACATACCTGTAGTAGTGTCTGAGTTCCATGGGAACCTTACCCATGTTTGACTCCTTTTCTTCTTCTTTTATTTTTTTTTTTTTTTTTCCTTAGACGAACTTTGATTTATCAGAGGTCAAAATTTGCCATCATACATACTGACTGCATACAACAAAAGATTATCCTTCTACAGTTTTCCTTGACTGTCTTAACCATTATATTTACCCTTAGGCTTCTCCATAGCAACAAAAGCCTATGTGTGATGAGTGGTTAGTTTGTTTTATTTAACTCTCATTGCTTATTACTGTCACAGAATAGCTGGTCAGAAGAGCTGTGCTTTAATCTTACCTAGATTTTTTTTATATGATCTCAGTGTCTTATAAGATAATTTTGTGCTTGTATGTTAGAGCTACGATGCAGCTTTGTTATGTGATTTTTAAAATCAGACCATTAAATGTAGGGTACTATGTAAGTACAAAGCATGCCATGAGTATTATTTCAAAGGCATATTCTCTCACTTTTAAACTTTCTTCAAGCTTAAAATAGGTGCTTCTCGTCCTAAAAAGAGCATCATAGAAGGTCACATAGTAATTAACTCTTGGACACAACTCATTGGCATTAGAAGGGTATTCTTCTGTTGTTTTGTGATGCAGAACAAATGCTTCATTAATCAGAAACATATGAACCCAAGACCAAAAACTAAAAAAATCAAACATTGCTCAACACTGCTGGGGACACCACTTAATACGTGGATTTCTTCATGCAATTTTCAGCATAGGTATCTGGAATTTTTCATGAATGTAAGGAGTTTAGAAGATTTCTTTTTTTAATAACTCAAGACTTGTGTGAAGACAGCTTTCATCTTTTTCGGTCTTCAAAAACAGGAAAAGAAGGGATGAGGATTTTCCTATAAAACATCTAGACTTTTCATTTCTCATACAAATTGTGGCCATTATAGTCTCTTCAATACTGTGGGGAAAAAATAAAGACAGTTATAAAAGGTCATAAATGTTGGTTACATTTTTTCACTCAAGTGATAGTTCTTTATGTACACCGGTTCTGAATATTTTGTTTTCTTTTTGTCTGAAAGGAAGGATGAAAAAAATGAAAGTGAGATATATCTATCTTCATTGTAGTGGGGTAGATTTTGAGGAACGGACCACTTGAAGTCAACTCCTTCATTATCTTGCTCTGAGCAGGCATGGTTTAGAGTGTGATGAATCATCTTCTTTTCTGTTTTATAATTACTTTGATGCCTGAGATTTTTGATAGGCAGATAATTTCATTCATTGTATTTTGTGATTTTGCAGTATTTTCTAATTTTGGCATGCATCACAGTTTTAAGGAAAAAAAGAAAGAATATAGCTAGCAAGGGGAAGAGTTTACATATTCTTCATTTCGAAAATTCTTAACACTGCTTATTGTATCAAACATGTAACATATCTGGACCTGAAGTACTATTTAATTGCTTTTTTGTTGTTAGCTATTTTTTTTACGAAATTGTTGATAATTAAGCCACTTTAGTACTGTAGCTGAGAAAATTCTACTTTTAGTGTTGGAAGAAAAAAACAGAGACTGAACAAAAAGTCATAAGACCAGCTATCATAAATGAATGTTGGCCCAGAGCACTAGAAAATCACATTATGTTGTTTTATGTTTTGTTGGTTGCCACTTTGATGACTATCTTTTGAATATGTTACCATTCACATTTATCACCACAGCACAAACCATCATTTGTGACCTCACTTGATGCTACCATCTGACTAATTTCTGTGTTCCTTTACTGTACTCTGTGTACTTTCAAAGAGCAGATTGTTATTGCTATCACTGTCACATTATTTTCCATTTTTTCCTGGCTAGAACAGTGGCAGAAACAGATTAGGTATAATGTTTTATAAGTGAATGCATGGTTAAAATATCTTATAAAATAAATATTTAAGTGTTCCATCTGTTTCAACAATCTGAATGTTTCTTTGGATATCTGTTACCTGAATTCAAAAGATTTAAAACTCAAAAATATTGCCAGAAGCTTCTAGCAGTTTCTAAAATTTACTTTTTAAAACATATTTGACCTGGAAAGGAAAATACTGCATAGACAGTGCCAATTCTTTTCTTTGCAAACCTTGTTAGTAATGTACAGGCCAACTCTTGAATAATAATACATGGTTGAAATGAGAACCAACCCAAGCTTCAAGGGTTGTTGGTGTATTTTATTTTTTTTTTTTTAATTCAATTCTTAACTTCAAAAAAGGTGCTGAAATTGTATCATAATATCAATTATCTTTGATTAAAAAAAAGTCACACAGAAATTACTCTTTTTTTTTTTTTTATAGACTTTAAAAATTCTTTAGGACGGAGGTATGTGATAGTCCTTCTAAGCCTCACACCTGTTACGTGTAAGTCTCGGAATTCAGTTTGATGTATTTGGGAGCATGAGGCTGTGGGCTGCAGAACCTAACTTGGTCAAAGTTAATTTTATTTAAAATTTCAGCAAGCAACTTTCCAACTCTCAGGAAGTGTGAGATCACTCTTAAAAGGGATGTCCTAAGAAAATGTCAGGGATTGGTGTGATGCTTACCTTAAAGGTATTTGTCAGATCTAAAATTTCAGTTGACTTGGAACTTAGAAATGTATGATCCTTGCTGTCATTAGTTCAGTTACCACTCTGCAGAACAGAATACTGAGCTTTATGAAGAGAGAAGAGCTTCTACTTCTTTGTGAAGGTTTTTTAAAAGTATTAAGGAGTTTGTTTCTTTGGGCTTGATAGATAGGTCATCTGAAAATTTCCTTCTCTAATAGATGGAATGGATAATTTTTAGGTGAAATTTCAGATTTGTGATTTCCTAATGGAAGGTAAAGAGAACTCTGAAACTCTAGGCCAAGTTGCTGCAAAATTTAGAAGAAAGGTTAGGTTATGGGTTATAAAGGTTTGTACAGGTGCTTCTTATAGAACCCAACTGCAGGGAAGTTACAAAAAGAAATGGAGTAAGAAGTACGTGATAAACACTACACAGTTGTTTTTATTTGTGCCGTATAGTGATAGGATACTTTTTTTTTTTTTTTAAATGTGGGGGAGGAGAAAATATAAAAAGACATTAAAAAAATTAAGGGGAGAAAATATCCTTGAAATGGAATGGTGAAAAAGCAAGATTGTTTAATTTTGTTGGTGTATGCTACAAATTGTAACAGAGCACTGATGATATGACTACTCATGATCATGTTTCTTTTCTGCTATCACAGTGCCTAGTCTAGCAGCCACACTACTAACACAGTCTCTGATTCCTAAATGACAAATAAATTCACTTCACTTCACCAGCACAAAATTCTAAGATGAAGCTGAACTTATTTCACACAATTCTTGGAGAATCTTGGGCTTGATTTTTACTTCCAGCACTTAGAAGTCTGAACTCCGAACTGATGCTGCCAGTAGTGTAGGCTTCTGTGAAGACTTATTACCAGCTCAAATGTCCAGGGGGAATATTTGTTACATCCTTTGTCTTACGTAGTCACACCTTTGTGCAGAGACTGTCACAAGCAAGCAGTTTTGTTCTTTATACTGTGATCTGTCCCTCCATCCTCTTAATTTCTCTCTCAGTGCTGAGCCTAGTCATCATGTACTTTAATAGCTTTAACAGTCCATAAATTGCAGACCATAAAATCCCACCAACCCATTTGCCCTCTTTTGTGTCCTTCGTTGCCTTCCTGTTCTGTTCTTTGCTTCCTTCTGCAGAGACAACTCTGTTTCAGTGGGTTTTATTTCTGTTTTTCAGGCTTTGACTCTTCAGTGTGCAAATTTCACTAAGCCAAACCTCTGTAGAGCTGACTCGGCATTCAGTGTCATTTGTCAATTTCATTGATCATTCTCTCACCAACAGGATGAAGGGAGACTTGCAGAGTCAGCAGCTAGCAACTGGCCTTGTCTAGGTTTATACTGTAAGAACCTCCAAATTAAAAATAAAGAGCTTTCTGATTTCTCTGCAGTGGGACTTTCAAAATGAATTAGAAAAAGTCTCTCAACCCTCTTGCTTCATTCAACTGTAATTTTTCTTATTAATTCTTTCTCATTTTCCAAAAGATGACTCTCCTGTGGAAAAGGAAATTGTGCTTTACATGTTTAAATAATCTCACATTTTATTCTATTTCTTGTTGAAACTCTACATCCACATGAGTCAAACAAGACTTCACATACTAGCGTATGTCCCTGCTCCAGTTTTCAGAAGGGGCATTATCAAAGTTTAAAGATGTATTTTCATCTCTTTCTCTATCCTCCCACCGCCCTTTGCTTGTCTTTTACTTGCATCATCTCTGTAATCCATACAGGAGAGTGTGTGTTTGAGAGAGAGAACAAATGGCTGAGTTGGGGATAAATATGGTTCCTTCTTAACTATCTAGCAAAGAAACTGTTTAATTTCAACTGAAGAGAAACTTTATAGCATTTTGACTGCTACAAATTCTCCTTAGACTGAAGCTATTTTCACAGAGGCTCCAAATTCTTGAAGAATAGAGTCTTTCCTAAACAGCTCTTCAATAAGTATTTCCATGGGAGCTGGATTGCACAGTCCTTTTACCACCTCTCTGTCCCTTCTTTCTCTTTCTGTATATATGCTCTAGACTCTTTTCTTTGTGTCAGGAAGCAGATCTACTGATTTTCCATGAAAGTGTCATCACTTTGTCACAGCAGAGGAACTAAAGATTTGCACAATGGATAGTCATCTATCTGTTTTTTGAATTTTCAATTCCTGAATACTGCTGCACCAACAATTCTATGTGAAGCAAATGCAGTTTTTTGTAGACAGGACATAGACCCTATGCATTCCCTTCTCCTTCCCATTGGTCCTTCTTCTCTCTTTTGGTCTTTTATGGGTCTCATATGTTAAAAAGGGTGGAGTTAAGATCTGAAATTTTGTACAATGTAGTGATAAATAAAAAAAGAGTATTACATTGTTATCCGTGGCAATGGTATTTTAAATTATTTAAATGCTCACTTAGTGACTGATTTCCAGTGTTGTTCTCTCTGAAGACATCATAAGCCTTAAGCCCGCAACCCATTGTTAAGGGACTGGAATGTAAACATAGTTGTTTTCAGTACTGAATTAAACAGTCGTGAAAATTCCACACTTCGTGGGTGCTCAAAATACCTTAGTGGTCTCCTTCCTTTTCATCATATAATGCAGGACTCTTTTGGAGGATTATCCTGGCAAAGTTTAATTTATGCTCCCTTACCAGGTTTATGAATGATGAAAGTGGTGATAGTGCTGCTGTTTTGGAAGATGACTTAATTGAAGTGGTGATTCTAGTAACAAATGAGTAAAGGATTCATATATGGTGTAGCATCTCACTGAATTCGCTGACTGAAATCTAAACTGAATTGTAGTTCGCAATATAAAAATCAAAAGAAAAATAATTTTGGTTCAAAGATGACAAAAACTGCCTTTCACTCTATAATGCTGATCATCAGTATTTGCAAAGAAAAGGAACACAGGCACAGGAAAATGTTACCACATTATTTAGTTTGTATACAAAACTTTAGCCACTGGCTCTTTTTAGTGTGGTTTTTAGAAAGTTGGTTGTGGTGTTCATTTGGTTTATTTATATAGATTGCTTAGGTAAAGAGCATAGCAAACAATAGTATTTGAATATCTTCCAAGGTACCTACATCTTGACAAGATTTAAATACTATTTAATCTATATTTTAAAGGTTTGTACACCCCCTTTCATCATCATGCTTCTATATATCAAGAAAATACAAATGTAACAACAATAATACTAATTATATAATTCCACTTTTCCAAATGGCAAGGGAAACTAGTTATTAAAATTGCTATATGTTTAAAAAAAAATTATTTAAATTTTTTCTCTGGTTTTGTCTTGGCAGACTTTGGAAGGAAGGATAGGGGAAAACCAGAACTAAATGTGAATCGTAATCAGGATAGCTGTCAGGACCCTGAACTCTAAGTCTGAAGTTCATTTAGCTCCTATAAAACTGTTTGTTTACCTCGGGTCAGTACTTGTTACAATGGAACCGAGCCCCTTTGGGAAGCTGAGGTCACAGAGGAAATTTGAAGGGAGTTAAGGTGCTCGGTCTTTATGAAAATGATTACATATACTACTCGCTTTGTTTTTGATGGTTATAACTGATAGCTGTTTGCTGAAGTTCCAAATCGAGCTACAGATTTTCTTTTTTAGTAGTGAAAATAGAGTCCTCTTGAATCCATGGAAAAACAAAACAGATATTTGAAATGTGAATCTGTGAGTCCTGCAATTTATTTTTCCCAAACTTAGGCTCTTTGTGAGAGACACTATCACAGAACCAGAGAATCGTTAGAGTTGGAAGGGACCTTAAAGATCATCAAGTTCCAACCCCCCCTGTCATGGGCAGGGACACCTCCCACTAGAGCAGGTTGCTCAAAGCCCCACACAGCCTGGCACTGAACACTTCCAAGGATGGAGCATCCACAACTTCTTTAGGCAACCAGTCCCAGTGTCTCACCACCCTCACAGTAAAGAATTTCTTTCTGATGTCTAATTTAAATCTCCCTCTTTCGATTTAAAACCATTACCCCTTGTCGCTACACTCCCTGACAAAGAGTCCCTCTCCATCTCTCCTGTAGGCTCCCTTTAGATACTGTTGTAGCTACTTTTTTTCCAAGTGAATTCTACAATCTTTTAATCAGGTTGTTGAAGGTTTTCACATACTTAGTTTGTTATTTGCTGTATATTCCTGTGATAACTTTTCTTTCATTAAATGAATGTCCTAATATAGAAAAAATATTTGATGTAATGTTTAAATTATTGATAATGTTTGTTTAGTCACCAAAATAGACCAGATTGTCTCTGTGACTATACATGTAATCTTAATATTTTACCAAACCCCAGATCTATAGCTTTCCTGAATGATAAACAGACATCCCTGCTGTGTGATTATCATGCTGTGTGATTATTTTCAATTGTATAGAGTGTATTTGTTGAGCTAGGGTGCAGGGGAGGAATATTTGGGTTTTCTACTCTTAAAAATGAATGAAAATACAAAAATATGTGTTCCAAATATTGTTGGTTTTGTGAATTACTTTCTGCTAAGGAAAAGTTAGCACAGGTATTAAATTAAGTGTTAAATTAACAGGAAACTTACCTTCAGTTTAAGAAGGAGATTTGATTTCTTTTTCATAGACCTTTGTCTTGCGTGCTGTGCACGTTATCCACCTGTGCCTTACAGTCTTAGGCATTGAACTGGAGAGGCTAGAGAGCTGGGCAGAGAGGAACCCGATGAAATTCAGTAAGGGCAAGTATAGAGTCCTGCACCTAGGGAAGAATAAACCCATGCACTGGTACAGATTAAGGGCTGACCTGCTGGAAAGCAGCTCAGCAGAGACCTTGAAGAGTGTGGTGGACAACAAGTCAGGGGGGTTGGAACTTGATGGTCTTTAAGGTCCCTTCCAACTCTAATGATTCTCTGATTCTACAATAACGTCTCTCACAAACATGAGGCAGCAATGTGCCCTCGTGGCCAAGTAGGCCAATGATCTTCTGGGCTGCATTAAAGAGAACTTGGCCAGGAGGTTGAGGGGGGTTATGCTCCCCCTCTACTCTGCACTGGTGAGGCCCCATCTGGAGTACTTGCATACATTTCTGGGCCCCCCAGTTCAAGAAGGACAGGGAACTACTGGAAAGAGTCCAGTGGAGGGCTACAAAGATGATCAAGGGAATGGGGTGTCTCTCTTATAAAGAAAGGCTGAGAGACCCTGGGTCCCTGTCCCTGCGTTTCTGTCTAGATGATCTTTGAAGGTCCCTTCCAACTCCTACAACTCTGTGATTCAATGTTGTTTGAATAGGATTAGAATCTGACTCAGCAGAGTCATAGAAACAGTAAAATCTGCTTTTACAATAATTTACTAAACATGATTTATATTATATGACTCAATGTAAAGAACTAGATTATGGCCAGATCTTCTGAATACCAAACAGCAGTAGAACTGAAGTGCCCACAAGGAAAGGGTATAGGAAAAAGGACACCTTAGGGAGAACCAATCTAGGGGAAAAAAACCTACAACTAAGCAAAAAACATAAACCCAAAACACCTCATAGTTTTAACTTCTTTTTTTCTTTTCTCTCTGCCCCCCTTGAAAAATCAAATTTTAAAAAAAATTATTAAAATTACATGCTTCATAAATTCGAGCTTGGGACTCATTAGAGTTTGTGGCTGTCAGATTTTGTCTTCAGTTGTTTCTGTACAATTCTGATACAATCGGGACTGAGATTAGTTTCTTTGCCATATTAAGTACTCATTGCAGCTGGGTGCATGGAAGAAGTATTGCTGAACTGTAGAAACTGGATGAGACATGTGACTTTTGTGGGTCCTTTGTCTATGTTGTCTTTGCACTTCTACTATCTCTGCCCTTAGGAAATATGCCTTCTGTGATCTTTAGGAATTTTTGCACTTCTAGCAGTAGATTGTCAGTTGCCTTTCTCGTTTTGTGAATCTAATATCCCAGCATACTAAAATCTCAGGGAAATGACATGTAATCTTTCAACCATGAAGAGAATCCTTCTATCTGTATGCTGTGATCTCAAAAGCAGATCCTTCCCTACAGAAACCTTCAGAGAACAACTGTGATAAACTCTTCCAAGAACACCATATGTTTTGTTCTTTAAATGTTTGCATTAAGTTTGAATGTTTAATAAAACTTTGCTAGTTGCCTTTGTTTACAATAAGGAAATTATTGTGCTTTTTTTCTTTTTTTTTTAATTTTGCCAAAGTAATTTCATTAACTGTCAGACCTGAAAGCATGAAATGTTTGTGCTGCAAGGTTTGATTCCTTTTTAAGTAACCAGACTGGATCTTAGAACTAGTGTTCTTTTGAATAACAAATACCAATGCAAAACAGAGAGGACAACTAAGCTGTAACAGATGTTACAATTAGGAACTTCAGATGAGCAGAAAATCATCTTGGTTCCACACAGAGTTCAGTCCACAACTTTGTCCCAATAAAATGAGTGGCCAAGAGTCTGCTGTGATCACTCCCAGATGTATACCATACAGTCTGCTGTGTTACTGCAGTGACCTCTTCTAACAACGAGTGGTAGGTATTTCAGAGCTTGGTGTGATGATAATCTGACATATATGCAGAGAGGGAAAAGAAAGAAGAAGGCTGCTCTGACATGGGGACTGCAAGGATTATATGGTGCAACAGTGCTAAGAAATGGTCAGTGAGAATAAGGAGAAAATACAGTTGGAGGGCATTGCACAACAGCATTACTCTTAGGTGTTGTAGGCTTTTCTGTGCTGAATGGTTCATATCTCATTTTCCATGACAGAGCAGTAGCTGCAAGAGATCTCTAAGGTCATTTTGGACTCCAAATTCAAAGGCATAGTTCCCCATTGTCTCAGTCCAGATTATTAAAGTATTCAACTGGAAGAATGCAGTGATAGCTAGAACTGAAGCTTGCTGTACAAGGTGAATGACTGGGTGAGAATCTTAAATACTAGGTTAACTGTAAGATAACTTGTTTGGTGTTGGCTAAACTATATGTGTAAAATGTTGCCATTTAATAATAATTGAAGTCTGAAAAATCTACTGAAGAAAGATCTCTGACAAACTATTTCAAATAAGAAAAGAAAAAAAAATCCACAAAATCCCATGGTCACAAAGATGAATATTTTTCTAAAGGTCTGAAACAAATTTGGGATTTTCAAAGCCACAGGCTTTTGGCAGTTTGCTTGTTTTAATCCCATTAGAGCAGATAAAGAGTAAAACAACAATAGAAAAGTGAGCAAGTAGCATCGTATTTTACAGGTCAGATTTTTTACTTATAAGTAGTGAATGAATTTAATAGTGGGAAATGGAAAGAGGAATTATGTCAAATTATATCTGGACACTCTGTGTTTCTCCACTTACTGTTTGAGTTAGATGTCTACTTAGGACTTGAATTTGCAAATACCAGTAACTTTATGGGCATGACCAATACTTTTATGATGAAGAGGAATTTCAAAGAGGAGATTTACAGTTCTATTACATGTTCTCTCTCATGGACTATAAAATAAATAAAGCCTAAATGTGAATTTTTAAAACATCTCAGTTATAATCTTTGATTACTAGAGAAACTTGCAGCCTTGTATGGACCTGTCTTTTTTTCTCTCTGAATATGCAATAGAGTACTTCGTGGCAGTTTAGGCTGTAAGAGTTAGACTCCCACAAAGCTGGGTGCTCTCATTGATTTGAAGGCTCTGAAAGAATCCTCTTTCATGACAGCAAAATAAATATGGAGTTCAAACAGAACTGTATTAGGAATTGTGTTTTTGGATTTTTTTTTTGTTTGGCTTTTTTCTTTGTTTTCTCTCTTGCCATGCATAAAACGTCCAGGATTGAGACAAATATTTCATGTGTAAAATTTTCTGTTTCTCTTTCATGAGTTGCAGTGACAGCGACTATGATGTCTGTGGGTGGGTAAAATGACTATCGGTGTTACAAAGCCAAACCTATACATCTAAGTATGGATTTTCAGTGGATTTCTTAATGCAAAGTAATTTCTCGATATAAGTCACTACATTCCTTTAAATAATATTTAAATGATCTGTTAATATTACGAAGAAGAGTTAAACAGAATTTGAAATGATGCTGATCTTACAAATTTAAATAATAATATTTTAAAAAAAATCTGCTGACACAAATGTATTAGAAACAAACCTATATAAAGGAGCAGTTAACCCAGAACTATTGTGAGAGATATTATATATTGTTTGACATACTTTCATATGAGCAAGCAGAAGTACCCCATCCTTTTAGACTGTGGTAATGTGCCTTATTGTTAAATTCAATAGGAAAAGCTATTCATACTGTAGTATGATTGAAAAGAAAATTGAATCCTTTTGATGTTATAAATGTGTCTATTACTGCATGTGCACACAAATTTTCCATGGAAATTATGGTGAAAGTAGTGATTCTCCTAGAAAAATGCATTAGTGTTGACATGTTCAATTTTAGCCACATCAGAATATAAATACACTTTAACCATGGTCAAATTGTTGGGAATGTATATAGTGTATCTACATAAGTCAGTTGTCTGTCTAAAAATATATGTTCCTATAGTCCAGTTATGCTCTCTGTTTCAGCTGAAAGGGAAATTAAAAACAGCGGCTCACACATATCACTATTTTCTTACAACATTGTGTTTTAAAATATTTCAGTATGTGAAGCATATTTCATATAGCTGTTTATGCTTACTTTTTATTTTGAAAAAAACCAAAATATACTTAACAGGATTTTGGATATGAAGCAAATTATATGTGGGAAGTTGACTGTCCATTCACTTGCATAGCAATTGGTTCTGTGTGTGAAGTGCTAAATTTTCATTGTAGTGGAGATAATCTATGTTCCTTTGCATTGACAATTGAGTATATCCAATAGCTAAAGATTTATGGTAGTGGCACTTTCATAGTTTGCAGTTTGTCCAAGATCATAACTAGAAAAGACAATTATTTTTTTTTGTGTGTCCATGAAGCCTACTGTATGCCATCAACTAACCTCACCCACTCTGTTTTAAAATGTGTAGCTAAATGTACTTTGTATATTAAGGTACAATAAGTTAGGTCATAATGCAGTAAGAACTAACCTGACATAAGCAATCAGGAAAACATTTTGTGTACTGCATTGTAATTATATAAAAGCACCAATGGTTTTTTGCGAGGTGAAACTTTAATTCTTCAGAGCGCACTTGGTATAGCTATGGCAATAGTACTTCTCGTTGTTTGAATCCATTGAAAAGTACACAATACATGTTGCTTCCTTGTTTTTCTGGTTTGGTGGTGGGGGTTTTTTGTTGGTTTGGGGATTTTTTTGTTTTGGTTTTTTTTTCTTTTTTTTTTTCCCCCCAGTCTTAAGGGACAGAGATTTAACTTGCTTCTAGCGAACTTCATAAAATGATAGAAAATTAAAAGGGACCTTAGAAGGGCTTGCAGTTCCATATTTAGATGACAGATAATTTTATTTAATACCTGTATAGTTAGTGTCTGTCCTACCATCAGATTCTCGTACTTCTGCAGTGTGATTTGTTTTCTTCCACTGGAGGAATGGAAGTAGTTACATGAATGAGAGTGCTAAACGCAAGTGCACAAGAAGAGAAACTTATTAGAAACACTATCTTGAATATTTTAAATTGAGAAGTATTTCTTCTAAGGTAAAAATTTAGATTTCTTTTTTTTTTCTCCCCACAGAAGGCTGTAAATGTTTTTCCTTTTTATTCAGGTGATTGATTTCTTGTGCTGGACCATAATACATGCTGGACCTAGTTGTTTGGGTTCTTTCAAGTGAATTATCAATATCTTAACATTTAGGACATATATCTGAAAACAACTTTTCAACTTAATAAGAATCCTGCTAATTTTCTTTGTCTTTTATGGCAAAATGCTGGAAATAATAAATCATTAGTTGGTCTAATTTTTCCATATATTACTATTTTGATGTTTAAAATGAAACGGTAAAAACAGTGGAAATTAAATAGAAGAGTGACACAACATCAAGTATGGTACAGTAGAAGAGGTTGGTTGGTAGCATTCTGATAACAAAAGCAGCACTTGTACATGGTAAATCCATAAAGTTCCTACTTAGCAAAGAAGACAGCCACCACCAAATCACAGAAATAAATATACTGAGAGGGAAGTTACACTCCACAAGGAATGTGAGGAGAACAGACAGGGTCAATTTTACGATAAACTATGGGTTCTTCTGGCAGAATGCAGACTGCCTTCAATGCTTTAGATGCTTGTAAAACAAGGAACTTGGTCATGAAGTTATTTTTAATGCTATAACCTCTAAACTCTGCTTGTGATTTGAAACTCAGTTTCTTGCTTAAAACTCAGTGGAGTAATTTGTGAGAAAATGTGAATCTTGATTCATGGATGTGAATTTCTGCATTAAAAGAAATTATTGTAATTACAGTTGCATTAGAAGAGAGAAGACAGTGAAAATTAAATTATTACATTGATTAGCTCATTGATATCCTTTGTTCTAAATCATCACAGAGCATTAGTTTAGCTGGAGGAGAAGAGGTGAAAAATATTTCTCTCTGATCTACCTTTTTCTAAGAACTAGGAGCAATAAGATTTGCAAACATGTTTTACTGACTGGGAAAAGCAAATTCTCTTTATGTTTAATAAATCATATGCTCTTAAACACTCTAGGAGTTTTCCATGATCATATTCTTCTTTTTTTTTTTTTTTCTTTACAAATCTGTCCCTCAGTTCCCTCAGTATCCATAAATATCAACAATAGCGCACAGTCTTAGTAGCTGGTAACAAAATCTTGTTGATCACAGATTGTCGTACTGACAATGATTTTAGCAATGCAAGTTTAAAGAACCTCCTTGTCTCCCTCTTAGTACTTTATTGCAAGATGAGCCTAGATCGGTTAGGTAAATAAATTATGGTATGGTCTTCAAATTAAATTTCTGAACATACTTGAAAGGAAATTAATTTATTTAACAAAATAAATCTTACGAAACATTTTAAGCAATTAATACTTAGGTGCCTTCTTTTCAAAGAAACAGGTAAACATATAACTTGAAGTTAAAACCTTCAGCTTTGTGTATATATTCTGAAATAGTACCATAACTGGAGGAGCAGCCCATTGGGCATTTTGACATTTTTAAAAGGCAGAAGTTCAGATCTTCAACTAAGATACATGTAGGCTATTTCAGAGTAAGAATGATTTTATATGCATCTAATTCTTCCTGGTGCACTGAGTTTGTTAGGTTCTCAGTACAATTGAAATACTCTAGCCATTTTGAAATACTGTTAGCCCTCCAACAGAATGGTAATTTCAAAATCATCTTCATCTATAGTCAGTTATCTACTACATAAATTTTCTGCTGTGGTACGGGAACAGCTTTCATGAAAATTAAACATATGAATCTGGCTTTTAGTCCTGCTAGCATGGATGACCGATAAAGTTACTATCATCATTATTATTATTATAATATCATAATTATTAATGGGTGCATATTATATAAAGCTTGAAAGTGCTGATATTTTGCAAAACAATGACATACTTTTTTGCTTGTCTTTGTTTCCTTTCTTTAACTCCTCTCTTTCCTTCCTCTCTTTACTCTTTACCTCTTTTCTTGTCAGCTAAGTTAGTGTATCTTTTCTAAATTGTTCAGAATCCAAGTATAGGTGGATATATTTACACAGAGTGAATTATGGCTGGATGTGCTCTTATGTCAACACATGCCATGTTGATTTCTTATAAAATAGATCATTATTCTGTGTGGCATATGTAGTATTACTAGACTGACATGATTAAAGCCAATGGGTCATTATTAGCATCTAATTAAAAGAGACTAATAATGTGTCCATGTATACCAGCTATTGTATTATATTTCCCTTTACAGAAAAAAGTGATTCAAGCTTACATGAGAATATGCAAGTTACATGTCTTTTCATATATTATACTTAATATAATGGGGGGTGTGGGCTGTGAGTCTGAGTACAAGCTGTCAGTTTTGCTGGAAAGTTCTGTTATATTTGCAGAAGTGAAACCCTAGGTTATAAGAAAAATATACTTTGGCAAGGGGTATCTAAAAGTGCAAAAAGCATTTCTCTGAATACACTTAAGAAAGATGTTTTATTGTCGTGTGACTGTACCGACACACGAGCGATTTAATTATTAACACACATGGAATAGAAACACAGTTTTTTTGTGTACCAAGACACTTGTAAAGTAAATGCACTGTGGGGAAAGGGAAGAAACTGAGTACAATGAACGTGCTTAAGCCTAGACTGATTCCTTACTTTCACTTTTTATTGTCAATTGATTATTTGGAAATCATAATTATCTCATAGTGATGGCAATTCAGGAAAATGTCATGTAGATGAATCAAAAATGCATGGAAACAAGAGTTTAAGAATATTGATAAAGTGTGGGTGTGGGTAAAACATGTATACTAGGCCAGGCTATTTCAGTTTGACAGGTTTGCTTGAACATGGATTAATCGCTGTTTATAGAAATAAATTGCACGATACACATTGCTTCTTAATAAATAATTTGATTTTATCCCTCTGTTAAAAATGCATTATTACTATACATTTAAGGCTGTATAAATGAAACTGCAATAAGAATATTATTAGCATTGACAATTTCTTCTTCCAACTTTAAGATAATGCTTTAAACTTGGTTTTGTCTTCTTGGGTTTGCCGCCATACTTGGCATTTACATCATAAAGGTCAGTGTGAAGACAGGAAGACTTTTTGCAAATACAGATTTCAGACAAGTTCTAGTAAATAATGATTTCTACCAGTTTTTGAACTCTAATGATGCATCAAAAAAAGTTTTGTGGGAAGGATTTTTTTCCTAGTTCAAAGCAGAATATAGGTTTGTTTTGTGTCACCATCCAAGTTTTCCAAAAGTATATCAGAATCTTGCCTACAGATTCATATGTGCAGAAAACGTGTAAAAATTGAACAACTAATTCTTGGATGAAGTAAATTATGCTAATTCCTAAAATTTACATATTAACCAACTCTATTGGTTATCTTTTGGTCATTTTTGCCTAAAACACTTTTTCTTTCTAATGTTGGTTCTGTCATTCTCTACTATGTCCATGTTTCCCTTTCACATTATTAATGACTTCTAAAATTTCTGTAAACTTTATAATTACTAATCTTGCCATTTTAAACTATTACATTTTTTTGTTTGAGGGTTCTCAAACTGATTCACAGGCATTAATTAAGTTAATTAAATTTCTGTAATATCTAACTTGGAATAAATTTATCTATTATATTTTTCATGTGAATTATTTATGGACAAACTATGAAGACATTAAGTTTAAGCTCAGTACTAGGTTTTAGGTGTCTTATTCCCCTGTGTTTAACCTTCTGGTGAAGATTTAGATTTTTTATGTAATGGAAAAAAAACCCACCAAAACCAAATCAGTCAGAGTGAGATTTAAAATTTCAAACACAAAGCGGGGAATTAGCAAGTCTAAGATTTTGCTATTCCTTTGGGGTGCTGATACCTCAGTTGGGGGGGTGCGTACCCCCGAGAAAAAGTGCCTACGCTTTTTCTTAGTTGTTGTGAATAAGACACTCTTTTTTTTTTTTTTTTTTTTTCCTCAAAGGAAAATGACAGAAGGCACTTGCCCTGGAAAGTGAGATAACTTAAGGTCAATTACTTTTTCAGTCTGAGGTTCTTCAGTCCATGTCTTTGGCCCATTAGGGCAGTGCCACACTAAACAGGCTCCATGCTGGCTTGGAGAGGCTAGTCACAAAGGTCTTTCGACACTACTAGCAAGAACAAGATATCTGCTGGGACAGAGAAAGTGCAAAAGAAAGCTTGATCTTCTAGTTTAATGTTCCTAGAAAAGAAAAAGTTTTGTTTCTTCCCATATCTGTCTGACCAATCATCTACTTGTAACAAAAATTAGTCACAACCACATCACTGCTGTAAAAGAAAAGTAGTAAGAACAAATGCATTTTCTATGTATCCTTTCCAAGTTTATTAGAAACTCAGAGGATGCTTGCTCTGCTGTAATCTCCAGTTAGACCTAGTTTCTGTATCCAGACCATGCTCAAGCAAGATGCAGGTGGCAGAAGCATTGTCCTAGTGGTTTAAAACCAGAGAAAGATGCATTTTTTATTTTTTTTTTTTTTTTATTATTTTTTTTTTTTTTTTTNNTTTTTTTTTTTTTGGTTAAAGCATTCCTAGAGTTACAAAGTTGTGAGTGTTGCTTTTGTTTGGGTTTCTTGTCCCCTAGGGGTACGCTGCATTTAAGCAACTAAATTCTGTTCATTCTATTGTCAATGCCTTAGCCTGTGTAGGTGCTTAATTCTAAATGACTTTTTAAAAAGCAAGAGGTGGTAGTGGCATACTCAGAAATAAAGTGGTACTGGCTTGACCTCTTAAATCTCTTTCAAAGACTACTGGAGTGTTTCCATTCAAAGTACCCACTTCTTGTCTTTAATTACTAAACTATTATAGCTTCTCTCTCAGTAGAGATTCCTAATTGTGAGGACTGGGGTTGTGAACTTTATCAGACATCAGTTAGGCAGAGTTGCCAAGCTCATGGCTGTATACTTATGCCTTCCCCAAGAAACCAGTATTTCCATTATAGCTAGACTTGGATATTTGTTCTTTGTGGTTCTGGTTTGCTTGCTCTGAAACCTAGGAATTAGGTAACTCTTATGACTTTACATATCATTTTTCTATCTTAACCCACCACAGCAAAGTTTTCAATCTCTCATCTGAAAAATATTATTATTGTCCAAGGTTAAGCTCTTCTAAGTTTTCAGAGGCTGTGAAGATCCTAAAGATATTGGCAAATGGAAGCCAAACTTTGAGAAACTTGGAATTCAATACTGTGTGGAAATCAGCATTAGGGCTTGGAAACTTCGTAGCTGAACCACTAAGTGAAAGATCTGGATGTGTCCAAACAAGCACATGCTTTAACTGAGGTGCAAAATGCATTGTTTTGGCTTCAGAAAAAGAACTAGCTAAGTCTTATGATATAAGTGCATCTGGTGCAAACAAATACACTTACCATCCCAAAACGAGCATTCAAAATCAAATGGAAGTAATTGTTTTTTATAAATATTGTCGTTATCATACCAATTTTAACTTTGTAAACTAGAAATTTGAAAGTAAGCAAAAAGAGGGTAAACCATAAAACCAAGCAATTGTCCACTTCTGGGATGCAATTCATGGAAACAATAGCTTTAAAGTAAGTATGTATGTAATTTATTTTTAGGCATTAAAAAATAGAAAGTGAAAATAGTGTTGGAGATGGATACTGTCATGAAGAACAGAAAGAAACTATGTTTCAAATATATTATTTTAAAACTTGTTTGATCTGTGCCCACAGTATAGTATCTTAGATTCTATCACCTCTTTAGTTGTGACAGATAATTTTTCGTGGACTAACACGCATTAAGTATCCTAAGTTAATGCCCATATATATATATATATATATCCTTGCCCTCTGGCACTTCTAGAAGTAGCTATACAATAGCTCTGCCTCTTTCACTGTAAGATTAGGTAGTTTGAATTATTTCACATTTATTGTAGAATGCACAGGACAAGAGACTGCTGGATGAGGTGTGGAGCAGCTGTAGGCACTCTGTCTTGTTTGCACGCAAAAGCTTGCACTCGGTACACATACTACCTTTTTCTGATGATCACACTCTTCTTTAGTCTTACTAAGGGCACAAGAAATGATAGTTGAATGTAGCTAAATGTATACAAGTAGCATCCAGGAAAATTGATATCTAAAATGTTTCATAAACTTTTCACAGTTGTTGTTACATCAATAGTTTGAATAATAAACAAGAAATTAAAGCAGCTGCTCATGCTGTCATTTACCTTGGAGTAGGGCTAAGCCTGAAAGTCTCTAAAATAGGCTACACTTGTTCACAGGCCTGTATAAAACTGATGTGAAAATTTAATTAGGCCCAAAGTATCACTAGAGTGAAGAATATAAGCCGGAATATACATTGCTTGTTGCTAACATGTAAGAAGAGTGTCCTTAAGAGTCTTTTTACTAAATTTGGAAAACAAATTATAGTCAATAAAATCAGTGATAAAACATTCTAGGTGTTTCAAGATGCCAAGGAAAATTTGTTCAGGAAAATGTAGATTAATAACCATACAGATGCAGTTTTTTCCATTTAAATCTATGAAGCTGTGGGCACTCAGGGTCTCATAAGGGACTGCACTGCCACCTCACAGCAGAGGGTGCCTAATTGCTTATCATCTCACTGAAGTTTTAAATAGAAGGTACAAATTACTTTGTTTCTCATCAGTCAGCAAGCTGTTTATTGCAGTAAATGAGTCATGCCCCTGTATTTCTGCCATACTAGTTCAGAGGTCTACAGGTGTGATACCAACAATCAGAGATCTTATTATAGCCTGTAGGTGTAAAATTATTTTTCTTTCTTTGCATTCCTGCATAGATTTCATTTGCATTTTTTCCAGTATGCTTTCATATCCATCATCAGAAGTTCTCAGTAGTGATTACCAGCTTTTGTTGTTGTATGTTGCTTTTCTGCTACTTGGTATGGTTTATTTTTAATATTGCTTCTGACTACTGCATGTGCAGGCTTGTCTCAGCAGTTCAGTCCTGAGTGTCAGGCATTCAATTAAACAGGGTATTTTATTTTATTCGAGGAGACAGCAGTGTGTCTAGCCCAGTAACTATCTGAGTGAGTAAGAAGGAAGGCAGGCAAGCAAATATTTCTCTAGAAAATGGCATAACATCTGCAGCCAAATGTGAAAAGATCACAGGATTAGCTTTTCTTTAACACTATTATTTCCTTTCAATAGAGTGTAAAATTTTGAGGGATGAAGTTTAATACTGGGTGTTGTTGCAATAAGATTGGTTTTGCATGAGTGACATAACAGCAATAAATTTGTATATCGGTTTTGGATAATACCACTTGGTTATATGCTTTTTATGGGGTTTTGTGAGTTCTTATGCAAACTCATTTTAAGGTGCACATTTTCAGGTGTGTGTATATACTGATCTATGTGTAATATTTTGAAAGATTTACATTTCAAGCAACTCTTTTTTTTTTTTTTCCTATATGTTTGAAGTTCTTGACTTCACTTGGACATTGAAATTTGAATGCAAAAGAACTATTTGGGTGTCATTAAAAGGAGTTTAAAATTCCATACATTATGCTACAAGTATGGTATTAACAAAATATGCTGATACGAGTATTTGTTACTTAAGCTGTAAACTGTTAAGAAGCACCCAATGATTTAGCAGCCCGTGATCTGTTTTCAAAACCAACTTTATATGTTCAAGATCATAGCTATGTTTTCTTTTTAACTTTGCCTAAAATGCATTCCTGAGGCCCATCATCTTGCCATTATTACCAACCCACTAAAGTAAAATACATGGGTATGTTTTACATAGCTTAAATAATAAGATTTTGCCAGCTTGACTCGTGTTGGCTGAAACTGGTTATTAAGTGTTTGCAAGAGTAAGTCACTGTTGCAGCAGAGGGGACAGAGCTTGCATGAGAGTGTGTTAAGTAGCTGAGGACCAGTAGCAGGTACCAGTACAAGTTGGAAGCTGCACTGTTGGAGAGCAGTGTAGGGGAAAAGGACGTGGGGGTCCTGGTACACAGCAGGATGGCCATGAGCCAGCACTGTGTCCTAGTAGCCAGGAAGGCCAATGGCATCCTGGGGTGTATTAGAAGGGCTGTGGTCAGTAGGTCAAGAGAGGTTCTCCTCCCCTTCTACTCTGTCCTGGTGAGACCCCATCTGGAATATTGTGTCTAGTTCTGGGCACCTCAGTTCCAGAGGGACAGGGAACTGTTTGAGAGAGTCCAGGCCAGAGCCACAAAGATGATGAAGCGAGTGGAGCATCTCCCATACGAGGAAAGGCTGAGGGAGCTGGGTCTCTTTAGCTTGGAGAAGAGGAGACTGAGGGGTGACCTCATTAATGTTTATAAATACTTAAAGGGTGAGTGTCAGGAGGATGGAGCCAGGCTCTACTCAGTGACAGGCAGTGATAGGACAAGGGGCAATGGGTACAAGTTGGAAGACAAGAGGTTCCACTTAAATATGAGGAAAAACTTTTTCACAGTGAGGATAACAGAACACTGGAAGGGGCTGCCCAGAGAGGTTGTGGAGTCTCCTTCCCTGGAGACATTCAAAATTCGTCTGGATGCGTTCCTGTGTGACCTGATGTAGGTGTTCCTGCTCCAGCAGGGGGATTGGACTAGCTGATCTTTCAAGGTCCCTTCCAATCCCTGATATTCTGTGATTCTGTGACTCAAGTTTATACCCTTTCACCTAACCTAGCTAAAGATGGAGGGTTGCACATGCTCATGACACAAGATATCTTTGATTTACTAGACACTTAAACCTGTAAAGTCACTATTGAAAATAGGGTTTGGACTTACAGATATTTTTTTTCCACCACAAGAAATAGTCTTGCTACAAGAGTTAGTCATCCAAATGGGGCATATATTGTTATGTTTAATATTCAATTCAAATATTCAATTAAATATTATATTCAAATTTCCATTTTGAATGTAAAATATCAAATGGTCCAAGTAATAGTATAACTAATAGTTTACAGGTGGTTAGAACATTGAGAGCTGTTACTGTACGTTTACATAACATATAGAATGCTAACTACACCCACAATCTTACATTACAGTTAATTGCCATCCAGTAGCGGTATTTTCCACTGGAATTTATTTGGAGGTCAAATGGAAGGACTTTGATAATGTAAAGTTCATAGGTCCAAAAATTTTAAACAGAACAAGACAAGCTTAATGTCTGCATACAGGACTAGTCAGCTGAACATTTCTTATATGAATTACCTAAGTGGAATTGACATTTGAGTATGATTTCATTAAATAATGCAGCCCTACTTATATCCAACTTTCAAATACAGAAATTCAGGAAGACTACATCTGTTAGTATAGGCTGTCTCTCTTGATAAACTCTTACTTCTCAAGCTATATTTTTCAACCTTAGTAGAAAGAAGTCAAAAGGAATGACTTTTTCGCAACATCAGACTGCTGCCTTCTCTTTTCTCTTCGGATAAGGATAATGCATTGTCAAGAGCTGAACTAGCTCCTGCTGGTGTATTAATTAATACCACCACCTGGATCTATCAACGGCAAGACAGCCAAATTCACACTAGAGGATAAAAAACAATCTGCACCTTGTCAGCCCTGCCACGCTGGGAGTAGTCACAGGTCTGTGGCTCCTGGTAATTACTCACCCAGGTCTTCACACTGCCTGCATTTCCATTTTGATTGTTGACATGCACAGTACTGCCTCATCTGCCTAAAAAGGTGGGAAAAGTGAACAAAGTATGTCAGGCCTGGTAATTACACCACTGTCACCTTTCACTCTCCCAGCTATTGGACCCCATCAGTAAAATGATAGTTATCATTCTCCTGTTAACTGTTTTATTAAAAGGGAATGATTATGTTAACTTGAGTGAATGAGTTGACACTAAGAATCAACACCTTCTAAGCAGCTGTGAAAACATTTAGAAAGGTTTTATGTACCAAGAGCCTAAGTGGAGTGAGAACGACAAACTACAGGTTGAATAAATTAATAAAAAATGGGAAAAATAATAATTCAGATTTTTTTTTTTTTGTGGTTGGAAGAATGTGTTCAAATTCCTGAAAAGAAAATAAACCTGTATTTTTAAGGGTCTGGATATATTTAATAGAAAGCGCCTATAAAATAATGAATTGAACTACTGAGCAGAGTTCACTGTGTTGTGCCAGGAGATTTACATTTCCAATACATTCCAGTTTTTATATAGTATTTGTTTCAGGACAGGAGAAAGAAACTTCTGCTTTCTGCACAAAACAGAGTAGGTCAAGAATGTCTCAACATTTCTGACCTCTATTTAAGGAGGGACGGTACAACCCAGTGCATGCTTTTGTTGAGGGTTCTACAGGATGAATCCACAAAGTTTATTAAAACTCACTGATTTGGATTTGTTAGTGGAGAAAGTATCATATCAAAACTGATTTACAGTATAGTGGACAAAATAATTTGGGACAATGTGTCAGTGATGCAATTAGAGAACTTCAGACATGCTTCTACTTAGTTTGCTGATTTCTTTTAAATCAAATAATATAGAAGGAACCTGTTTACAGTGTTGATATATGGAGTGATAAAGCATATACACAGAAACAGGTGTTAAAGAAGATCATGTTTTAAGGCTAGGAAGATCTTCCTCACTTGTGGGACATTGGAACAGGCAGGGGAGGTTGTCTTTGTGAGTCAGAAATCCAGGATAAGATTAAGCTTGGTGCTGATTATTAGACTTGGTGCTATTTCTTTTCCATTTCCTAGCAGAATGAATTGTCAGGTGAAAGATCAGCTATCAGTAGTTTAGATACATATGGAAAATGCAGCTTTGCATGCATCATGAAGATAATGATGGCTAAATACTACTTTATGAGCACTTAATGGTGTTTGTAATTCAAATTGTTCACCCTCTGTAGCGAGAAGAAAAGAATTCCAAATTTATAGTCACTTTGAAGTCTAAGGTACCTCCTACTCATACCAGTAATTGATAGGACTTTTGTATTTGTTCTATTTTATGAGAAAAAAGGTAATACAGATCTTTATAACCAGTTTAGAGGACAAAGATTGTCCCATATTTCAACTAAAAAGAAGCACTTAACCAACCAACCAACCAGAAGCGCTACTGCAAATTCCGGAACAGAATTTAGATCCCAGTAATGTCCATTTCTCATATGTGGCTTTAACATTATTATTGTTGTTGTTATTATTATGAAGCAAGTTTGCCTTTTGAAGGTCAAAAACGCAAGTTTGTTGTGAATCACAACATTTCAAAAAGGTTCAAAGTGAACCCATAGCTTGGATGGAGGGATGGCACTTTCCAGTGATTTCTTTTTCTGAATCATTGAGCAATGCTTCGATTCACATTTTGTGCCTTCATTCTCACACTACTAGTTTATTCCTAGTATGTTTTTCTTGTACCTGGTGCCAAAGTAACCAGCTGTGTATTACTTTGTGTTTGCATAGTGCCAAAACAAGGAATTAATAAAAAAATCATGTAAATAATAGTTAAACAAAACCTTTCAGCCAAAAATGATTAATGCAAAATAAATTAAAATTGCATGGAGGCAAGCCTTCCTGAAATACAATTTGAATTCACAAAAACTAATTCCTTTATGAAATGATTTACAGAAAGATAATGTTTATTTCTCATGTCAAGTTATAAAAACTGCAGGTAATGTAGGTAAAGAACATACATTACCCTAGCTGTGTTTCTATTGTAAATAAATGTTGTGTTTGTGTACCTATTCCTTTTTTAAAGCAGCAAAATATATGGGCTGATTAAAAAATAATACCCTGACAGCAGTTGCGTGACCAAAGGTGCTGCTCTTCTAGCTCAGTTTTCTGTTAATTCTTCCATTCAACTTCTTTCATCATCTTCAGCCACTTAAGTATCATTTAGTATGAGATATGCAATAATAGTGTAGTACTTCACATCTTCCTTTTCTTTCACCTTATGCTTTTGTGTGATTGAGATTAAATAGATTTTGAAATAATTTTGGAATGATGCTTGTAAACCAGATACAGTAAAATTACTGCATCACAATACTGGCAAATAATTTTATAAACTAAGACATGACTTTCAATTTTATTTTGATTTGAAACCTATTAAGGTTAATGAGTGGGGTCTTCTCTCATCTTCTCTCATCTTGTAATTGCTGTGTCAGGTCACAAACCCTTTACATAAAATTCATATTATAGTAATAAAAAAAGCTCTCAGCTTGAGCTAAACTAGTCAGTAGGTCTGTTGTGCAGAGTGTTGGAGTTATCTTTTTTTAACCAAAATGTAATAATATATCCATATGTTCAGGAAAAAAGGAAGGTGTCATTTTCATCAATTACAATTAATTTTTAACCATAAACCAGTCCACAAATGGATGCATCCTTGTCATCTTGTAGTCTGCTTATTCTCTCCTCTCATCAGAGGTTCTGAGAGTCCAGAAATCTGGGAATACAATGTTGTCCCCCTGTCTATTACAATGGGGATTATGGACAAAAACTAATGAACATTCAAAAGGGACTGCTTTACTATACAGAGTTATCATTATACTATTGCATTTGAAACACACGGTTGTTAACATAAGCCATTGTCCTGGTTTGAGGTAAAACAGAACTACTTTTCTGTTCAGTAATTATATTTTTTTAGCTGGGTCTCTTCTAACTAACTAAACTCTGAAATTAACAGCATATTGTTCAGAAACTGTTCATTCTAACAGTGATAAGACCTGATAATACCAAGGAATGGTATGCAGAGAAGCCCTTGCTTATACTTACTGCTATAACAGCCAAGGTCAAGTAAATTCGTTATTTGCCCCATTGGAGGGTCAGAAGTGGAAAAGTGTAGAGGGTTCACACCTCTAGGGAGGAGTGGAAAGGACAGGTGACCCAAAACTGACCAACAGGGTATTCCATCCCATCTGCATCATGCTCGGTATAAAAGCTGAGGGATCAAAGGGTCAACTCTCTTTCTTCAGTGGCTGATGTTGGAGGAGGACCCTGTCTGTTTGTCTGCTTTTGATCCCGATCCGAGCATTCCTGATTCCATATCTGGAATCCAGTTCTTGTCCATTGCCAAGTCCAGTCTGGGACTGTTCCCTGTGCCTGCTGGTGATGTGATTGTTACCTTGGGAGCTTGATAAGTTTTTGTATCTACTGTATACTTTTTTATATTTTTATTATTTCATTATTTATTAATATTTTCGTTAGTTTAGATTTTTCTTAAACTGCTAAATATCTTTAATCTCTTCCTTTCCTCTCTTTTTCTTAGAGAGGGGAGGGAGGGGCCATCTGTCGCTCTAAATGGTTGATCCAGCCAAAACTACAATAGCTATCCTCTTGGTATGTTCTTTTGAGTTATAAATTTATTCTGTACAGTTTTTGTCTTACGTTTGTTTTGTCATGATAAAACTTTCATTGATCAAATATCTTCTCCTGCACATTTCTCTGTCTCTTTTATTTGTAATCTATTATTAAAGTACTTACTTGAATTGAATGATAAAGACAGAAACTGTTTTACACCATTAAAAGTTTCTGAATGTATGGGCAGGTATCTATCCAGTGGAACTACAGATATAGAGAGAAGTCTAGAAGTTATGTTTTGCAAATTCATGCATTCTTCTGATACAGTTTTTCCACGTAAGCAATTGTAAACAATTGTAGCTCAAAAAAGTGAAATTTTAAACTTGTGTATATGTACGAACTCTGCTGATACTCCCTATCTTTTGGAGTTCTTCCTCAAAATGTCAAAGATTTCTGCCAAGGTAAGCAGTCCATAAGTGAAAGCTCAGTATATGTTTAAATCAAGAACAGTTAACGTTTGCTGACTTGTAGACTGATTCCCAATTTACACATATTTTGTTAGTTAGCTATTTTAGAATTTATATCTTCAAACACTTAAAAGAATTTTAAAAACACTTCTTAGCTTTAGTAGATATGTTATTTTACATTCCCTTGATATAAGAAACAGCATAAGTGATAAATATAAACATTGTGTATAATAAAGACCAAATTCTGGTTTTGATAGGTTAATTAGAATTCTGTTTTTTTTTTCCCTCTCACTGACATATTTTTCTTGCAGAAGTAAAAAAAAAATTATTCAGTCCCCGTTTCTTGTAATTTTTGATGTCTCTTTGATTTAGTCTGTAATGTTTGTTTTGTGCATTCTTTGTCCAAAGTATGTGCACTCTGTGTTTTTATGAGCAAGAGAAGATGCCAGTTGGAACAGAAGAGATTTAGAAGGAAGAGCCTAAAACTATTCCTTTTGCAAAATATATTGTTCAGGGTCCAGTGATTACTTTTATTTTTTTTTCATAGAGGTACATTAGATAAGTCTGGGAAAAGATGTGGTTATAAACCTACTTGTTGTCGAACATTTTGATTATCAGAAAGGGTCTCAGTTCTCAGAGGGATATTAGTTCTCCATCCTCCCCTGTCCTCCCTTCCTCATCCCCCCTGCCCTTAGGACATAGTAATAAAAACCAAACCTCCTGATACTTGAGAGACTTTACTAAAAATTGTTGAGATGAAATATGACAACCTTAAAGGAATTCCTTTTTTAGAAAATTACAAGGGAAATAAACATTTAAAAGGAACAAGCTTCAACAAGAAGTAGTTATGATATAGCTCTGGCAGACAAAACAAGATGTCTTGAGCTCAGATTTATCAAGATCTGAGGGAGTAAATCTCTGGCTCAAAATGTTCTTAAAATGTTAGACTGTGTTCTGAAGTCCCCAGGCACAAAACTGCTACAGGAAAGGTCTGGTTCCATGGACATCTTAAATATGGAGAAATTAGAATGCATTGGGATTAAGTCTTAAGGTATACTATTGTAGAGAGATAGATTCTCTCATCAGCTTTGTTACACACCATAATGTATTTAGATCTTGCTGAACTGAATCAGGCTATTGGTATTTATGTGTTTCAACTATTGGTATTTATGTGTTTCAACTTCTTTTCTAACATGGAGAACAATAATAGCATCTTGGTCTTATGTGGCCCTCAGAGTGGAAGATGTTGAGAAATTATTATGGTAGTGTGTCAGTAAATACACAAACTTTACTACAATGCATTTTTCAAGGCAATGTTAATCTGTGTGTGTATTTGATTAGTTCAATCTATGCTAGAAGAATGTAGTCAAAGATAACTCTGGAGTTTTTAAGGTACATCACATGGAGTATTTTGACCTTTCCCTTCATGAGTCTAATCAAATATTGCTTAACATTAGCCACATGTAAAATTCTCGTCATTCCTTAGATTACAAGACCTAAATGATGATACCTGTTTGGCACCACATATCTAGCAGTATGCTGCTGTGTTAATGGTGTCTTGCAATTATGGATTAATTAATTTTGAACAGCCAAAATCATTATGTTAGTAGCGTAGGACAATTGGAGATTTTGCTTTCTTTCAACATCTGTAAATAAAGCAAAGGTTTTGGTGCTCTTAAATCAACATATTTATTATATACAACCTTACATATACTTCTTAATCTTTCTTCTTCACTACCAGGTTCCAGAGTTGGAAATGTGTAAATGTAGCATGACCAGGTAGCAAGGTATTTATTTTAGCATGTTTTTTTCTCACTAAATGACATATTTCACTACCTTTATATGGAAATCACCTACACAAGTGACTTGCCCATCAATACAGAAAATTAGCATGTCTGTTTTTAGAGATCCTATTTTTTAAGCAAATATATCAGACATATAATATGCAACATAAGAGGTATGTATGTAAGTGGATTTCTACACAGTGACAATATATGAATTTCTTTGAACAATGTTAATTTGTATCTTTCCAATTCCCAGTTGTTTTCTTTTCTTGAGGTCTTCAGTCCAGCCACGTAAAGTCCATTTGTGCATTGTGTAATAAAAAGGAGGCTCCCTTGTGTGAGAAGAGCTCCTTTCATCATAGTGCCTGTGGAGGATTGAAAGTGAAGTGAGAGAATTGCCTCATGGTATCACAATTCCAGTGATTTTTTTTCTTTTATTTTTTATTTAAAATAACCAGCTGATGAGTTACAAGGACATTGCTCTTTCCCTGATAATTACAGGGATTCCCATGACCTGTTTTGCTCCATTTAAAAAGACAAAACCCGAAAAACCTTCCAACTCTAATCAAAACTAAGTCAGGACAATTGAACTAGTGTACTGAAACTGTTTCAGAAAATGCAGTTTCTTTGCTGCACACCACAGGACGTGTATTCTGTTTTTATTCCCCTCCAGACTTCTTAAAATCACATTGTTATCTTAGTCTTTGAAATGTAAAAATGCTGGGACATCAAAGAAATATTGTGATGGTCAAAGAAATTTAGCAGGAGAGTGTATATAATGAATACTTAACACCAGAGGTTTACTTCATTTTTTTGTGAAGATATCCATTGTAGCAACTTAGAGCTGGAAAATGAGGCATGAAATTGTTTGTAGAAGGTTCAGTAAATTGAATGTTAAGCATTTGTATGTTTGCTGCAAAGCTAAGTTTGCAATTTTAGTCATAACATGGATATCTTTGCATTTGTTCTGTAGCTTGTTTAACAAAAAACAGATAAGAAAATCTTACAGCAGCTGAGAAAAACATTTTGAAGAATAGAAGAATATAAAGACAAGCTCTTTAGGAGATGCAGGCGAGGACAGCCTCCTTGATTATAGCGTGGTTTATTCTAGCTGAGGATCTGAGGATCTAGCTGAGGATTCACCAAGAAGAAATCATGCTTGACGATTCTGATAGCCTTCTACGGTAGAAAGACTGGCTGGGTGGATGAGAGGAGAGCTGTGCATGTTGTTCATCTTGACTTCAGCAAGGCTTTTGACATTGTCTCCCATAACATCCTTATAGGTCAGTTTAGGAAGTGTGGGTTAGATGCGAGGACAGTGAGGTGGATTGAGAACTGAGTGGCAGAGCTCAGAGGGTTGTGATCAGCAGTGCAGAGTAACTAGTGGTGTTCCCCAGGGGTCAGTACTTGGTCCGGTCTTGTTCAATATATTCATCAGTGACATGGGTGAGAGCACAGAGATTACCCTCAGCAAGTTTGTTGATACAAAACTTGGAGGAGGGGCTTGCACACCAGAAGGGTCTGCTGCAATTCAGTGAGATCTAGGCAGGCTAGAAAGTTGGGCAGAGAGGAACCTGATGAAATTCGATAAGGGCAAAAGTAGAGTCCTGCACCTAGGGAAGAATAAACCCATACACTGGTACAGATTAAGGGCTGACCTGCTGGAAAGCAGCTCTGCTTGGAGAGTACTGGTGGACAACAAGTTGCCCATGAGGCAGCAACGTGCCCTTGTGGCCAAGTAGGTCAATGACCTCCTGGGCTGCGTTAAAAAGAGCTGGGCCAGGAGGTTGAGGGAGATTATCCTCCCCCTCTATTCTGCTCTGGTTAGGCCCCATGTGGAGTACTGTGTTCATTTCTGGGCCCCCCATTTCAAGAAGGACAGGGAACTACTGGAAAGAGCCCAGTGGAGGGCTACAAAGATGATCAAGGGAATGGAGTGTGTCTTTTATAAGGAAAGGCTGAGAGACACTGGGTCTTTTTAACCTGAAGAAGAGAAGACTGAGAGGGAACCTCACGAATGCTTATAAATATCTAGAGGGTGAGTGTCAAGGAGATGGGGTCAGGCTCTTCTCAGTAGTGCCTGGTGACAGGACAAGGGACAACAGACAAGCTGGAACACAGGAAGTTCTGTCTGAACATGTGGAAAAACTTAATTACTTTGAGAGTGACTGAACACTGGAACAGGCTGCCCAGAGAGGTTGTGGAGTCTCCTTGGAGATACTCAAAACCTGCCTGGATGCATATGCGTTTCTGTCCAGCCTGCTCTAGATGACCATGCTTTGGCAGGGGTTTGGACTAGATGATCTTTGAAGATCCCTTCCAAGCCCTACAATTCTGTGATTCTGTGATCTGAGAAGCACGGTGATCTAACCTTCTTAAAACTTCTGCAATGGGATTCAAACACATCAAGTGATCTAGAGCCAGACAGATTGCCATTACACTACACAATGCTACTCAGATATTCTGCTACCATACTTATACAGATTGTAGTATCTGAGATTGCTTGTTTAAAGCTTGCTTCACTGCCTTTGCCAGTGTTCTTCATTCCCACAGTACTTGCCCTTTAGGAACAGTCTGCTTGCAGCAGTCTAAAATATCTCTTTTGATCCTGTTGCCTTCAGTGAAGATTGCCTGTTGTATAAACTTTTCACTAAATTAGTAGTAAGTTGCGTCATGAGATGGGTGATGCATTCTCCTCTGACATAGGATGTCATGTGACTGATGATCTGACTAGAGTTAATGTGATGAATGGCATTTTTGAAATGAGACAGAGGCACCAGGGAGTGGCATTCTAAAACTATTTATAGCTCCTGTGTTTTTTGTGTTCTAACCCAGGAAGCCCCTGGAACAGAGGACAGCATAATGAAATGAATGTTTTGCTAACCTGGGATTAGTCCATGTACTGTAGAGTATGCATCACAGTTTCCCATCCTTTTTCTCCACACCCTATTTCAAGTAACAATAGTACTTTCAAACTTGCAAGTTTGAAACAAGCCAACAAAATGGCCTGGAAACTGTTCCTTATTTCCTCTTTACTCTCCCACAGCCTTCTGAAAAAATTTAAATAATTTTCTCATTACATGTGGTGAAAGTAAAGTGTTTCACTCTCTAGAGTCACCATAGGCTGGGGATAAGATTTGGAGTATAATCATATTGCATGGAGTTACAGCAAGGTTGAGTTTAGTTCCCGGGTTTTAGCTGTGCACTAGTTACCATGCAGCGTAGTGAGAAGCAGAAAGTCTCCAATTGTAGTGGTCCTTCTGGTAGTCAAAACATTTCAAGGTGTCCTGCCTTGAGGCAGAAGAGAAACCAGGACACAGGGGATAAGTATCATGCGTAAATGCAACTCTGTGGCTTTCTGTATTATGCAATTTTCATATAGTCTTTCATAAGTCATTTATACTGGGTTTGATTCTAGTCTTCCGTACTTAATTCGGCAGACCTAACTGGAGGGCTTTGTTAATGCTTTGCAAGCTGCTAGCACATTGATGAAACTGTTTTGAGCAGATTGTAGAACTAAGGAATGTGGTAATTAGTTGTGCTTGCATTGTGTGAGTATTCACAACCGTGCTGACTGACTTCTGAAGACGCTAGTATATTGGGGTTTTGCATTACTATTAGATAGTAGAGATTGTTTCAACTATTTTTTCTTTATTGTTTTAGATCCCTCAAAAAGTTCTGAGAACGATTAATTCCCTAGGAGGCAAATGCTTTGGATTCATTAAATGAGATCTTTACAAACCCAAGTTAGCACATTTGTGAGACTCAGGCAAAAGTTCAGTCATTTCTGTGATTGCAGCTTTGTTGGCATCAGATCTATTCTGAACCAAGGAGAGATACTCCATTAAATTTCAGGTTTGCAAATTTTAAATCTGCAACTTTATTTACTGCTGTCTTCACTGGCATTATATTAGTGCCACTATATTAATAAAAATCTGTGAGTGGGTACATCAGTGTGAGACCGGTAAAATTAAGTGGAAGATCAAGTTCCAGTAATTATAACTGTCAGACTTGTTCAGATATGGAATCTATGGATTCTGGTCCAACTCAAATGGGTCTTTTTCTTTGGTTGGTTGGGGTTTTTTTTTTTGTTGTTCATTTAGATGTTCTACATGACCTTTTATTTAACTCAGAGAACAACTGAAATTCATGCACCCTTGATAGGTGAATTTGAATATTGATTTGTCTTTGCATTTTAAATTGTGCTAAACTTTGTCCTCTGCAGTATCTGAAGAGATATTTGGATTTAGCTACTAAATTTATAAGCCCTAAGTGGTGTAAGACATTCAGCAGGTTTCAGTCTCTTCTATGTGGTATGCTAACATCTCAGATCTGTATTGAGATTGTTTAGGAGATCTATTCTTTTTGACGGCTGTTTAATTTTTAATAATTTCTGTTCTGTAAATTTATACAACTTTTCATGGCTACAAAGATACATTTGCTTAGGTGGACAATGTTGTGTTACATTATTTTGTCTTTCACCCAGGCGATTACTACTATATTACATATCTCATCCAGTCACAAGCTTATACAGAGACTCCTATTATTGCAGACTGCCAGTTAGGAATCTTTTTGACTACTTTTTGTATTGCACCATTATTTTTTTCTTTCACTGACATTTTTAGATTATTTTTGACATCTGAAGAAAAATACACATTGAAACAATAAGAATATTGTAGCCTGGTGTCTGCTCTAGTCAAGCACAAGACAGTTAAAAAAGTACTAGAGGAAGAGGAAATTAAAAGGCATGATCTCTTCTCTATGCTGTTTATTGAAAGATCATGGGTATGTTATCTAGAAAATGCCTTTACCTTTCTTGCTTGATTTTTTGATCATGAGGTATTCATACCCATATGTTTTAATTTCCCTGTAAGCTTAACATTGTAAGTTCTCCGTGGTGGCTGAGGTCAACTGGGGCAATTGACCATTGTGTTTTAGTTTCCATCGTCAGCGTCAGTGAAAATATTTTGTGGTTTTGTACAGTGCTTGAAAGACTGACAGACTTTTCCAAAAGCATTATTTTTGCCTTTTCCTATCAAGAAAGCAGGAATGCCAAGAGTGACTATAGTTACCTGAAGTTATCACAGGTAGCTATGAAAAGGGTAGAAAAAAATTGATTTTGTTTGGTTTTCTGATGAGAATTCTGTCAATACTAAGATTTTGATATAATCAAACTTGATTTTAATTGTGTTATGTAGACATCAGTCCATTACAGTACATTGTAACAGGCAGTCTGTTTACAGGGCATGTGACAAATATGAAACATATTCTCCATGAAAAAACAATGTGACAGCTAAGTTAGGAAGAGCTTTGTTAGGAAAGCTGCTCTACCTTAAAATACCTTTTACAGATTCACATTTTTTTTTCATTTTGGGGGATAGGTTTGTGGAGGAATACTAGTTGAACTAGCAAGACTCTCAGATTAGTAGAAATCATTAAAACTAGAACACTTTACACATACAGAATCACCATCTCTGAGATATTTTTAATGAGTCTATATGTTCCTAATTTTGGAATTAAAAGAAAGACAAAGATGATGCTTTATCTAAAAGAGAATATATGATATGCAGTATGTCTTTTCTTTAGGATACATCGGCTTTCTAAATATTTGTGCATATATCTGACTTAATTTTATATCTTTCCTGCTCGTTTTAATTAATGTGGAGAAAATAGGTTGGCTGTGTCTATGTTTTCAGTAATTACTTCCACTAAGAGAAACCTAGCTGCTGCATATATGGACCAGCTCAGTATGTGCTATTGCACCCAGTGAGACCCAGTGCAATTTGGGCCCCTGTTTATTCCAGGACATCTTAAGGCAGAGTCCTTCTGAGATATCATAACTGAGGAAAATTGAGAAACCTGTAAATTTACAACCCGTTTAGTCAGCATATTATTTTGAAGCTGTGATCCAAAGTAAAATATCAGTGCATCCAGCAATTTACTTCCAGGTGGATTGAAAAATTCTGGTAATGGATTGGGTTGGACAGGAATACTCAGTACATATAAAGAAATGCGATAACCGTCTGCCTACATACATTTAAGGCTGTTATCCTATAGATATCTTTGATTCAGAATAGTATTTTCAAAGGAAGACTCCCAGTATATGCAGAGTTGATATACAGTGATGACAGTTTATTTTGCATGTTTGGTCTTTTGTAGAAAAAGCATATACTTGTTCAAAAATGAGAACTCTGCTGCTGTGCATGAATTGCTTCGGATGCTCTCCTGAGATGTGCTTTACCTGCCTGAATTAGCAGTAGAAGAGAGGAGTAGAGAGAACTGATGTGTCATTGTTTATTCAATGGTCATAATTCAGATACCAGCTTTATGTGTAGTTTAATAATGTTATGAACCAGATATAAGCTAAGTGTGTATAGTTATATAATTCTCTCATACCGTCTCCCTATATACATTTCTTAGGATGTTAAGTACCTACTTTAAAGACTCAGTGTTAATTTCAGTCTTCAATACAATACTTGAGAGAGCAGTTAAAGAGTATCTTTTATCCCTTCCTCCCTCAGGAAAGATAAGAAGTGTGGGAAATTGGTTCCTATTTCCAAATTGAGCTTTAGTCTGTAGGCCTGGTTAGAGAACTTCCATTCTTATATCATATATTGCACATTCTGACTTCATTCATGGAAAAGATACTGTTTTGCACAGAATGAAAGAACAGGGAATGTAGCATCTGATCAGTTCCCCTTTCATTTGCATGAACATTTATATATTATAATGCTAGTTAATTTTATCCTCAGTTTCATTCATTTTAGCATATTAAGTGAGACTTGTCTTCAGTGGCCAAACTTAAATGTAATTGTTTTCTTTGGTTTCAAGGGGCAATATACCAAAGACACATATTTAGCCTATGTGAATGCATAACAATTTTTTCTCTATACCATTTAGATATTACCAGTTTCAGAAGGTTCAGAGTTTGAGGACAGAATAAACACACTCTGTATGAACAATCAGAAAATGTAAAGTTTTTTTTATACGATTCTGACTCATGTATTATGTTCTGTAATTTTTAATTCTGTATAACTTATAATTTAAATGTGTGCAACAATATTAATGGAAAACTCCTAATTTGGTATCCCTTTTTATTCACTGTTCCATGATGCCAGTTATTATGTAAGATACCTAATCATGGGGAATCTCATCCAAGGTATTCATTCCCATCCAGTCATATTTACATCAAATAAAGAGTAATATTTTCTATAGACTTATGACCACCTTCATCCCTAATGTGGGACCTAAGAATATGGCTGGATTTTCTGTTTTGATAAATGAAGATGCAAAACTTCTATGCATACAAAAGTTTAAATTAAAACAAAAATAGAGGGAGAGGGCCTGTAGGTAAATCAAGGCAATGGTAGGTTTTACATTTAATAAAGGAAATAAGGTGAGACAAATGACTACGTAAGATACCCTAAGTCCAGGCAGTGACCAAACTAATCTACATTGGTCCTGCTTTGAGTCAGCAATGTGCCCTTGTGGCAAAGAAGGTTAATAGTATCCTGGGCTGAGTTAGGAACAGTGTTGCCAGCAGGTCAATGGAGGTGATTTCTCCCCCTCTACTCAGCACTGGTGAGGCTTCACCTGGAGTAGTATCCAGTTCTGTGCTTTTCAGTACAAAAGAGAGATGGATCTACTTCCTAATGGCCCAGGCTCACTAAGAAGGTGGAAGGACAGGAACAGCTCTCATCTGAGGAAAATCGGAGAGAGAAGGGATGGTTCAGCCTGGAGAAGAGAAGGCTTATATGCTTATCAACATATATAAATACCTGAAGATATAAAGAAGATTGAGCCAGGCTCTTTTCAGTTGTGCCCAATGACAGGACAAGAGACAGCGGGCACAAACTGAAACACAGGAGGTTCTCTCTGAACATCAGGAAATGTTTTCTACTGTGAGGGTGACCGAGCACTGATCCATGTTTCCCATAAATTTTTGTGAAAATTCCATTCTTGGAGATATTAAAAAAACCCACCTGGATGTGATTCTGGACAGCCTGCTCTAGATGGGCCTTCTCAAGCAGGGGTGCTGGACAAGATGACCTCCAGAGGTCCCTTCCAACCTCAACCATTCTGTGATTCTGTGAAGACTGAACATAAATTACAGCTTCAAGAGCAACCCCATTTTTTGTTCTCCAGAGAAAGATATAGGCTACAGCTATTCCAATTTTAGAGAATCTCACTTACCAGTATAAGCAATGCTTTACTATCCTTCTTGACACATATTTCTTAGCCAATAATTTAGTTTGAGTTCTTATTTCTATCAGCAAGACTTGGGGCTGAATCTAAGATCAGTAGTTTTGGAGTGCTGAAGTGCCACGATTGAGAGAAGGGACACACACTGAAGGAAAGAAAAAAACCCAACTTTTAAACACTGGATTATAGATAACTAAATTTATGTACTTCGTTAACTTATTTAAACCAAAGTTAATTCTTATAAGTAAGGATAACAGAAGTTTCTCTCTTAAGATTTACTTGCTTTGTAAATGTACCACTCCTGTACTTCCTGTACTCATGGGAAAGAAAAAACTTCCAAGAACTTTGATATTTTCTTCTAAGAAATATAGATTCACTTAGTCTGTCTGCCTCCATAAGTAGAGGCGATCTCTCCTTTATTGCTGAATACGAGGCTTGGTTGTTTTTGCCATCCAATGATTTTGCCTGTGTTGTCTGTTTCTCTTTTCAGTGCTAACATTCCAATTGCACTTAAGTCTCAGTCATGAGTAGGTCCCTGCTGTGCTAAGTGCTTTATGGACACGTGCTTCAGACAGCTCAGAAAAAGAGGAAAAGAAACAGTTGTTCAGAAAAAGTCAGTGGTAGGGCTAAAAAACAGGCCTATATTTTGGACTACTAGTGTGTATATGGGAGGATGCAGGATGCCTCTGTGTCCTTCATCCCAGCCTACCTCTCATAAGCATAGAGTAGTATCTAGTCCAACTCTGAAAAGCACGAAAAGCTACCAAATACTATATTAATTGCATCCTTTCAAAAACCCAGGGAAGCTGATATTGCCTGAAGTTACATGCCTTGTGCTTCTTGCAGTAACTTTGTAGAAGCAGCCGTGGGAAGCCATGTACCATGCTTTGTGGAGTCCTGCCAAAAAAATACATGAGAGAAGACCGTGGAGTCTTCTGCTAGAATTAATAGAACTCTGAATCAGATTTTGATTCCTGCATGTAGCGTGCATGTGCAGGGAAAAGAAGTTTACATGTTTATTCTGTAAACCTTCAGACAAATCCCACAGAAGAAATGTAGTAGGATTAATATTTGTTATATAATTTAAGTTCAAAGAAGGATTAATTACTGTCATAAATACCTCTACAGCTTACATGATGTAAATTGATGATATTTTTATTTCTGAATTTAAAATGTTTTCTCCCCCTAACATATCTTTGTTTTAAACAATATGAAAGAAGCATTAGGAAAAAACCTATAGTAAAATAAAATCAAGAGACACGGAAGACACATAGTCTTCTCTATTTCATGGTACAGTTTGGTTTGATACAGAATTTTAGTAATCTGGGTTTTCAGCTGGGCTATTTTAGAGTCAGTTTGTTCATTCTTGAGCCTTTGTTTTGAGAACTTACACCGTGAAATGACTCCTGTGAGTAACTGTTTAACAATATGAAAAGATTGCTTCAGAACCCAGCCTATAACTTGCCTAGATAAGTGTTGGTATTACCTCTTTGAGATGGTCTGTTCATTTTTTGATTTTTATATTAAAAATATTTAAATACTTTATTAGCCATTTTCCTGTTTTTCAATGTTTGGCTTTTTCATTTCTTAAAAATCCTATCTTTAAGTCTTATTGAAAGCTTGAAATCTAAAAATTCTAGCCCCAAATTGCCAAAATAATGATTGGGATATTTTGATGTTCTAAGACCACTCAGCTCTATTACAGGTTCTATTATTTGTTCTTCTTCTCTGCACTGAGCTGTTCATACTTACCAGCTGTTATCCATCACTCGAAATAGAAATGGAGAAAAAAATAAGTGTCTTGGTGATCACACTGTCTAGATATGAATTGATGAATTATTTAAAGGAGTAGTACCCTCTTATTTACTGACAAAGAAGTCTAATATGAAGGTGGAGTTTTTTCTTTTCTTTTTTTAACAGTATTAATTCAGTGCTACTCAAGGCAATTATGTTTCTGTAATTAGAAATCAGTCATATTTGATATTATATGGATACCTTTTGGCCCTATAGGATAGAAAATTAATATTGATAATTTCTCGTTGGCTCCGGATACTTTCCATCTGTATTTTAAGTGAGCTTTTGTTATTCCTGTTAACAACAACAAAAAATTCATCTGGGTTCTCAACTACTTAATGACAAAGGCACAATTTTCATTCTCACATCCTTTAATTTCAAAATTGCTTGTGCAGGTGGTTGCTGTACAGCTCTTTTCCTTTCACATGACCATAATGCATCTGATTTGTTACCAGTCAGGTTTTAGAGCAGGCCACTTGCAGGGATTGCACTAGCAGAGGTCTTTAATGATTGATTCCTTGCTGAGCAACACTAGCATCCCACAGGAGCATTCTCTGTGCCTGTTGTAGTAGGTCTGACTGTTCCTTTGATGCAGTGGAAGTCTGTTTGCAGCTTTTGTGGCATCTATATCCAAATACTTTAATTTTATTAAGTCTGAAGTGAGTCATTGTCCAAATGGGATTTCAGGACATTACCTCCCAATTCAAAAAACATTTTTTCCTCAATAGGTCTGTGAGTTGTACGTTTCCTTTCTCCTAACCTCTCCTCTTCTGGAGTCTTTCAGATGTATGGCTAAAGAGTGATCACCCGAAGATCTCATGTTCTGAAGCACTATATCCAACCAAATTTTTTAATGACCATACTGTTACTGTCAGGAAAAGGACATGAAAAATGTAGTGTTTCTGGTTGGGAAAATTATATTCTACTTTCAAGATAAGTGAGCAAAGTTATATCAGTATTCCCTCTTAATGTTTTGACGTATACAATTCTACCTAAGTCATTACAGCTATTAGCAATGAAATAGAAAGCCCTCCAAATTTTTCTAGCGGTACCCTCCAATCCTGACCCAGAAAACAAGCTAAATCAACATGGTGTTTTCTGATCTCATGTTCTCTCATGAATGCACAATATGACTATGGTTTTTAAGATATAAGCACAGTACTATTTCCAGGAGATGGAGATCAGACACTCACTTCACAACGTATATATTAGTTATTAGATGATAACTGTGGGCTAGACACAAAGTTCCAAGGGAAATTTATTGAACTAATAGAACTTTTTAAACTAACTGTCAGAGTCATTCTTCCTAGGAATGCCATGTTTGTATGAAATCAAAGTTATTCATATCATGTTGTTTGCTTGCATCATACTCAAGAATTCATCTTTATATTAGATCCTTTTGATAACAGTGATTGCAGGTGTGCTGTGAGCTACCTTTTGTGTAATACTATTAAGAGGAAGTAATCAAACAGCATTGATGTACACTAGAAAGGGAAAGAAGAAATAAAGGGAAGACAAGTATACACTGTAGCAATATGACTAAAATTAATTCTGTTTTTCCAATCCATATTTTGGATTAAGCCAGGACATTGGGATATTGAGCCAGGAGTTCTGAATTAGTAGTACCTGCTCATGGCAAAGCTGAATTCCTGTCTGATGTTTTTAGTTTTCCCTTCGTTTTTAATGGGATTTCAGTTATGAACTGGTTTATATTTATATTTACCCTCTTAAGAGGAAATGTGCAAACTTGTCTACTTCTCAGAATAGTCTTGATGTGTCACAACTGAGCTCCCAAAGAGCAAAGTGTGCACAGTCAGTAGCTGTTTTGGAAAACTTAAAATTTACACGGTGGTGGTGGTGATTTTGAGGGAGGGGAGGAGGAGCAGGGTTTGAGCATGACAGCAAACAAAGAAGAGCAGCATTTTCGTGCAAACTTGTTCCATTTTTGTTTGACAAACATCTTCCCCTAACCTTTTTTTTTTCTTTTTTTTTTAATGGAAGTTAAAACCATGAAGTGCTGGACTTCTTTCATATTAAGTTGAACAAAGTTACTGTCTTATAGGATCCAGCAGGTATACAGAAATGATGTGTTTGTCAACCATCTGTTTCAGAACAGGTAGTGATTAAAAGTCTTCAAATAGCACTAGAAAAGATTATTCTTATCATAAGGAGTTCAGGCATATTAGTTCCAGTAGAGGGCGTTGATACTTGAAAGTACAAGCCTAAATTCTTTGGTAATAATGTTACTAATAGGAGATAGAGGATAAACATGGCAACAAATCTTTTCTCCCACCCTACAAAGCCAAAAATAAATGTTGTCATATTTATAACTATGTTTTCACCTGGGTCTTGTTTATCTCCCTGGAAACTGGAGAAACTTTTTTTTTCCCAACTATCCACATGATATGCAAAAAGCAATTTGCAGGAAATGCCAATGGTAAGCATAAGAGGATACTTTTGAGGGCAGTTGCAATCCAGAGGCTAGGAATATGGGCGAAAACAGTGCTTGGTGTAAATGTTAGCTCAGTAAAAATGTGACGTAGCTATAGCTGTACAGGCCAAGTGTAGAAATGGTAACTGGTCATTACATAGAAATGGCTCTGTATATAGTTAAAGCAACCTGTCTTAATGATAATTTTGGTGATTCTAAGTAAGGGTTATAGAATAGTACTAACAAAAAAAAAAAAAGCAGCATGTCATTAGGAGACATCTAGCTGACCACCTAGTGTGACAGAGCTGGCTAGTGTTGAAATCTTGAGTCTTCGACTCACCCACTAGCCAGTAAATGTTCCTGTCTTCACACCTAGCATACACTTCTTCAAAATGTTGAGTCCTGTCTGCAGACCTCTCATAAAGCTGTGGTGATAGTCAGCGGGAAGAAGTCACTCAGTGCAATAGGTATTTTTGGAGATGCTCAGAGTTTTTGATGATGCCAATTCGGTCTGTTGTAGTCAAGCAATCTTTTCCCTAAGAGAGCAGGAGAAAGAAAAGGTCTATGAGGATGATATTAGTGATCAATATACTTTTGTGTGTGTGTGTCTACAAGAGATCTGGGGATATTTTCTGTAGGAATGTGTTTAGTTTTATAGCCTTGTTACTTTATGCAAGTAAGTGACTGTGTGATCTAGCAACCTGAGTTGAATACCCAGTCCTGTAGGTCTTTCACAGGCTATGAATACAGTAAGAGCACTCAACCCTTCTGAAGATATGCAAATGTAGGCATTTAAAAGATTTACATTCATCTTTCACAGGCCTCAGAAATATAAATATGAAATATCCAGAACCTTGTCACTTCAGTAATAATTAAGCTGATGGCCTATTATGTTCGATTGCAAATCAATATAGTATCTTTTGGTGCCACTTGAGTTCTTGAGGGTTGGCTTGAGGCCAGCACTAGTTATACAATTGAAGAGCTGCAGCTGCATCGAAAACTTCTCTGCCATTTCCATTCAGAAAGAATAGACTGGTAACAATGGTGGCCAGCCTCTTCATAGTAATTGTGTGCAAGTACACATTTTGAAATAGTGTTTTTGTTCAGCAGGTGCTGTTATTTTAGTTTAATTTGAATTTTGAAATATGGAGGAGAGAAGGGGCCTAATCTTAACAGCATCTAACCTACAGCTGTTCAGAACAGGACAGCAAACAGCATATGTTGCTTAGATGAAAATCATAATTGCTTATTCTTCCTGGCATATTAGCAGACCAGTGCTGAGCCTATGAAATTATGTTGCATTTTCAGGCTTTTACTTTACAAAGTGATCTACAATACTCTTGAAGAACAATTCTAGAGCATCTGACTGTACATTTTCCCGGAGGCAGCTACTTGGTTTTACATCTGAAAATACAGAATGGGTAGATAATTTGCCAAGGAAGTGTCAGAAGCACTGACCTCTAGAAATACCATTAGAGCAATGTAAATTCTATGTTATTTCCATCCACTGCAAAAGCTGAGGAAGCGGCTTGTAAAATGGTGATTTCTTGGGGTCTTGTTTTCTTCTTCTCCTCTCAAAGAAAAGAAAGTCCATGGGGTTTGAAGAGGTCACAAATTTTTGAAGCTTATACATTAGCCAGAACTATTTAATGAATTTTTTGTCCAGTTTTCTTTTTTCCTATGACCTATTGTTTGGTTATTTAAAATTTGACATTAATTACTCGTGTTCCTTGAAAGATTTTTCTGTATAAGTGTTAGAACACAGGATATATTAGGAAAAGCAAAACGAGAAAGACAGAGCAAAGGTGTAATTAGAGTCGGAGTTCAACACTTTAAATTCCTATTATCATAAGTCTCTCTCAAAAATCTGGCTAAAAGCATGTGATTAAAAAGGTGCTGACAATGACACTTACCTTGAAAAGTAACGGACATGAATTTTAAGCATTCCAGATCATCTGACAATACTTGCATGGTTTACACTAAGGTATGCTATTTCACTCTTTGCAAGATGAGGCTTAAATGAGAATTTCATGTGAATGAACGTCTTTGGAATTGGAACATTGTTATTTAAATGCCTTAAACCTAATCCTTTCCCTCATGGCTGCCTGTTTATGCCTGAATCTTCTTAGTGATATTGCAGGATGAATGCCATGTAACTTAAGTCACATAACAGTTTGGCTCAAGCAAATTAATTCCATATATATAGTACTATTTACTCACTTCTGCTTTGGGGTTGTAAAAACAATAGATGCAACTTTTCACAACTAATATCCTGTCAATTTCATCAAATAATTTCTAGCTGTAATTTCATTTAGATAAAGATCCTGAGGGAATGGAGGGACATACATACATATTACTGTGCTGCTCATCAGCCCCACTGAAGATGCTGTCTTTGAGCTAGCCTCTGAGGGAAACATAAAATAATATGTTTGCAATTCAACATGCAAATAAAAACAAAGAACAAGGGGGTTTTTCATGAAAAATTTCCCCGGTAACCCAGAGGTTTATATTGTTGAAAATGTTAAAGGAACAAAGGTATGATACATGAAACAAGCACTGTCTGTTTTTGACGAAATAACTTCTTTAAAAAATGAGATGCTTTTTTCTTAACACTTTCCAAAGGAAGACAAAGTCAAAAGTACTGAATAATGTACAAGCTGCTTTTTTTGTTGTTGTTGTTTTGGTTTTTTTTTTTTTTTTAAATACATCTTCTGGGAAGGCTGACTATGTGAGGTGCTCTGCTAGGTCTGCTACTTTTGAATAAAGACGAACTAGTTGAGATGACAGTCAATGGCAGACTTTGCTGCAGGGACCAGGAAATGGTGGAATTTAAGATGTGGAGGGAAGCTATGCATTTAAGCAGCAGAATAAACCCCTTGTTTTTCACAGTGCTTCAGCTTATTTAAAGAACCAGAAGTTGAGATCCCATTGGAGGCTGCCTTTCTCAGCAGAAAAGGGTAACCACCTCAGAGCACACCAGTGGTGTATTCCAGAGGACAAAGGATGTATTTCAGAACTTTTTTTGTTGTTGTTGTTTTGGTTTTTACCAGGCTGAAATTTAAAAATGAAGCATATGAAGCAGAGAGAGGGTGCAAAAGAGAAGCCTGCTAGCAGACATGAGAATGGAACTAGGAAGGCCACGGCCACAGCTTGGATGGAGAGAAAGCTCTCAAGAGATAGAAGATATCAAGGTCTTCTACAGGCACATCAGCAACAAAAATGAAAACAAAGAAAATTCTTGTCCCACTGCTGAATGGGGCTGATAACCTTTTGGTGGACTACTCAATGCTTTCTTTTCTCAGTCTTTTTGAGCAAGATCTGCTTTACGGGTCCTTGGACCTAGTAGCAAAGTCTGGGAGAGAGGCTGCTACTCTACTATGGCAGAGGAAGTTTGAACTGGAGTTTAAAGATGCCTTTAAAATGTTAAAATGCCTTCACTTCCATGGAACCAGATGGAATGCATCTGAGGGTGCTGATGGAGCTGGCTGACTCATTAGGAGGCCTCTGTCTTCATGGAAAGGGAGTATTCACTGGGGAAAGTCCATGAGGTCTGCATAAATGCAATTGCTGTGCCCATGTTCAAAAATAGGCAAGAAAGAGGAGCTGGGGAACAACAGGCTGGTCAGTCTAAGAAAATAACTTTAAAAAATCTTTATGGAAACCAAGTACAGGAAAGCTAAGAAGATTGTTGGGAACAGTCTGTGTAGACTTACCAAGATTAAGTGATTTTTGATGAAATTCCATTGTCTTCTATGAAAAGATGATTGAATCTGCAGAAAATTGGAAGAGCAGTGTGCATTATCTACCTTGACTTCAGCTGGGTTTTTCACATCTTTGCACAGTATCCTTATAGCCACATTTGAGAAACGTGGACTGGATGGGTGGGCTACAAAGTGGTTGGACTGTTGGGGTAAAATGGTAGATGTCAGTAGTTCAAAGACTTAACTGCAGCTGGTTATGAGTGGCCTTCCTCTGGAGCTTATACTTTTCAATGTCAGAGGAACCTTACTGGGTTGGAGAAATGGGCTGACAGAAACCTCTCTGAAACTTGAAAAAGACGTATAAAATGTCCTGTAGCTGGGGCGGAACAACCTCATTCATCAGTAAAGGCTGTGAGCCTTTGAAATTAGCTCTGCTTCAAGATGATCTCCAGAGATCCCTTTACGTCTTTTTTTTCCCTATGATTTAGTCTGGAATTTCATGCACTCAGAGGCAATTAAAAACTGATCTTGACTTTTTCACTTGGATAGCTAAGGACAGATTCTGGCCTTCAACTTCAGATCACAACAACTTGATGTATAAAATGTTTGTAGTAATCCTTTCAATGATGTGTGCCTATTTTAGATTTAATGTAAGGGCAGAAGATCGATCCTTTCACCTCCAAAGTGACATGTCATTTGTGGGTGCATTATGTTAGCTCAACTGTAACCAACAAGTCTGAAAATGTGGCAATCCCTTGTTGAAGTTATGCCAGGATGGAAGGCTGCATTTTGAGACCCTCCACAATCCACCATGGTTCTCCAGTGGAGATTTTTCCTTTCTACCCAGTTATACATACCTGACTATATATTTTGGTTTTGTAAGTAGAGCACTCTAACATCCAAGACCTTTCAGGACAGAATCTGCTAAACATATATAATCATCAAACTGTATAGCTGGTTTTAGACATTATGAATACCCTTGGAAGGATCTATGCAAGTGAAGTTCAGCATCAGGCTGCCTACTTCCGGCTGAGTATTTTTGAGAATATCAGCTAAACCAGTTTAACCATATTCAAGAACAAGGCAACATTAAAAGTCATGCTCAATCACATGTATGTCTTGGAGGGAAGAAGCAGGGAATTAAAAACCAAACACACGCCACCCACACTGCCCCTGCCTCCCTCCCTCTCTCCCCTCCCTCCCACTGTCTTGCAAAATTAAACCCTGAGCTTTGAAAAAAATAAAAATGTTTTATTCTGACTAGGGATACAGAATGAATAGTGAGAGTCATATGAAGAAAGAATAAGGTGAAAGGAAGAAAATAGGTACATATATAAACTGACTGAAAGGTCAGACAGTGGGCCTCTTGTATTTACGCTTCTTGCATGGGATTTAGTTAAGTATTTTGTTTTGCTCAAATCCTCAGGTTGTCTGCAAAGCTGACTGGCTGAGGCAAGTATGGTGTGAAGAATGCTATGTGGACTGTAGCTGAGTAGTTTGGTGTGAGCACAGGAGGAATTTGATTTGTGGAAAAGAATTGTTAAGATCTGTAGCCTGTGTTTGGCTGTTCAATGAACAGAAAGTGCTTCTGTAGCCTCCCAGAGTGTGAGGTCGGCGAGGGGTTTTTTTGGTGACTAGATGCTGTCAGTCTGACTTAATAGAAACTGGGCCACAAAAGTCTTATTCAGATTGTCTAGAGTAACATATACAAGTAAGAAATAACATTATGATAATTAGTCTTCCCTCTCCTAGTCCTGGATATTCTTGTATCCCTTCAGTAGTTCATTGGAACTGTCCAGACTGTGAAGTAGCATATTTCTAATACCTGCTGTTCATGATGTGAGTCTGGATTTCATTGCACTTTTCATTTCTTCTTTCCACTGCTGTTAAGGACTCCACTGAAAAAGTTTCCCAATATTTCCGCATTTAATATTTCAAAGCCTTTTCTGAAATTTTATGGCCCATTAATTAGATAGCTCACCAGAAAGTATGTTGGGTAAATATCCTTTGATAGCGAAGTCTCCTTCAGAGACTAAGGATATATTTTTGAGAGCAGAGGAAATTTTTAAATAAAGTCGTGCCGTGCATCAACCTTAAAAATAAATAAAAAAAATAAAAATTCCATCAATTCTTCTAGGACAATGAAACAAATCAGTTATTAATTATTTCAACCAGCAACGTAGAAGCAGGAGGCTGGAGATAGCCAGCAGATTTCAGCATCAATGAGATTGCTTGTTGATGACAGTATTTTTTTTTTTTTTCTTATGAATAAGATCATTTTACAGAATCCTTTTCCCTAGTAAAATGATTCTACTCCTCAGTTCCTTCCTCCTTTTCACTAGTAAGTCTCCAGCTGGCCTGGGAGGCTTATCACCTCTATCTGGTTATTAACAGTCCATTTGCTTAAGTACCTACCATAATTACTTTGTTTGGTTCCTTTGAGATGCTTAATTTAAGAAACTAGGAAAAGTTCTGGTCTGACTGACGACCACACAGTCACAGGTCTGCCACCTGCTAGCATCTCTTAAGCCAAAATAAATTTGTGGGAGAGAGTTCCTGCACTCATCTATATTTTAAAGACTTTATTTCCCAGCTCTTTCTTCATGTTTCCTATTCCCTTTTTAAACTGCCTTTTCTTTTCTAGCTTTAGCTATGTACATAGTATAGCACTGTATTTTGATACTAGTGGCTCATACAAATTTTGTAGGTAGGATACTATGCAACACACATAAATCAGAGGGATCGCACAAACTGAATTTGGCAGAACTTGGATCAGACCAGTCAGAAGAGTGCTGTGAGTAAAGGTCCACAAAGCCTCCTGAGGGCAAAACATCACAAAATAGCTGTAATATGGAACACAAATCTGCACAATGATGCAAGATGTAGTTCTGATTGTTGATTGGGTACTTTTGCTCATCTGCAGAAGCTGTTCCTTTACAGGAAACACAGATGTCTTGCTTCACCTTAGCATGTTCACATAAATGCATTGTTTTTTCCCGACTCTTGCAACTCCGTAGTCTATATAATAATCTTTAAAGTTATTCTTTAAAATAACTAGCGTTTATAGTAAAACCATAATCTTTAGCATGTAATTTTAGTGATTTTATTTCCTGGTTGTTTATTTTAGTTTCTTTCTCTGTAGGTTCACAGTCCTCATTTTCTTTAAACTTTACCTAAAATGTTGAAGTGAAGTGAAATAACAAATTCTTTCATTATTTGATTTAAGTATACAGTACCACACCTTTCAAATGGTTTGAATCAAAGCCCTGAATCAACTTTTTTGATAAAGTTAGTAACAGGTTAACTTAGCCTCTATGCATTCTTTTCACTGATTTGTACTGAGTTTGGGGTTTATAACAGACCTTGAGCTATAAATGAGCCAGAATACCTAAGTCTGTGTCCAGACACAAATTTTCCTGCAATAATGTTGTCCAGGATTTCAGGATTTTTGGGCTCAGATGAGTACAACAGAAGGGATGGGACTGAAAACTGGATTTTAGAATGTAAATATGATTATAAAGAATGACAGGTAGTGTTTCTTTTTTTTTAATAAAAAGTTGTAGTAGTTAAATCATGTCTCTCACAAGTCTCTTCCTGAGTGAAAGTGTCATACTAAGCCTGTCAAAGACAATGGAAACACTCAGTGGATTTAGATGCTAATGCTATGTTTCAGACTTCGTGTTTCCTTTTTTGTGCCTGTGTTCCTAAAAACAATTAGGAGAAAAATACAAATAAAACAAAACCAAACAAACAAAAAAAAAAACCTCCACAAAACCCCAAACCAACACCTCACCACTATATTGTATTAGAGTTAATAGATTCACCCAAGGATTTCTGAATGTTACTCAACTTCCCTTTTCTATAGGAGAACAGCAATAGGATATTTACCCACCAGATGGGAATATAATGACTCTAGCCATTAAAAAAACAACAACAACAAAGCAAAACTATCATTATGCTTAGGTTAGCCAGCATGAAACATGATGAACACTCTCGTTCAATGATTTTAATGCACCACAGTGTAAGCACAGTAGACTTCAGTCTTGTGGCCAGCAGAGCTTTACCTTTTCATTTATATCTTAAATATATCAAGTAAATATAGCACATTGAAAACAAATTTTGGACCCATGGATGAGGCAAAAGTACACCTGTCAGAACAGACGGGTGCTATAAAAATGGCCTTCAGCAGGGCATTATATAATTTGTACTTCTTTTGTAAGCCTTTTCTTGATAGTTCTAGAAATACGAGTTAACACTGAAGACTGACAGAAGTTGAACTGCAGAGGTGTGAACTACATTACTATAGCAACAGTAAATGTTGGGTATGTGAAGAGTCAGGTGAGACCCCCGTGGATCATCAAATGCCAACCTGGCTATTATAACGAATGGTAATTGGTTAAATTATTAAGCATTCTATTGCTTATCCCACAGTAACTAAATGGCCTTGCTGTTGCTATATAATTACTGAATGACTGATGGTCTATTTTTCCTTGTGATTTTTGTAGAGTCTTGTCTGTCACGATAACAAGAAGAGAGCCTACAGCTTTCTTATCAATCATAGGTCCTGTAAGGTACTGAATGCCTTTGATTCATTGATTTTATAATGAAGATAGCATGTTGAATTCCCTTGAGGATTGGTCATCACAGTACTATAAAAGAGTATTGCTGCCATAGGAAACTGGTCTTTTGGTTAAGGTACTGATTTGAGATTTAAGTTTTGTTTATGTTTTATGCTAAATCCAACAGAGAGCCTGGGTCTGTACTCTAACTTATCATGTATTCAGATTACTGAAGTCCTTATTACAGTTTTTACCTGGTTCCATGGTGAGTGGTAAGTTTGTCCACTTCATTCAGCTCTGTTCTACTCAGAACAGCTGCTGAGTTGCAGCCAAGAGTGATATTTGAGAGATGTTTTTAATTGCCTCTGAGTCATTAGGTGCCACTTGTCTGCTGAAGTCAAAGCCAAGTGCAAATATCTTCTTTTCTTTGTTGCTGAAGTGACAAATGCGCATCTTATCTGGGAAAAAGATGTTGCTAGCCATTGCCTCCCATAGGCATAAGGGAATACAGTCCTGTGTCCATGCTCAGTTTTGGTTATGAAGTTGCAGCTAACATGCATTATTTTCCTTTGAGGCCAGAACTATAGTTTATCTCCTCCCCTCCATTACGGTGAAGTAAATTCCAGTATGAGGTGAGGCGTGTTTTCTTAACTCTCACTGCTCAATGCTATCAGAATTTCTATGTTGAGGACTCCAGAGCTGGACACAGTATTCCAGGTGGGGTCTCAGAAGAGCAGAGTAGAAGGGTAGAATCACCTTCCTCAACCTACTGGCCACACTTCTTTTGACGCAGCCCAGGATGCGGTTGGCTTTCTGGGCTGCCAGTGCACACTGCCAATGCTGAGCTTCTCATCCACCATCACTCCCAAGTCCTTCTCCTCAGGGCTGCTCTCCAGCTATTCTCTGCCTAACCTGTATTTGTGCTTGGGATTGCCATGTGCCAGGTGTAGGACCCTGCACTTGGCTTGGTTGAACTTCATGAGATTTGCACTAGCCCACCTCTCAAGCCTGTCCAGGTTCCTCTGGATGGCATCCCTTCCCTCCAGTGTGTTGACCACACCACCAAGCTTGGTGTCATTGGCAAACTTGCTGAGGGTGCACTCTGTCCCACTGTCCATGTCTCCGACAAAGATGTTAAATAGCACTGGTCCCAGTACTGACCCCTGAGGAACACCACTTGTTTTGAACATCAGGGTTATGTTCCCCTTTTCCCAATCAGTTGGAACTTCACCAGATTACCATGATTTCTCAGATATGATGGAAAGAGGCTTAGCAACTTCATCCACCAGCTCCTTCAGGACCCATGGATGGATTTTGTCAAGTCCCATGGACTTATGCACCTTCTGTTTCCTTAGGTGGTCTTGAACCTGATCTTCTCCTACTGTGGGCAGTTCTTCTTTCTTAGAGACCCTGTTTTTCCCTTCTGTGACTTGGGTAGTGCGGTTAGAGCCCTTGCCGGTGAAGACTGACGCACAAAAATTGTTCAGTAGCTCAGCCTTGTCCACATCCTGGGTGGCAAGTCTCCCGTTTCCTTACGAAGAGGGTTCACAGCTTCCCTAGTCTTGCCTTTATCCCTGACAAATCTACAGAAGTTTTTCTTATTGTCTTTGATGTCCTTGGCTAGATTCAGTTCTGTCTGGGCTTTCGCTTGCCTGATTTGGTTCCTGTCCACTCAGACAGTTTCTCTATATTCTGCCCAGTCTACCCGTCCTTGCTTCCACCCTCTATAGGCCTCTTTTTTAGTTTTGAGTTTGTCCGGCAGTTCCTTTGTCATCCATGCAAGCCTTCTGGCTATTTTGCCTGACTTCTTTTTTAGGATACACAACTTCTGAGCTTGGAGAAGATGATCCTGAATAACAGCTTTCTTGGATAATGCTTTAATCTTGCATAATGCTTTCTATTGTCATCCTTTGTCTAGCTAGTCTGTTTAAACTTAAGGATGTCAGCATCAATGGGGTGTTCTTTTTGTTGGGTATTTCTGCCAGACTGGGCTCATTAGATTCTCATTTGGGGTTGCCCAAATAGTATCATAATATGTTGAATTTTTTGGTATCAAAACACAAAGCTCATTCTGGTAGTCTGCTTTATACTATATTTCAACCTCTTTACACTTGGCTATAGAAACTACATACTGGGAAGGGGTTGGACAGGTTTATATGATACAAGAACTGTCAGATATGCCGATTAATTGAAACAGCTTTAGAACTAGTTATAAAAAGCAATTGCAAGTTTTCTGCTGGGAAACTTATAGTCTTTTGGCAAAAGGACTTAAAAATTGTGAATTCTCTAGCCAAAGGTAGTGTCAAGCATACTTGAAGAAACTGATGAAAGGACAGAATAGGCTTGAGAAACAAAGAGGTCAGGGTAAACATGCCCTTAAAAATAATAATAAAAGTCACTCCCTTTCTAATGGAGCTTCTGATCCTTTAGGACTCATTATCTCCTGAATATAAGTGTCAGAGGTAACCCCCTCTGAGGCCTTCATAGTTGAGGATGGGATTTGGGGTTGTGTTTTAGAGGATCTGGCAAGTTACATTGATGGTCATAGGAGGGGGGTTGAATGTTTAATTAAAAAGAGGGATATGCCAACTAAATCTTTAAGTACTGCAACTGGAATTAAGAATTGGGGTTAAGAAAGCTTGGAGCTGCAGAAAATGGGTTCATTGCTCACTTCAGCAGCACCTGAGCACGACTGTGTACAGATAGCAAGATTCAAGTAATTTATTTTATCACATTGGGTAGCCTGGACTGCTCTTCTTGCAGAAGCTTAGGCCAAATTTTGAGAATGGAATCTGCATTTATTAGTGGAAGGATCATAGAGCTGAATTACTGCAGTAATTTGATGGGTTCTGTGATGTAAATTGAGGCCTTGATTTTAACAGATGTATGCATGTCTGATTCTTAATTACTATGCAGTGATGAATTCCTAGCTTTACACTGGGGAATAAAAAAGTTAGGGTTCGGGGAGTCAGGGGTGTAGAGGTGTTGTATTTGTGAATTTTTGAAAGTAAACTGAAGTAGTTGCATCAACTGATAGAACTTTCCTCCTTAAGTTTTCAAATGTTAGAGCACATAATTTTTTAGGTCAAGCATGGTATTGAAGCTCAGTAAGACTGTTGCCACTGTGCATGTATTGTTGATGGGTTCAGAACCATCCAGAGTCATAAAGTGTGAGTGGTTATCAATTGATATATAAATCCATTTCTTAAATTGGAGGCATCATGGAGTTCACAGTCTCTAGGGAAGGATAGGATTAAGGAGGGAAAGGATGCAGGACCAAAGTATTTCTTGTAGTTTGGCTGTTCTGATCAAGAAAACTGCGAGGAGTTATCAATAGATGTGAACATTGTCTTTTGCCTTTTTGGGCTGTGGTGAATGTCTACTTTTACATTGCAGACTAGGGCTAAAGTTAAGCAAACTCAGGGTAACAAAGCACAGCTTGTTGCTTATTTCAGGCAAAAACATTCAGGCAAGTTTGGAGTGGCAAATAGGATTACTAGACAGAATTAATTCTCTGGACATATGCTAAGGTTCCAGAAGGCTAACTGTAATCTCATCATTAACCTAAGAGTCTTCCAGTTGTAACTGTAGTAGAATTTTGGAAGATGGTGTGGGGTAAGTGATACCATGCATTACTTCTGTTTATTTTTCAGGGATTCATGGTTGCCTCTTTTGTACTCAAGTAACATCTTTCAGTTAGGATTAGGATTTTACACAAGGAGAGCAAGGACACAAAATTGGAATTATTAGTGAAACTCAGAAGGTCCTATAAGAGAAGCCAGAACTTTTTCTAGGAGCAGTGGATTCCCTCACTTTCAGTTTAGGATTAGAGTATAGGCTGACTGCAAGCGGAGGTTGAAAGATGTGGACTGGCGCCTGTTTTATGGTGAGCGTGCAGACTGAAATAAAGCCCATAGCAAGTTTCAAGAATCACTGCTTGCATTTCACCCTCGTCTTGTGTTGCTCACGGCTGGAATTACTGTTGGGGGACAGGGTAAGAGCTGGGAATAAGGCTGTTTCAAACAAAGCCCTGTGTAGCTTCCTGAAGGTCTAAATCACTATTCTTGAAGCAGCAAGGCTCCTTTTCTTTGGAGATGGCTACGGTTACAGTGTGGTTATTTAGAATGATTGCTTTTTTTTTTATTTTTTTATTTTTAAGCAGAAACTAATAAGGTTAATCCAAGATAAAGAGTCAATAAAATGCTGCTACTTAATGTTATAGACCCACACTTCTAAAATCAAGCTTATACCTTAGGATCAGGGATTTAAGCTGATTTCAGTTAGGACATCTGGCATAAACTAAGGCTAGGTGTCAGTATTTTTTAATGTTTTACTCCTTTAATTGCACATAGGACTGCATTCTTCATCTTTGGGTAAGACTAGGACTGTAGTTATGGGAGAGATTCATCTTACAGTTAAGAATGGCTGCAGGATGGATGGCTGAGGGAAAGATCCTCTTAGATATGATGGGTGCAGATATGAGGTGATGTGAATGATTTTCACTCAAGTTAGGTAATGATTATTTCCCATTAATAGATATGAATATTTCATTTTTAATTTTGTGGAGCATTTAGTTGGACAGGCACTAACAACACAAAGTATATGTGATGCAGTGGTGCATATACTTCTTCCTGAAGGATTTTGGCTCCACCACTTTTGTCTGCCATGTGAGAGTTCGAAGTATCAGCTTATAAATCAAGAATATGTTCTGTTCCCATGAAATAAATAAATATGCATTGGACTGTAAAGGTAAACAAGAAGGAACTTTATGATCCAGTGGTTGGGCTATTAGTATGGGGACAGGTGGATGAATCTCTACCTGCTGCTCCATAATATTTAATATAAAATATTCAGATGTTTTGGGGAGCAGGAACTGGAACCCTGTGCTTCCTCTCCTACCAGTATTACCTTCCAAACCAGCAGACCGTGGAGTGTTCTTTCTTTTGCCTATTATTTCATGCAAATTTGAAATAAGAAACTGAAGTAATTGTGTCATGTAAACTATATCTTTTTTAGACTTTTTAGAGCCTTAATGATAGAATTTAGGGACCTTTGACCCTGCAGATTTGGCAGTAGTTGACAGGAATTAAATGGCATAGAGTTTAAGCCCTGAGGTGACAGCTAGATAGATAGATAATTTTTTTTTGTCGATCTATCTTCCTCTACCCATTTAATACCTGTATAGTAGTAATAATTCTAATCCTGGATGTATCAAACTGCTTAGAGTTTGTTTCTTAAAGAAAAAAATAAAAACCCAAGAAAAAAATAAAAACCAAGTAAAAAGTAAGAACCACAATTTAGCTTGAATTTATTTGGGAGGTGGGGTGGGTGTTGGAATCCAACTTCTTTGTTCGTAAAAAACCTAACATAAATAGATGTAACTAAAGAATTGTTACATGTTTTTGTGTTAAACCTGTTTCAGCCTCCTGGTTATCTAAAACCAGGCAGCTAATGCATATTATTTAGGGGGTACCAGTAGAGAACCCACAGTATCAACACTTCTAGCTTCTATCCTGTTAAGGTAATTATGAAGATGGCTTGAAACTGTAATTACACATTGAAAAGATGAGTCAAACTAGCAAACAAGTTAAAAGAAGGCACAGCAAGGAGACATACCAAACCTGTTTCCTTAATTTCTACCTCAGTTTCTGGACATCTGTTTCATGTGCAGAATAAGAAATACATTTTCTACTTCCCATACTGGTTAAATGCAAATGTAATAAAGATATTTTTAGTGCTTCATGCCCATCTATCATGGTATCAATGGGCATGCTATCATTTAAAGAAAAAAATACCAAATAACTGAAGTATTACAATGCAGAATATATATGCTCATCAAGGGGCTTGTTTTTAGAGAGTAGAGAAGCATTTGAAACAAAATCTTCATGTAGAGATGTTTCTGAAAAAAGCATATTCTGAAACAGCAGAAAGCTTCTCCTGACCTATTTGAAGTAAGAGACTGCAATTTGGCATCTATTAGTAAACACAAGAGGATGTCCTGGAGTTAAACTCTATAATAATAAATTAAAATATGTATAATAGAATCGTCTTGTCCTTCACATAAAAATGCAACGCTAATGATTAAACGAAGCTGAATTTAACAAAAATATCTGGTTTACACATTGATATGAATCAAGAATTCTCAAACTTAATTTAAAAACATTTTCATATTTATTTATCATTAGCAGTCAGGACTTATATTTTGCAAATTTCTCTAAAGACACAGAACTGTGAAAAGTTAGTGTTGTTTACTATCAGAAGTTGAAAATACAGTCCTTTCTAAGGAAGTGTCCATCTAAAAAATAAGAGCTCAAGTATTTTATATCTTATAACATGTAGGCAAAATCTCCAAAGAAGCTATACAGAATGTTGTTTGTTTATGGTGTTGGGGTTTTTTAAGCAAATATATTTATGGTATGGAGATGGTGAAGGTTTTGCTCACAGATTTGTAATTTTAAAAAAGAAGCCAACTTTTTCTGACTGTCAATATTGTGCATTGCAGACTGTGAAAATCAAAAGATCCAATTTTCCAGAGCGATTCAATTGACATTTTCTTTCCACACTCTAGACTTCCAAAATGTTAAGAGTATTGATTAAACATCTGGTATTTTGGTAGGTTTCCCGTATCTTTAAAAGAACAGCTCTCAAATGGTTTGGAGACTCCAAAGGCTCAAAAGAAGAGTGTGCTGTTTCTCATTTTAGTGTAATTGGACGGATTTTGGTGGGAAGAGAAACTTACAAAAAGTTTTCTATATATGTTGTGTTCTATAGATGTATGTATATAAATGAAATAAATACTCCAAGTGGCATCTCTCTTCACTTTACATAGCCATCCTTTTACTAATTCTCTGTGACTAAGAGGGGAGAAATTTTTTGTCAACTATTTGAGGAAATGGCAACAACAATTAAAAATATTTCCATAATGTGCTGTCACTATCTTAAAAGTCCCTTAATAGATTAAGATCATGGCTGCATAACCATTCTTCTGTCTCTAAGCATGGCCAACAGCAGACACAAAAAAATTAAGAAAAAGGGCCAGTGTAGAGTCATCCTTTCGTTTTTATATCCTCTCATCTTGCAGCAATCAGTGATACAGGAATGCCCTGAGCCTGAAGTACTGTCAGAAGTACTGTACTCTGTGAACTTGTTCAATCTATTTTTGCATGTGTTCCATAAGTCTGGTGGCAATGAGTTTCACGGTGTGATTGTGTACTGGATGGAAGTGCATTCTGACTTATTTTAAATCTGCTACCTGTTATTTTCTGGGCTGTTCCTTCATTCCTGTGTTTCGTGAAATAGGAAAAAGTTGTTTCCGCTTTCTCCACATAATGTTTCTACAGACCTTTCTCATCAGCTACCTCTTTCCAAACCATGAAATTCTTTATTATCTTATATGGTATGGAAACTGTTTTTATCTTTCTTGTTGATAGCCTTAGTGATCCTTCTATTTCTACAGGACCTTCAATTTTCTATGTGTCTATGTATATTTTAGTTCCTTTAAATAAGAAGATTTTAGGAGAAAATGAGAAAGGTAAGCAGTGGAACAAAAAAGCAAAGGTGCTCTCAACTTTTACTTTTGTACTTTTTACTCTTCCACAGGATTATATTTTTTTGTTTTTTACTCTTTCTGCAAGGTAGTTGCTTGATTATACCTGCAAATATTTACATGAATTAAAAATGCAAAATAATAGACAAAAGGTGTAAACAAATAAAAATTGAGTGGACTGAATTATGTTGCTATTGTGGTGAAATTCTTTTTCCAGTTAAAACAATGGCATGTTTCAAATTGGCTTCACTGGGACCAGATCTCAGTCTGGGAAATATAGAAAACATTTCCATTTCTACCATTGCAAGTCAGTTGAATAAAATTTGGGGGAATGTTTAAGTTGCTGATGTGCTACTGTAACTATTTTTTCATCACTCGGATTTATCTGTTGTATCTCATGGTTTGGACTGTAGATACTTGTTTGAACTAGATGACGCAATGTAAACAAAGATCCTCAGAATGAAAATTAAAATTTTCTGTTTGATCTTATTATAAAAGGAGACGAGTTCTCATCACAATAAAAAAAAAAACTTTGGGGTTTAGATTATACTATAATAAATTCTAATCTATTACCAGAATCTTGTGTTCTCTGGAAGGGAGGTGAAAGAGTCCCCTCCATAAAAATTCCCTGTCCCCTTGAAAGTTTAGCATTCCTTTACCATACTTTCTCAGCTGTTAAATGCGTAACTTTATTTATGGATGAAAGGCACCACTGCAATGTTGTTCAGATGCTCTTAAACTCTGAGGGCTAAACGAATTTCAAAACTGATACATCTTATATATAATGCCAAGTCTTAATTTTTAACTCAAGACTGATCTCTCAACAAACCTTTACCCACTCAACAGTCTGGTTTCTATCTCAGTATACAGGTCAGGAATTAGTAAAAGGATAGGTCAGATAGGTGACCTATATTGCTCCAGATACAAACTTGTCTCTCTCGTCTTTTGAGTCAGGGAATAAACAGAAGCTCAAAGAAATTTGTTCACGAGTTAATTGCTACATTATTAAGGATTTTAGTGTTGCTTATGGGATTAGAAAGACCAGCTACATTACTAAAAGCTAGTTAAAATTATTTACTGTGATAATTTTCCATCCAAAACTATATTTTTTGTTGAAATCAAAATGTTGTTTCTGAAACAGAAATATCTCAATTTTGCCAATATTTGTCATATGAAAAGTCAATGTTAATAACTTTAGGTTTTTTCATAATGAAAATACATCTCTTTGAATCTACACCTTGAATTTCATCTCACTGTGCAGATATTTTTGAATTTATATCCATACAATTATACCATTATGTCCATTACCATTGTAACTATTTAATAAGTGAACAGTAGTTGCAACTGCAGTGGCAACATTATACCATGGATAAAGGTGTTTTTCTGGGTTCATGAAAAATGGATGATCCAAGACACAAAACTTATTCCCAGAAGGAAGGTGTATCTTTTTAAAGTCTGTGTGTTTATTCCTTATTTGTTAAAATTTTATATGATTTTCAGTTCTTCTGAGAGAAAGTGATTCAGAGTTTTTATCAGTACCTTATGTTCTAATGTGAGTACACATATTTCTGGAATGCTGCATATAGCTCTCTGCAAAGCTCAAAGATAACCTGTAGCTAAAACCAACATGAAGTCGAAGTTTGAAACATTTCAAAGAAGATGTTGGTAAAATGTTGGTAATTTATGCAGGGTAAAATGAGCATATATTTTAAAGAAGGATAAATTGTTTCTGACAGAAGTTAGCAGTGATGGCACTGCTGAAATTGTTCAGGTTTAGTAATCATTTTGGATTTTTTCAGGGTTGATGCCAAAGCTTGTTAATTTTTTTTTTCAATTGTCTCCAAGGAGTTTTGGATTGAGTTCTTACTGAAAAGAGACTGAAAACAAGACTTCTGGGATAGCAAAGAACTTTCAGCATAATTCATTTGTTCTCTTCTAGACCCTGAATTCTGGAAAAGGTAAGAGAAAGCTAGCATGACTCAGCTTAATAGGGGAAAGTGAGAGTGGTTGAGGCAGTCAAAAGAAATGTGGAGTATTATTACTACCAGTGGACTATTCTCTTGTTCTTTCAATTTCACTCCAAGAACTAAATGGATCCTTCAGAATCTGGCTGGCTACCAAGGACACAATCAAACATCTGTGAACCACATGCATAAGGCATTATATCCAGCTGTGTTACTGCAGCTACATCTGGAAAACACTGCATATGTCAACTGCCATGGGCAGCAGGCTTTGGGAACATTATCTGTAGGAATTAAAGCTTGCAGCAGAAGGAAAAGAAGTGGGTATTTTGCTTTCAACATTTTATGTCTTCGTTTACTTCTCTACATTACTTAATTGACTTGCTTGTAAGTTTGAATTAATGGAGGGAAATAGCATGTGATTTTTCACCAGTGGAGACTTGAGTTCAAGTTGTGATAAATAAAAGAAAATTAGTTTCCTCTCATGCTGTATTTTAATTTAAAAGTTACACTTTTGTCTTAGAAAACATTATAATGAAAGTGTTCAGAAAAATAGTCTTTTCTTCCTTTGCAGCTGGTATGTTAGTGAGGAAAACTGAGGAGAGCATTTCTTGCAGAGGCCACTAGCTCAAACTTCCAGAAAAATTTGAGAATTTCGTTTGACTTGCTGAAGCAATGAGTTTGTATCAGTAAAATATATTGTAGGTTTCCCTACCAAATACTCAGAACCATGTTCAGGTTGTCTCGCTACATAAAAAAGCAAAGCTCTGTTATTTGTTGCAAAATTTATTTTAGTTTTTCCTTCCTTTCCTTTTCCATTCCCTTCAGGAATCCATTGTAATTGTCATAAAAGCATGAAAAAACCCACCCTGTATCTGTAGATCTTCTGCTTCCTAACAGTGTAACTCTGAATTGATTGGGAAAGCATTAGCAAGTTACCAAAAGGAAATGAATGCTTTTTTTCTTTGCTCAAAAAGGAGTGGAAGCAGTACTTGGTGGATGTAGATTAATAACAGTGGCTAGTCTTTTGAGCTGGCAGTATTACTTAATGCTTTTTAGGCAAGTCTCTTTCAAATATATTTATAATTCTCACAAACAATACAAAGTGCTAATTTCATACTACTGAAAGCATAAACCTTTTTTAATACTGGTATGTGTGCATGCCTAAACTTAGCTGGTGTATTTTTAATTTAAAATGTCTTTTATAATTTAAAAGGGTTGAGCCACCTCAACAGTTCCCAACTTAGAAATTTTTTTTCACATAAGTGCTTTAGTAACAAAATTAAAAAAATTATTTATTTAGTTTTTCAGTTTTGTGTTGCTGAATCATTCTTTTCAAAGCTCTTTATCTTCAGTAAATTTTAAGATCTATCTACTGTGTTTAAGCTTGTGATTTTATTGAACACAATAATACATCTTCAAAATAAGACCACATGTAAAATCAAAAGTATTATTATTTGGGGATCGCTTTATACATACAGAGAAAATGCATTCAAACAGGTTTAATCAAAACCATGTAAAAATGCTACTATGTTATTATAAAAGAGCAGAGATTTGCAAGGAAAAAATAACATAAACACAAACTGTTTCACTATTTTAATGTCTACCAGTACCAGACCATTTATACAGCTGTAAATACTAATTATTGACTACATCTTACCTAATATTCCCTTTAGCTTTCATTCAGTGTCATCTCTGTTTATTTTTTAACCTTCTTTCTCTTTGTAGTCTGCTCTTCCAGTAGTAATAGATGAATTTTAAGCACATCTTGCCCTGCATAGTTGCCTTTTCTGACACTGTCAAGAACACAAGAGTGTTATGGTAGCAGGAGACATAAACAAGATAAAGTACATTTATTTTCTCATGGGCAGAGTTATCTAGACTCTGAACCTAGTTTGTGTCCAAATAATAGTGGGAAGCAAAATGAAACATTTTTGTTTCAATTCCAGGCCTTTTAATAGCAAATATTTCTCCTTTGACAAAATGTTTTACTCAATTACTGGACATTTTGTCTCAAAAAATAGGAGCTCCACTCTGTTAGCAAGTAACTTATATTAAAGCTAATAGCTGTTTTCTGCTGGTTTGTACACTAACCTATCTGGAAGCAGAATATAGGATATAACTTGTGATTTACAGCATGGGCCTGCTGATGTGATTAAAGTGACTCATGATCTAGAATGAAATTAAATAGATGTGTGATGTTCTTGGTTAAATGATGTAAAGTTGTTAAGGTAACTTTTAATTTAAGGGAGAAGAGGACCTGATACTGTTAGAGTATTATGATATTTAATAAGAAGTAATAGTAACATGATATGTTTTACAGTAATGAAAATTTAATTTTTGTACTTTACTTCTAAGTGATACTCCAGAAACGAATAATATTCCACTGATTAAAACATACCCACAGCTTATGCAAAGCACATCTGAGATAAAAGTTTATTCCAATATTAGAGTGGTCTCACTGATGTTCCAAACTACCTATAGACTTCAAGAATGTTGCTGTATTGCTTTAAAATTTTATCACTGTATTGTTAAAGTCATTCTTAGCAGTCACAGTTACCTTTTGTTTTAGGTGTGGTTTTTTCTTCTCTATCCATTGCCTTTGACTCCTTCTGCAAGAAAAAAATAGTAGAATTGTGTGAAAGTTTTCATTTATAGCTGACAAATGCTGTTCCTTTGATATGACAAGTGTCTAGGATTTGTATGCTACTATGCTGTAAGTAAAAATGTATTTGTAAAACTCTGGAATTAATGTCCACCATCAGATGTAAAATAGTGCTCAAGACATAGTTACCACTGAAAGAATAGGTGGGCAGATTTGAGTAAAAAGAGAAAATAGGGATGAGATGGAAGGTTACAAAAAATATAAATATCAAAGTCCTGATATTCTGAAAAGAAAAGTAGTATTTTTCGAGAAAATGTAGAAAAGCACCTGGAAAGAATAGGGAAAAAAAAAATACCTCTGGCAGCTGCAGTAAATATTGGAGATCATAAGGAGCTAGGTACAGCTGGAGATACATAGAAAACAAGACAGCTTAAGAAGCTCTTTTCATGGATTGTAAAGTAGACAAAGGAAGCCTGAAATGGTTAACTGTTCACAGGTGGTTATAATCGTGGTATTATTGTTCTCTATTCTATGTTAAAAACTATTCTCAACTAATCCTTTGGAAAAAAATCTTGCTTATTTAGAACTTTAAAAGATCTAATATTTATTTGAAAGTATTTAGTAGATGTTAGACCTTTTTGTGTGTAACTATAATTGCTACGATAAATAAAAAGTACCTTGGAAGCACAGCTGAACTTATGTAAATAATTTTGATTAATTCATGTTAAAATAGTAAGGAGTGGTAAATCTTAAGGTCTGTGATGTACAGCTTTGCCTGGAATTTCAGGTTGATGATATTTGGTTACTATTGTAATCTCATCAAATAAGTTACCCAGAACTTTATTAGATAGGCAAAGGTGAATACGAAAGGTGTCTTCAAGTCTTTGAGCATGGTCCCTGAAGTACCTATCATAAGTTAGCTTTCTCTTACTATTTTTCTGAATTCTGTTCATAGATGTTAACAGGCAAATCTGAACATTTTTAGAGAGAGAGGTAAAATTTTCAGTAAAGTTACCATATTTAGTGATAAGCAGCAAATGGGAAGAGAACAGGCTTTTATATCAGTATTACCATGGAGAGTGAATAAAGTGCATGTCAAGCCAATGAGGTAAGTGATCAGTACATGTGTAGGTCTGGCTTTGTTCCTTTCATTGTTCACAGAACTTGTTTCCAGATATGACGCCAAGTCTTCCTGGTACAGATTACTTCTTTTTCTGGCTTTGTTGTTCTACACATTGTAAACCGATTTCCCTTTCAGTCTAATTCAACATAAATTGAATTCCTGGAAGGTCCATCCTTTTATCACTTTGTGTTGTAGAAGTAGGGTTTTATTCCCACCCCTTCTGAAACCTGGGAGTGGTCTACACTTAGTAGAAATACTAAAGAGCTGCCAAAAGAATTCAGTCATACATGATGTGCTAAGCAGTTTCCTACAAGGAATTGTTATGAGGTCTACTGTCATATTACACTGAGAGAGAAGGCAGGCGTTTAGGAAGGCATCATTAAGTACCTTGAAGAACAATTGGGATCAGTTCCAGAATGCGTGTTTGCATTTTTATGCAGAAGCTTTGTCTGGACACCTAGAACACCTGTAGCTGCTTTTTTTTCCCTGCTCTTTACCAACTTTCCTTTTGGAATACTGATGCTGCCAAGTTTAAAACAACAAGCTATTTTTCACCTTTCCTTGAAAGATTCTAAAACAATGACTTTCCTCAAGTCAGTACTCTCTCACAACTTGACTAATGGCTATAGTGATAAAATTTCCTAATTCAAGCTACTTACAGATAGAATCTAAGTCTTTCTCAGAATTTTATACCAGTTTAAAATTATTTATTGTATAGATGCTGCCATTTGTAGAGTGAAGTCCAAGACCCACTTCCTTTGAAGGGACATAGAAATTTTTAAAAGTCATAGTAAGAGATCAAAATGAATCTCACCTAGAAGATTTCCTTTAAGTTTTTATAACAATTTTGCTGTGATTTTGGATGGTGAGGAATTTTCATCCAGGAATCTTACTTAGCTATTCTTTATAAGAGTTGTTGCTTAGAAAGTTAACTTAATTTGTAGTACTGTAAATTCTCTGTTTTCTGTATCAATGGAGATTCTGTGCCATGTTTTCTTCTCCTTCATCTTAATCATCTTATCAAGATTGGAAGGTGATTCTTGGTGTTTCACATAATTTTCATTCTTCCTGTTCACATTAAAATATCCATGTCTAGGGAAGAAGTCATAAATTTGATATGTAGACAGGATTTTTTTTCAAAGCTAGGAAAGGTTTAACTCATTGAAGTTCATAACTTTGTAATGAACCCTTGTTTTTCATAGGACTGGTACGCTGTTGTCATTTGCCAATTTTTTCTGGTATAATAGCTAAAACATGCTGTGCTAGCTTCAGGTATGAAGACATGGGGTTTGAACCCAAAGACCGTAGTGCTTGGCATTTTCTGACCTTTTGCTTTCCTAACACCTTTTGTTACCATATTGTTTAATTTATTTTTATTTAATGATAACAAGTTTTATGACATTTCCATTTTCTTTTGCAAGGTAAATTTCATGTGGATGAGAGCAGAATTTGTTTATCTATCACTTGTAGAAGTTTTTATAGTATACATCTATCAAGATAAAGCCTATCTTGAAGTTTAATAAAAATACTACAATCATATATTTCTCATTATTGCACTTTTCCAGCTGTAGAACTATTAGTCAGGCTGTGAAGTCGTGAATTATGCTTCTCAGTTTTTTTCTACTTGTAACTTGTTCACAGTATAATGAACATATTTAATTTCACTTTCTCCCTTTCCTGTTCTGGCAATCTGAGCCCTACAAGCATAATAAATAGAGATGTATTCAGTGTGTTATATACTACTGTCAAAGGACAGTGTAAGCAATGCAAGGCACTATTACTATAACCCTGGCTGTGGGACACACAACTGAATGTAGTGGTATTATGCAAATAGTTATGCAAGCTGTGTCCTTTATGAACTGCTTTTAAAGGTAGTTATTCTGACAAAGATTTTTAAAAGGTTAGGGTTTTTTTCATATTAAGCAACTCTCTTTTTCTAACACTCTATATACAGTGTTTTATGTAATAACCATTAGAAATCACTTACCAGAAGTTCTTTATGTCTAATACGTTGGCATCATCCTAATGAAGCATGAGAGTTCTATTTTAAAATGTGGTACATGTTTCTCCTTGTCTTTGCTGGTTTTATTTTTGTCTATGCCATAGCACTGTGATCTGCTGTGATTAACATCCTACCCTTGTAATCCAACATTCTCGCTATATGTATGATACTTTAACACATTTCATAGAAGGGCAAGTTCTACTTTGTAGAGAGCATCACTTATTCAGACCTGGAAAAATTAATTTATTTGGTCAAAGGTTCCAAGGTCTTCAATCAAGAGCAGATAATTTCTTAGTATCTGAATGTTTTTGTAGCAAAGATTTCAAGTCATGGATTATTGTTACGCTTTGTTCTATTTTATTTATGTATTTATGTATTCTGGTTTTCTTAAAAATGAGCAGAAAGTAAATAAAATATTAAATGTTATAGGAATAAAGATTAAACTCAACATATGCTGTCATCTTAAAGCAATTGCAAATTGTTCCCTTGCAGCCTAGCAGAGACTGAATGTCATTGCTCTCTAATGAAAGCTAGACACTCGCCAGTGTGAACTGTGATGATTGCTTCAATGCAGTTCTTGACAGATTTAAAAAGAGAAAGCCACAATGATAGTCATAGTGGATCCATGGTACAGTCTTTTAGTTTAAGCGGTTCCTCTTTCTCTTCAGTTACTTCAGGGCTTTGTTTTTTCTGTCTAATCTAAGTTCCCTGATACACCTCAAAGCAATCTAAAAAAGTTTTAACACCACAGCTCAGAAGTGGAATATTGTGTAAAAACTGTTGTGCATAGGAACCAGTTCAGCCAGTTTTGCTACCATCAGCTTTACATTGTCAAACCGTGTCCTCAGCTGTGAAGACTATCTGAACAAATATCAAATTAATTTAATAGATTGGAAATGAGAGAAACATAGGGCTAATTTTACAGAAAATCAAGAAATACTCCTTTTTTTTTTTAATTTTCTTTTTAATCTTACATCTTTGTTCCAGTGCTATTTGAATGTGCCTTCTAGCATTAACAATATATATTATTCTAACAATAATTCAAAATTAAACTTGTAACTAATGCTCAAGACGACAGAAGCATATGTGGTCTGGAAAACAGCAATGCTATTAAGCCAAATGACAGGGTCCTTGGGTGCAAAATGCAGCACCACTGCACCTAGCAAGGCAGAGGAATTGTAGCCTGAGAAATTACAACATTTTTCTTCTCTTTTAACTATGTATTTGAATAAAAATGCAAAATTGTTTCAGAATAACAAAGTATGTTTGTTGAGTAATAGCTAAATATTTTATTTCACTGTTATTGTTTCAGTTTATGATACTGTACTAAATCAAAATAGCTCTAACATCCAGTTTTATTTCTCTTGGCCCTGTAATTCAATTAAGACATCAAAGACTTTATGTCTGTTACTAGATAAACTTTTGTGAATCATATCTTCGGATCTTATGAATATTTCTCCTCTATGTCCCGCATTAATGTGAATGGTCTGAGAGAGGGAGCACACTTTCCTAAGCACCGTTGCACAAATGAAAATTTGCCATCCTTGATGGTTCAGCAAAAGTGATCAAATTCTGAAGTTGAACAAAATAACACAGACCAAAACACTGCCTTCTTCAATTCTATGATTAACACACATTTTGAAAAATGCAGTTTGAAATCAAGCTAATTTTTTTTTCTTCTTCAGAATAAGTAATGTATATAAGCATCAGTTTGCAGCACTATAAACATCAGGATCCATTTTGATGATTGCACTTCAGTTTTCTACCTCATTAGAGTCTAGTCATCTAGGAATAATATTTCTGATTTCTCTATAGATTGCAAATCTCTCCTATACACAGGCTTTGAAAAAAGTTTTGCCTGTATTTTCAGTTGCTGTCCAGTTGTCTTCTGTAGCTGCTATCCAAATTGTTGCAAATCCTTGTTATGAATTAGAATCTTGCTACAGCTCTCAGCATAATGTTTCTGATCCACCATAGCACGGATTAGATCTTCTGGAATAGTTTTAGTATATGCTGATCACCTCTCCCAACAGACTTCTTAGAGATGATACTGATTTTCTTTCTGTAATTTGTTTTTCTACCTGACCCAAACTTTCCAATGAACTAGTCCTGTCTCTTGGTGTTTTCTCAATTGTCAGACTAGATATTTCACGGTCATAAGAACATACTATCTCACTGCAGGGCTGGAGAAAGTTAGAGTTCTGTGCCAAATTTTTCTAAATGAAATCCTTTTTACTTGCCATTTTGACCTTTTCCTTTCTCTTAGAAAAGTAAATTTGCAATTGGGTATTACCAAAATGTCAGCAGAACTGGTAAAAATGCTATTAGAGAATGTTGGTGATCTTGTTACTTGTTTTTGTCACAAGAGCTGTATGGCAGTGGTGGGATTTTTAATCTTAGTGTTATTTTGTCCTTTTTGCGGGGGGCTTTTTCATTTCTCACTTACTCAGAGTGTTTTGTGTTTGCTTTGTGCTAGGGACTGGTCTTAAGGAATCTTGATGTTGCATGATTATTTGCGGCTTGGCTTTCTCTCTATAGGCTTGCGTTCCATTCAAGCCACTAAACTAACTGGCAGCTAGCTTCTCTCTGGGTTTTCACATACTGCTGGGAGGCAGAAAAACCAGTTTTATCCAGACAGTGCTATGAGGGTGAATCGCATGAAATTACCCAATCTGCTTACAAAAATTTACATTGCTTGTAAACATATGCACTGTCTATTAAAGCCATTTTTAGGACTTAAAAATTTTATACCATTTGAAAGAATAATTTGCTATGTGGCATGACAATCAGTAGGTCTGTTCAAAAAAGTCAGTGTTGAGGAGGTTATAATTTTAAAGTACATACTTAAATGGATGAAGTGACATGTAACTTACTACAGGAAATCAGAATAAATAGGTTAAATTGAGCAGCCATAGTCATCTAGAAATGGAAAGTAAAGTGTTTTCTATAGATATTCTTCAGAGTCTTCATATAGATATATTATTTTTTTTACTTCACACTAAATATCATTAAGCTACTAGTAGCTGCAAATCTTGTATGTGAGAACACAAGATAACTGCTTTTCCCCATCAGTGAAGGCATGTTTGCATTTTTGTTTAATAACAACTTTGATCCTTCTACTGTTGGCAATGGTCATTGAGAAATCCTGACATAAAGAAGGTATCTGCAAGATAAAGTTCTACAAGGGATGATTAGCAGCACTTAAGTTTTCTCTTTGTTGAAAGGAAGAATCCCTGATTGAACAGTGCATTGAATGATATGACAAGCAAGTACTTGATCCCTGTCCAGCTGGAAAGGAATTGTATTCATCAGCAGCTTTTTAGCTAAGGATGTCTTTATATTTTCACTCTTTGTTTGAGTCTCTCCAGATCCTCCCTTTACTTCATGTCAGCACTATATAGTAGGTATGCCAAGTGGTTTTGAAATTTAAATTACAGTCTCTTTTTCAGATGTTATTGGAAAGAACATGTAATTTATAACCACGTGTTAGGAGTACAGGATGTTCATGGTTCACTGCCAATTCTTCTTTTGTAAAGTTAATAAAACTTTCATAAAACACTTATACACTTGTATATTTCATGGTAAAGATTTTTTTATCTCATAGGCTAATGTAAAGATTTATTAAAAACATTTTTTTGTTAAGAGGAGTGTCAATAGTTTGCAGCTGAGTGTAATTTTGAATTCCCAGTAGATGACAGTCTGACTGAAAATGACACTAACAGCTTTGTTGATTTAGCACTAAAAATAAAGGATTCTTTCAAATGATATAAAGCTCTAATACCCTGAGTGTGCTGAAATACACTTGAGACCCTTAAGTAGAGTTTCAGCGAAATGTTCGCCAGCACTATGGATTCCGGTGAACAAGCGTTAGCATGCTTGCTGGCACTGACTCATTGGGCTCCCACGTAAAAATTAATGTGAAGGACTGGGATACTGCACTAACAAGAGAATCTGATATGTCTAAATATGGGAACCATCACAGCTTTGGATAATGTCATGGAATAGACTTCTAATAAGACCTTGTGACATCATTGTGACTAAGTTTTTATTTTATGTTTTTCCCCTCAAAAACTGAGCACTTGAAATATTTAATTCAGTAGCAACCCAAAACTACTACCATCTGATAGCTATGAAGAGGTATGTGAAAAGAGTTGATGGTTTTTTGCCAGCTTCTGCGGGATGGTTGTTCACTCTCTTTTTGTGATGTGATAATTGATAGCTTTGCTGGCGATCTTGGCAAAGCAGCTGAGGATTAAACAGCCCAAGAGATAGAACTTTCCTAGTCTCCTAAGTGAGAAACATTCAGGTTGGGCAAGCAGCATGGAAGAGTCTGCAGCGTTCCTGCTGTACTATACATAAATGCTGCAAAAGGTTTTCCTCCATCTTGCAATGTTTTTTTATTCAAACTTAGAGTATGTAGTACTATATACTGTGCATCTTTGTCTGATTTTAAACTTGTTTTTCACTTGTATTCTGGAATAGACGAGGTAATTTAGTGACAAAAATATTTTCCACAACTTCACAGCCGCCTACCCTAAGCATTTACATCAATGTAAGTGAGGTACAAAGCTCTACACTTCTATAAGTAATTGTACAAAAGAAAGTGCGGATGTGACTCTGCTGTAGACAAAACATCAGAGTTGGTAACAAGTGAGAGAGAACACCCAGAAATTGGTTACTTATAGAATCCAGTTTTTTACCCTCTCTATTTTCATGGGAAATCTGTAAAGGTACTACCTCTCTGTCTGCTAGCTACTACTTAAAAAAAAAATAAAAAAATCACTCTTTACCTTAAGCTTGCCAACATTAGATATTTCATCCATATGTTGTGACTGCTGCAGTACGTTTTTTCTGTCTCTAGTGTTTTTCTTAAAACAATTCATTCCTGATCCACAAGTGGCTAAACTTGGGGAACGGAAGAGCTACATGGAGTAACGTTTGCAAGATTAATACCTATAAATGATACTAATAATAGTATCTGTAAGTGATAGTTTGAGATGTGAAAACAGTAGCACTGAATACTGTAGAAAGCAGAGAGAGAGCTAGGAAAAAACTAAGGATTTGTTGTATTTTTCGATTTTATCTTGCCTGTGTCATAAAATAGAAATGTAGATCCTTAGAGAATCAATTAGTGTGCATAGAAATAAGGAGGAGGTAATTATATAGAGGGAGTTAAAGACAAAATGGTAGAAAACTGAATGCGTTTGAGAAAATGTTGAGTGGCTGCTGATTCTTGACCTGGATTGTAGAGTGGTCACAAATTTGATTTAAATAAAGTCAGATTTTTAAGGCATGTTAAACACGGTTAATGTAATGGAGCAGCTTTTGACTCAGCTTGACCTCCAAACACAGCATGTGGGATGTGTATATACAAACTACAAGGACATAAGCTGAATTTCTGAATATAGGTTGGCAAAGTGACTGTATTGTGCTTTTTGTTCTGCAAGCATAGCTTTCCAGATTCAGAAGAAATGGAGAGAGTATCTTCTCAGTTGTTACAAGGGTATTAGCTATCCTTACAAGCTTAGCATCACTAAGCAAGAAGCATCCTGAAATTATTTTAGTTCTATGTAAATACAGCACATCAAAATTCTGAGGTTTCGAAAAGCAGTGAAGATGACTGATCAAGAAAAGTGTGGCTATTCTCTGCAAAGAGCTCTGCTGTGTTCTGTTCTCATACTGAGGTAATCCTGTCCATTTTGAACATCAAATGACAAGAATAGTGAGGTTTGGGATATTCCTCATTAATCAATGATTGGAGTCCGAGGCTTGTTTGGCACCCTTTGTTTAGTGAGGATTGTAAGAAAATATAATACACTTTATTAAATCAGCTGATAAAGCCTGAAAAAAAAGAAAGTGGCTTTTAGACATGATGAGCTTCTCAAAAGTATTATTTTAAATGATGAATCATTCCAGATCTGACTATGAGCTGAACACCACATTTTTCCATGACGGTAAATTCTTTCCTTCTAAGCTTCCAATAGGCTAAATGTGTCTGGGGTATCTTTTGAATTTTTGAAGCCATCCTATTAGTTTTTTAGAAACACATTTGTTAGGGAAGTCTTCTTTATTACATAAACATGAATCTGCAGAGGAAATAGAATGATGCTGGCACCATTACTATTAATCTCCCTTAATATCATTAGAAAGTAGTCAAAGCCTGTGTTAAACAACAACTTGGGAAAGGTGCTAAATGTCTGTGGTGGTCATTAACACCTCCTAATTTGAGAGAAGTAATTCTTTCTTAATTTTATGTACAGTTATTTTATTCTGTGTTAAATTTATAAACATTTAACCTGTTTGACCATAATCCTTGAAATACAAAAATCTTCTAGATAACTATCATTAATATATTTGTCTTGGATTCTTCTGTAGATAAGAACAACAGCAAAATCAAAAAAGGATACATTTATAAACTAGTGTCTAGAACTGAGTATAAAAAAAAAGTGTCAATTGCATTTCCCTCTGTTTTTCATTCAACTATAATCATAAAAGGTTAAAAGATGAAAAAACATCTGGTCTGTACATGGGATAGATCCACTTCAGTAGAGTCAATCATAATGTATAAACTATTATAGCTGAAATCTCATGACTACATTATTAAACTTTATCGAGGAGCGGGCCTTAGAGTGACAAGGAAAGGCTATACACAAGCATTTTCCCTTTTGACATGAACAGACCAATTGCCCACACACACTGTGATTAATCTGCACTTGTGAAAAAGACTACTGCTTTCTGGAGTGGTGGTTTCACTGTTCATAAGTGGCCAAGTAAATCAAGTGCTACCCTCCTTGATTAAAGTCTTAAAGTCTTCAGTGAAGACTTCCCACTCTTTATCTCATTCCATCTTTCTTGATTACTGCAACTATTTGGAAAGAGGTCTGCCATTGGCAGAGCATTGATACTTCTCTTCCCCGACACTATCTTTTGTAACAGCACCTCAAACTTAGCCCTGGAGAAGGCTGCATGATATATTATTTCATGCAGTGGTAGCCTCTTCCCGATTGCCATCTGTTCTCTGGATGAATACTAGACCATTGTCTGTTAACAAAGCAGTAGGCCTCTATAAAAACTAAAGGATAAAGCAAACACATTAGGTATAATACTTTCAATGATGTAAACTTGTTTGTGCTAGTACAGTCTTAGTTAAATATTCACCAAAAATATCTTCAGGTGTTTTGAATCTTTTTCATTATAAAATATATGTTAGAAGATTAAAGCATGTACAGAACATTCCTCCCTCTCATTCATGTCAAAATGAAATTGATAATTGCCAGTTTTTAAGCAGCTCAAAAGATGCTTTCACAGCCTTCCCTTTGCAGGAATTACTTATTGTTGCCTTTGATGTTGACATTTTTTAATAGAGACCTTTTTTTCTTTATGTATTGTTTCAACTTGCTCACGCTGTCTTCAATTTAATGAAGCTTTTGAGTAGGAAACTGTAAACAAATGAGATAGGATGGTTTAGGAAGAATGAGAATTGTATTCTTTAGCAAGAATTGTTTATGATGATGGTTTGATAATATGTAAAACATATGGACCACCAGAAATCTAGATGGCAGACACTAGATCTTTGATTTATTATTTCATGTAATTCTCGTTTTTATTCACATTTCTTCCCCCCCCTCGCCCCCCTTTCTTTTTAATATTTCTCTGTTTGTAGAAATACTGTAGATCTGAACAAGATATATTACTGTTACAGGACTCTACTATTCATTGAAACGCATCAAAAATGCTGGAAGCAAGCTACAAAATGTCATGATTTTATAGCTTACCAGGGATCTGAAAGTATTACAGTTGAAAGAGATAATAGAACTTATTTAGCTTTTCATGTGATCTCATTTAAAAAATGTATCAGTAGGTTCATCCACAGTCCAGTTTTCCTGAGTCTGTTTATAGTGCTTATTTATACTTGTATAATATTTATAAAAGCTGGTTTCTCACCTGAGACATGCAGAACAACCAGATTTATTGCAAGCTAACCAGAACCAAATCAGTTTTCAATATTATTTCAATCTCAGCTACCGAAACAATAAATCCAGCTTTCTGCTTTTTAATTGCAAGTGCACTAGTGTGCAAAAATCAACACAGACTATGTAACTATGAAGTGATGTCTTACCACTATCTTCATATAACCTTTATGTTTTGCATTCTGGGTAGAGAAAAGCAGTATACAACCAGTACAAACTACAGTCATGTTGTACGAAGCCTATTTTAATAATGCGAACACAAAATAGTGAGATTCAGAAGACAGAATTTGTACTGTGTCCCTTTGCCTCTGAGAGCTTGATTTCTCCTGGGTTTACCTGAATTTTAGTGCTCTTAGAAAATTAAAACATGTTGCTTTGTTTGTTATACACCTGTAGACATTTTGTTAATTAGCTACACAAATTCAGATCAAGTGTTGACTAGCACAGATTAATTTGGTGCCCAACAAGGAAAAACATGTTACTGTGGAATTGTCATCAGGGAAAATTGGAAAGGAAAAAAGTTGAGTAATCTTTGATCCTGCTTTCAGCAAATCTCTACTGGGAGATCAAACATGAAAAGATTTGTGTGCTGTACTGTACTATAGGAATCCAATACTCCAAGAATCATATGTAAGTGAAATCTGCCAAGGACATCATAATTGCATAGAAGTTATAACCGAGAAATGTAAAAATGTAGTTTGTGTATTTTCCTGGACTGCCGGACTTCAACTGAAGACAGTGTTGAGCTGTTGTCAGTCAAAATTCCATCTGTCCAGTGCATTAGACTTTTGAGGCATGTGATATCCAGGTAGAGTATTGATGATATTGCGTAATATTGCATTTTTCTGTATTTATGAAATGTACCTCTTCTTGAGTATTTTAGAACCATTGTCATTATTGGCCTCTCTAGAACTGTGTTTTGACTTTTTATTATGAAATTATTCTATTTTAGACGTTGTCTGTAACATCAGTTATGATGGCATTATTGTTCTTTGTTATTGTTCAGCAGAATTAATTCTTTCCTTATTTTTTAACTAATCTTTTTCCAGAAAATGAAATTTTGTTGGCTTAAGATACATATCTTCATATACATAACTTCATATGGCCTAAGGTGGTCTGTATACATTGCCTTCTAGTATAGCTCATTAGGGTTACAGTAGGATTGTTTGGGATTTTTTGTAGTGATACTAATTAAAATAATTCATACCTGTGAATGTAGTTACACCACTGACATATGGGTTTTTATTCTCATGTGGCATGAAACTGGACTGATATGTATACATGTGTACAGGAGAAATATGTCTATATGTTGTGGAAAAGGGGGTTTACACCATTTTATTACGTCAGAATCATTAGGCGATACAAGTTTTGTGTGTACAAAAAGTCTTAGAGAAATAGAGTTTCAAGGCATGCTGTCTTAAAGTGGATAGCTGATAAATGAAAGATAAAACTGAAGTCAGAAGGAGGATGTTTTAGCTAAAACCTTGAAACCTTGGAACAGATTAAAACATTATTATGCCTTTTTTTTTTTTAATTTTGCTTTTCTGTTGCTTGGGCTAAAGAGATTTTCTTGGTTTGAGTTAAATTTCTGGCAAACTGTGATTTTAGTTCCTCAACACAACTAACTTGCTCACAAAGCGAGTAAGGTACTTCTGTATGTTTTGGAATGACACCTGTGACTGCAGTTTTTTTACAGTATCCTCTGTGTGTTTGTGTGTTATCCATGTCTGTTAATTGCCAGTTGATTTGGAGTGTCAAGAATAAAAATCTGTTTCAGGTAGCATCTGTACAAGGGCTGCTACTGTTCTTTCTCCTGCTCTCAGTTACATCCTTGTCCTTCATTGAAAATGACACTTTCTTTAAAAACATTCCACACCTTTGAAAAAAAAATCTAAATATTGAGGCGTCTGGATGGTGGCCTATTTAGGGACCCAGTCAGCTCCCTTCATCATTGTCACTCCACCCTTCTTATGCTACCCACTCAGTCTTCATTCTGTTCTTTCATTTGTTTCATACTGCAAATATGCTTTTTCATGCCTCCTATGACTTTGTATTGTGCATTAAATATATGTTGAAGAGCTTTAAAAGAAATACTGTGGCATTTTAAGTTACAAGCTTGTGAGAGTTTTGTTTCTTTTGAGTTTTTTTCACAAAGCACTGGGTTGCTGGAACAGAAAGATATTTTTATATGTATAACCGAAATCCATAGTCTCATTGGTATTAAGAAATGTGTTGAGAAGATGCTATAACAGGTTTCTTAATAATATCAAAACTATTTTTAACTCAAACCAGAACTCTTGATTTCCTTTCTTTAGGTACCTACCTGTATTGTTATTCCTGACTATTGCTCTTCAATGTTATTTTTCCAGTATTATCTCTTTAATCTCTGTTCTCCCTCCCATGTTAATTAGTTCACTTCTCTCCGGCTCAGCCCGTTAGGCAGTGACGTAGCCTAGATTACTGTTACATCAATTATTATTATTAATTGTGAGCATTCTGGGCAAGTGGCTCTGGCTGTTTGTGGGGTAACAAGAATACAGAAAGCAAGGTACTGTAAAGTAGCTTTTGTTCTTGCATAATAGCATAGGAAATGTCAATTCATAAAAACTAGCTACATCAGACCTGGGAAGTCTACATATGCTGTATTTGAGGCATTTCATATGGTAGTAGGAGAATAACATTTGTAGAAGGCCCTGCTGCCTGTCAAGGAAGACAAAGCAGGCTATTACAGGTTACTTCTCATTCCTTCAGCCTGAGCTGACTAAGTCTGATCTCCAGTGCTCTGAACCATCATGTTAGACCATCATATGTCATACTGTAGTAACAAAAATGGAAAATATTTCTCATTCCAAACAATGATGGCAATGCTGTCCAATATTTTTACAGTGTTTCAACATGATAGAATCATTTCAAGATATGACCTATCCATTCCAGCCACTCAGTTGCAGCTGAATGTAGGTATCTTCTCATAATAGTCAGGCTCTCACAATGTCCTGCTTTGTTTCTGTGGGTCAAGGTACGTCTTTCGGTGCTCTTTTGCAACTGTGCTTTGGTATATCTCAGTGTGAACCTTGGCATATGAAAATCTCCTTGTGGCTTTAAATGCTATAAAGCTTTTAAAGCTCTTCAGCACCAATGACCAAGGAGAGAAGTAATTATATGTGACTTGGATTTATTTTTATTCAGAAATAAACAAATAATCAGGAGATAATTACGTCTGTGAAATAATTTTATATAAGGGAGATGTAAATGTAGATTTTGGATAACAATTGATACATTAAAAATCTTGTTTACCTGTAGATTTGTTCAGATTTAAAAAAAAAAATCTTTCAGTTTGGGGCCTTTGATAGGAGAAATTAACCAGTATAAAGCTATTCCTCCTGATGGTTTACAACTTGTTTACAAATGTGCTAATATTTCAATGACAGAACTCTTTTTTCTGCTGTTGTTGCCATAATGTTCTGATGACGTTTTCCTGAGACAGGAGCAATTCTATCAGTCTTCCATACCGTCAGAAACCACTGGAAAAGTGCTGAAGTCTACTGACCATAGGTATTGACATTAATATCAAAGAAATACATATGCTGCTTTCCAGAGCTGTTACAAGGAAATGCCAGGTACACCTTCCTGAGAAACAAAGCCTTTTGAGCTGCCAGGGATGATTTCCAGAACTGGATTGCTAGTGTTTCTGTGTAATTGGCACTTGGTTCAGAGCTACATGGGTAAACCCCCCTCGTGAGACAGAATCCCACTTTCTGAGTTGTTCTTGCCTCTGCCAGCTTCTGAAATAAAGGGACTGGTCAATCTAACACCTCTACTGAAGATATTTAGGCACCTTGCTGTCAACTGATTTCAGTTTCTTTGACAATATTAACCTTTCTGTTGTTACTGTCTCATGTTTAACTGTCCCTGTCTGTATTTTTTGCCACACCTGTAAGAAAGTTCTTTCAGAACCGAACTTATCATGTGGCTGGCACTATCAAGCGAGTTTCAGAAAATGGGATGTAAGGAGAAGATATACTTTATACACTGCCTCTTACTACCAAAGTATTTGTGTAGCTGCTGGACTCTGTTTACTACAGCAATGCAAGCGTTTGTGATATGAAATCCTTCAGCTCTTAAATAGTTCAAAACAATGGATATAAAGAAAGGTCAGTGGCCTTGAAATGAAAATGGTGTCCTAGATATAATTCAGTGCCTCCGTATTTTATTTCAGCCGAGCCAAATCGAATGAGACAGATACTATTGGTATAAGACAGTGCTGGAAATTTTGTACTAAGTGCAGGACTTTTGTGGAAATGTAGTTGTGGCAAATATGTTCGGAAAGCTGGAAGACTTGTTCAGAAAACCAAAGTTTACTACCAACCTACAGCCTTGAGAGCCCTGGTAAAACTGTAAAAAATAAGAACAGTAAGAAAAGCAAGGATGGAACTCCAAACTCATTGTTGTGGCCATTATGTATTGGTTTTGACACACTTACAGACTCACCTCGATCTTGCCAGACTGGAGCCTATTTCAGCATAAATAATTGTAGCTCTTAAGCTCTCTTGGACTGTGAAAATGCATTTCTACAAAGCAATAGAGTATATTGACCTACAAAATATTTTCCCTAGTGGGTAAAATGTTGTGAGATTTCATAATGTCAATGGATTATTTAATCTCCTTTATGAACTTGGGAGGAAAAAGGAATAATCCAACTTCTACCAATTTCATTTTGTCTGGAAAAGGTTGTGGGGATTTTTTTGGTGTGGGGTTGTGGTTTTGGTTTTTTTTTTTTCTCATAGCGCTACTTTTTTTTTGGTGTGTGTGCATGCCAGGATTTATGACTGAATAAACCAAATATAGAACAGACCACTTACATAATATTTAACATATGTTATAATGTCAGATGTGAGTTAATTTTAGAAAGAGTAATGGAGAGAACCAGACAAAATGGATCATCACTCTTCCCTGAATGTGATTAAGCAAAGAGGAAGGATTCTATACCACCCCACCCATGTATTCAGTATAAATTTCCTGCAAGTCCTTTAGCAGAGGAATATAAAACTGACTTCCAAGTGAATGTAGACAGATGTTGGGTGGTCCTATTTTGCACGATTACCCAGTACTCTCATATAGGAACACACTGATTCCCATCCAAGTAAAAAGCCTAAAAAATAGATTTTTCATCACGTTGTCCATCTGAAGGTAATGCATTCTGTTAAGGAATAAAGTTCAGCTAAAAAATGCCTCAGCCATTAATGGAACATTAAAAAGAGATTAAAACCCATTTGTTGCAGAATTCTGAAGTAGCATAGGTGTTGTACTGCAAACTATTAAGACTCTTATTTTGCATGCATAATATGTGTTATGGTAATGTTTTTAAATCACTATTCATGCTGAAGAAAATTTGTTTTGAAAATATATTAAAATCATGTCTGTAAAGAAGTAACCAAAAGTCAGACTCTGATCCATCAACTTCCTACACATATGACTGGTGACAGATGTTTGTAGTCTCATGATGCTCAACACTGTGCATCATGTGTCTGGGCCTAAAATGCCAAGGCTCAATGTTGGGCAGTTTAGACTAAACCTGAAACATGCTGTCCTGTGCAGAATGGTGAGATAAGGAGAACACTTTACAATGCCATTTTGACTGTTTTCCTTTGTTTTGCAAAGTGTAGACTGGTTAGTTACACTTTGGAGCATCTGATCAAAGATGGGTGGAGAGTAAAATATTATGGATGTGATCCTTTTGGACCCTGAGGAATTTCCTGTGGCATGAGATCATTTCTACTGGATTGTGGTAAGTCTCTTTAAGGAGATCATTATGCGGGTCCCTGTTGTTTAGGAAACACAATTGTGAGGTACCCAATTAGGTTAGGGGAAGAAACGGAAAGCCCAGAAAACATTCCTTGCTGTTCCACTTAATGCTTTTCTTGCTCATGTATTAACCTTATTTACTAGTTATTTCATGTTTCTTATTCACCTCACACTAATTCTCACAATATCTACTACTTCTTCCCTTAAAATACCAATATTTTGTCCAGTATCTGTTCATTTTAAACCAGATCACCTTAGATTCAACTTGTGTAAGTTTATTACGGGAAGATCTAGAGGGATTAGTTGTAGAAAGAATAAGACATAACTTCAGTTGTGATATAACTTTAGTTTGAAAGGTCTGTAGAAGCCAATTTTACTTAGGATAAAAGAGCGTAATAGAAATCTGTTGGATCACTTAAAATGTTTAAAGATAGTTCAGGTAGTTACCAGAGCCCTGGTTCAACTTGCTTAAGTTTTTGTTTGGTTGTTATTTGTTAATTTAGTGACAATTAGTAAAATTAGACGATTAATAAAAAAATGTAAAAGTATCTTAGATCAATTCAGAAATCCAAATACCCTTTTTTTCCACTTCTTTTTAAAGAAGTTTCCTTCTTTTTTAAAACCAAACAAAACCCGTAAAATTTCAAAGAACTTTGGGAACTCACTTATGAGGGATTGAGAGACCATTCCTTTCAGTACTCTGACAGCTGAAAATTACTAAGAATTCTGGCCTACAGATACATCAGTAATTATATTTTGAAAGATGTTTCTAGAATTTCAGCTTTCTCCTTTTCGACTCATGCTTTACTGGAAGCTGAAAACAAGCTGAATTTTTGTAGTGCAACATTCATCAAGAAAAGTATGCATAGAGTTCAAAGGTCACCAGTTGTTCTACATTCTCACAACTGTGATGTTATAGTATGTTTAGAAGAGCACTCCTTATTCACACATTCCAGGAAATTAATCTCCATTTGTAAAACCATCTAAACTACATTTGGTGACAGGATATATCAAATGTCCATCCCGTGTGCAGGTTTCAGGAAAAGTATCAGCAGCAAAAACCAGTGTTACCAGCTGCAGGAAAACAGCATTTTTCTCCCACAAGGAATCTGGGGTCCATGGATGCTGAACTTCTAGAATGTTTGTGGCCAGTATTCACCATGACCTAACTCTGCAGTGGGCCAAGTCCTGCATAAAGAACTGTAGAACCCTGACGGAAATGCTGGTTTGTTGTAACATAGTTTATTTTGGTTGGGTGAGGTTGCAATCTAAAAGCCTAATTTTAGGTTATCCCAATGGAAAAATTATATGTCACAAACCAAAGGGAGAAGTTTTGTTTGACCTTTCATAATAAGAGATTGGGGAGTGAGGGGAGATACGCAAGGGGGTATATGTTACCTGGAAAACAGTTGGAAGCAATTTTGTGTTCTAACGTCTGTCTGATTCCATGTTGCAAATAACAAAAAAAAAAAAAAAAAAAAACCCAAAGGAAACAAAATAGAAACAAGCAACTCTACCAGTCCCCCTGTTTTTAGGGTAAATTTAGATTAGAAAGCCATCTGGGCACAGATTTGAGGAAGCAGATAGCATTATTGTATTCCAGGTTCTCATTTCTGAACTGAATAGCCTCATTTGATTAATGAATTTGCTTATATTCAGAATTTCATATTTTTGCTATATTGCTGCTAATGAATTAAAGTAATTAAAATAGCCATAGTTTGCATTTAACTTATAGTATCTCGAAAACATCACAACTGTAATCAGTAGCTTAACATATATAGCTGAACAGGTAAACAAAAGAAAATTCGACTGAAATTTTGTGATAAAGCAAATAATGGGTAAATAAATTCCCTGCATACGAACACAGTTACCTGCTCATTCATTCATCAGTCTAAGAGTTCTGCTTTGGGTTTTTTTACAAGTAATTTTCTAGAAAATCTAAAAGTAAGGTCACATTCTGAGAATAATCTCAACAGAAACTCTAGTAAATGCCTCATCTGGTTATCCTGTATTTAGTAGTAGCTAACTTGTTGATTCAAGATCAAGCTTTGAGTGCAGAGATTGCTCTTAATTAAAAAAAAACTCTGACCACTTCACACTATTAAAGTAAAAATAATTGAAACCTTGCTTTAGTTGTATTCAGATTCATTGATAATATTTGAAAATTAATTAGGGAGAGAGTCCGCTGCAGATTGTCTCTACAATATTGACACAAAGTTTGAAGGTAGAATTCTTTTATTGTGATTATGTCATAGCTTTAAAAGTCTGAACACAGCCAGAGCTTCCTGACTGGCTGTCAATGATGTCATGGCCCTGCCAATAATGCTTTTTAAGTGTAGGCGTCTGCTCTCTCTCTTTTTTGATTTATAAATTCCATTTCATAATAGCAAAAAGACACTTAAAGGAAAATCTTCAGCTTCTTACCTTATTGCACCACCAAAGGCATATAATAATCCTCTGAAAATGCACTACCTGTCATGCCTTATTGCTTAAATATAGGCCAGATAAGTCTGCCTTACTAGACAGGATGGTGTAAGTGCTACATTGGAATGGTCTCTGAAGGCAGGGAAAAGTCCAACTATATCTTCAACTTCCATACCAGCAGAATCCAGAATAGCTCCAATTAGGGTTCAGAAACATGGATGCAGGGAAGGAACAAGCTCTCTTTTCTAATGTTGATCAAATCACATGAATGGCATTTACCCTGGGATAGGCTGTTATAGCAGCAAAGCAGACACTTTGAGATAGCACATTCAGGGTAGACTGCTGCACAATTCCATTATTTAAATAAATCCTTCGGACTGTATTGGCCTCTTCCTCATTACTTTTTTTTAACAAAGATGTGCTAGATTAACATGTTATTCTTTGCAAATCTTTCTGTTTATAACTTTGTTTTTAATGTTTAACACTGTCCCATGTGACATCCTTGTCTCTAAATTGGAAAGGCGTGAATTGGTGGATGGACCACTCAGTGGATAAGGAATTGTCTGGATGGCCACACTCAAAGGCTTTCTGTCAACAGCTCAATGTCCAAGTGGAAGCCAGTGAAGAGTGGTGTTCCTTGGGTCAGTACTGGGACCAGTGCTGTTTATCATCATTGTTGGAGACATGGACAGTGGGATTGAATGCACCCTTAGCAAGTTTGACCATGGCACCAATTGTCTCTGGCACCAAGCTGTGTGGCATGGTTGACATGCTGGAGGGAAGAGATGCCATCCAGAGGGACCCGGACAGGCTTAAGAAGTGGGCCTTTTCCAACCACATGAAGTTCAACCAGGCCAAGTGCAAAGTCCTGCACCTGGGTCATGGCAGTGCCAGGCAGAAATACAGGTTGGATTGAGAGCAGCCCTGAGGAGAAGGACTTGAGGGTGTTGGCAGATGGGAAGCTCAACATGAGCCAGCAATGTGTGCTGGCAGCCCAGAAAGCCAAGTGCATCCTGGGCTGCATCAAAAAAAGCATGACCAGCAGTTGAGGGAGGAGATTCTGCCCCTCTGGTCTGCTCTGGTGAGGCCCCACTTGGAATACTGCTTCTAGCTCTGGGGTCCTCAGCACAGTAAGGACATAAACCTGTTGGAATGGGTCCAGTAGAGGGACGCAAAGATGATCAGAGGGATGGAGTACCTCTCCTATGAAGACCAGGCAGAGGGAGCTGGGCTTGCTCAGCCTGGAGAAGAAAAGTCTCCGGGGAGACCTTACAGAGGCCTTCCAATATCTGAAGGGAGCCTGCTGGAGAGGGACTCTTTGGGTGTGTAGTGACAGGACAAGGGGTTACAGCTATAAATTGGAAGAGGGGAGATTGAGATTAGATCCTAGAAAGAAATTATTCACTGTGAGGGTGGTGAGACACTGGAACAGGTTGACCAGGGAAGCTGTGGATGTTCCATCCCTGGAAGTGTTCAAGACCAGGCTGGATGGAGCTTTGAGCAACATGGTCTAGTGGGAGGTGTCCCTGCCTATGGTGGGGGGGTTGGAACTTTGATGATATTTAAGGTCCCTTCCAGCACTAACCATTCTATGATTCTGTCATTCTATGATTTACAGATGGGGTGAAAACAGAAAAATACTTGCTCAAGTTTATATAATAAGTTAGTGGCCTAACCTGAAAGTGAATCCATGTATCATTGGTCTATATTTATAGCAGAAATGAAATTTAGTCTTATCCAGAAGATTTAATCTAACAAATCTATTGCTCTCTTGAGTTCAAAATCAGACGGGTGCCTGTAGACTGAGTGAGGCAGTAGCTAACCAGGGAACCTGGAGTGAAGAGTGCCAAGTTCTTGTTCTCTTTCCCTTTACTGAGAGCCAAATTCTGATAGCATTGAGCAGTGAGAGTTAAGAAAACACTCCTCACTTCATAGTGGAATTTACTTCGCCATAATGGAGGGGAGGATGTAAACTATAGTTCTGGCCTCAAAGGGAAAATAGTGCATGTTAGCTGCAACTTCATAACCAAAACTGAGCAGCATGTTTAGACAATGGAATTTACCAGAAGAGTAGCACTTTGGATGTGTTGGCTTCTCACTCTCCATAGTAAACTTACCTGTGAGGGAGATGCATGTGAAATGACACTGTTTGGAGTCCGTGGCTAAAGAGAGGGCAGACTGTTATGAAGCAGCCTTGCTGTTGAAGAACCTCCAGACTTACCTGGTTTTAAAAGGCTCTGGATCAGACTCTTAGGTCAGTGCAACTGATTGTAGTTGATGTCTAGGGCTGCAGAGAGCTTTGATTTGGAATGCATTCTTGCAAATGCTACAAGAGAAAAGAAATGTTTGGGCCAGATTTACCTGTACTGAACTATTGTTAAGAACCGCACCCCTACCTGTTAATTTGTCAATTATGATTTTAGTTGGCTAATTAATAAAAAAAAAATGCTTGTATTTAAATAAATAGCTAAACCAAGGGCGAAATAGACGTCTTTAATTTTCTTCTATGAGGCCATATTTCTTATTTCAAGCAAAGCTGGTAACATTCCAATGTTCTTTTGATAAGCGTATTAAACAAGACCAAAGACCATGGGAACAAAAAGAAAACAGCATTGTGGGTTATGCAAGTAAGCTTTTTTGTTTTGATTTCTGTGCAAGATGAGTGGTATTCCAGGATGATACAGACCAGAACTCATTGTTAATGTTTTTTTGCTAGGAAGTTCTCAGAAGACATGGGGTCTCTGGAAACTAAGCTTTCAGACAAGGTCAAGGGTAACAAAATGCTTCTGGACGCTATTCTTCAAGCCAGCAGTCTGGTCTATATTTTTCTCGTACACTGGGTGGAAATATTAAAAATAACTGAAACTTACTGCAATATGAAAAGCATGTTGTCAACTTTGTTAAAAGAACTTGCAGGTACTTTCTCTGCCCCTTAGTCTGCATGTTATTTTTTGCCGATTTGTGATAATTTTTCTATTTAAAAAAAAAATCTTCTTTCATTGGTACTTTTTGAAAGCTCTATCAAAAGATGAGAAATGGTGAGCACACTTGTGCTCTGCTACACAGAAACTATCTAGTGAAATTAATTTAAACCAAACAGCTGTCAAGTATATGAAGTAAACAAAACCACATACACTGTGGTTTCCTAGTAAAGCCTTTAATGTATATTTATAAAAATGCTGCTTAGGACAACAGATAAAACAATCTATTATATTTCTATGTACAAAATGTTCTAAGTTGATCATATCCTTTAATTAAGGCATTTATGAGCTCATCCACTTTCATCATAACAAATCCTCTGTACTTTTGTTAGTCAGAATCTTTGAAAGATTGGAAAGCCTAAGAAAAATGGAAGCTATTAAGACTAATGTATTCATATTTAACAAATAGGTCTTTTCACATAAGCGATAAATCACACAGAATATATCACAACATGTTATTTCCGGCAAATAGTCCTAAGAAGTAGACCATTTCTTTTTGTGGCTTTTTTTAATATGACTACCTTCACCTACAACTTGGAAACCCTACTCACTGTTCCCTTATCAGTGAGCTGTTTTTTTTCATTAACTCCTCTTCTTTCTTACCTATGAAGAAGCATATCTACAGCAAAGTTACAGTGTCGACTTCCCAATTATAGAACAATTGGTTTGCAGCGTAAAATTTATAGGATTCACTACTACGAATTAAATGTGAAAACAAAAGCAACCCCTCTCTCTGAAATATATAATAGTTGCCCATCTTTGTACTTGGGCTTTTTTTTTCCCAGCGGATGCCTATAAGTTGTGTTCTCCTGACAGATATTTTTGTGTTTAACTGTCTTTTTTTGAAGTTGTTGCCAGTTACTTTTAATTAAAAGCAAAATTTCTGTAGCAATGATGCTCTCTTGCAGTGACTTCCATTTTTTTCAAGTAAAGCTGCAGCCAGTTGTCACAGAATTGGTGATTTCTGATGGTTCAGAAATGCTTATTCCACTTACTATTATCTCTCTGAGGAAAAAAAGAAACAAACAAAGAAAGGGGTTGCATACTTAGATTGAACTTATTTGAACCTTTGGCTGCAAATATGTCTGAATCTTTCCTGTATGACTATTTGATACAGAAACTGTAGAGAAGAATTAAGCAGATTTTTATCAGTCTTTAATGTAATAGTTTTGTAAGTCTACCACAATCATCTTCATCAGAAGTGCGTAACTACCTTACTTTCAAATCACTATGTTGAGGATTCATTGCATATTAAGACAGTATTCCAAAAGCCTGATACTTTCAAGTTTTCATGCCAGAATATACTTTTTTATGTCATACCCTCTGGAGACAGCCCCCCTTAAATTACCATTACAAATTATCTTCCATGATAATTCAAATCATAATTAGAGTAATGTATGCTGTTGTATCTGTGTTTTAACTGGGCTGAGACACTGTTCCTGCAAATGAGTTAGAAAACCACGGCACAAATGTTCTTACTTGAATCACTAGTGTGCAATATAATCCTATTCTTGTTCTACATACAACCCTTCTTAACTCTTCACCTTCTGACAAAAACTCAAAGGGGCACATTCTGTTTCAACACTTAGGTCTGAGAGGGTCCTCTCAGCTAGTTCTCACAAAAAATTGTAGCCTGTATGGAAAAACAGTGTCCTCAAAAGAGCTGGTCAAATATGAGTTCTTGGAATAAGAGACATGGTGCCTATAACATTTAAGAGTGCTTAGCAGAGTTTTTTTTTTTTACCTCTGCTGTCAGCAACTCATAGTGCTGGTTGAATATTTGTGTCCTCCTGCTTCTAAGAAAAATTTAAACTTGCTAAAAACATTCCTAATGTTCTTTATGATGTTCATCCCATGCTATCCCTTTTTGCTATCTTCCCTCATGTTGTCCTAGGGCTGGCTGAAGTTATTCAGGGGAGGCTCCAGGGAGACCTTACAGTGGCCTTCCAGTACCTGAAGGGGGCCAGCAAGAAAGCTGGGGAGGGACTGTTTGCAAGGGCATGTAGTGATAGGATGAGGGGCAATGGTTTTAAACTAGAGTAGGGTAGGTTTAGATTACACATTAGGAAGAAGTTCTTTACAATGAGGGTGGTGAGACACTGGAACAGGTTGCCCAAAGAGGTGGTGGAGTTCACATCCCTAGAGACATTTAAGGTCAGACTTGATGAGGCTCTGAGCAACCTGATGTAGTTAAAGATGTCCTTGCTTACTGTGAGGGGGTTGGACTAGATGACCTTTAAAGGTCCCTTCCAACCCAACACATTCTATGATTCTATGATTCTGTTCTTTCCCTCCTCCTTTGAGAGGGCAGCAGGAGATGGAAAAGCCTTGTAGCTTCTGTGGAAAGCATATAAGGCAATGCTTGCTTGTAAAGTAGATGTCATGCTTTGTTTGTGTGTGTGGCAATGCTTGCTCTCAGGGTTGTGCTTCCTGAAGTATAGTCTGCCATTATCATCACATTTATTCAGGCTGACACTGTATGAAATGGGAGAGGCCACGTTGTGTGTGTCGATCTCTGAACTAAAGGTCTGTTGGGATTTGAGAATACTACTGTGAAGCTTGGATTTGGGATTTGCTTCCCATTTTCTGTCTTTTGCAGAGAGTTAGAGTGCATAACTTGTCAGCCTTAATAAAAAGAAACCACCAAACAAACAAAAAAAAAAAAAAACCCAAGGCAAACTGAAAAAAACCAGCACCACTACCACCAAAAAAAAAATATATATAGGGAAAAAAGACAGAGGGTGAGGATTGTTTTTTCAGGTTCTATGAAATGTTCACAGCACAGCTCCATGAGTTGTCAACACAATGAAGCTGGTAGCAAACTTTGCCAAGAGCCAGGAAAAAAGCTCAAAGGTTTTAAACTAGCATTGCTTGAGAACTCCCTGTGTCATCAAACCATATAAATCATAATATGCTTTTCAGAGTGAAGGCTATACTACATCTCTATAGATTTAACTTTGTGTGGATTCTTCTGCTGAAAGACCTATGAAATCTGGTTCTGAATATTTCTTGTATCTGTGTCTTCTCTTGTTTGCAAAGACAGCAGCTCTTTTTCGAAATACCAGCCATCATTTTTGCTTGAGAAAGCTACTTGAATATGAATCTCAGTGATTCAGAAATGGTGTAGTTGTGGGCACTGCCTCAAGCAGTTTCCCGTGCTAAAAAATTCAGGAAGTCATGCAGTAAAAGTTAACACAGCATATGAATTTTGGTTAGCA
>VXBJ01005958.1:0-25884 GCA_013400055.1 Nycticryphes semicollaris | reverse complement strand
TCCCTTCCCCCTTCCCTTCCCCCTTCCCTAACTCCAATCACTCTGTTCTTACCTATCTACTTTTTGTCTCATGTGCCTTAATTTTGCTGGGCACTTAACGGAAAGACTAGATTCTGAAAGGAGTTTCTGATTGTCCAGTCCATGTAAGTCCTTACCTATCTCTAGAGAGTGTAGGTAGTCTGGACTCTAAATGGCATAAAACCATACATAGGGTATGTTACATATTTAAGCAAGCAGTATTTGATACAGTGGGAATATTCATCTAGCTGTGGGCTATCATGTCTTGCCTTGTTGAGACAGGTTTCAGCAAGGCCTAATATGTCTGACACAGAAACACTGTAGATGTTACCCAGATCATTGAAGTGCTTTTGGAAAAATTACTCATTGTATGAAAATGGCTTTGGCTCACCTACTAGTTTGATTGTTTGTTGTACTACTGTTAAGGGAATGATGGCAGCATCTTCTGAAAACATTAATGATAAAACAACTGGATTAATAGTTATGAGACAACAGGAAATCTTTGGACCCCACATGAAGTTAAATTAATTGAGCTGAATTAATGATGGAGTATTTCTACAGGCAACCTCGCAGTGTATTGGAAGGGCAAACTGTGATGCAAAATTGTGTGTTAATGCATCTGTATTATAATCACCAATAGTGAGTTGGGAAGTTTCCGAATGCAAGAAAAGATCCAAGTAACAACCCAATAGAGAGCCTCCTTGCCTTACAACAGGGAAAACACTGTTACATATTTCTAAGAAGAGACATTTGAGTTAAGATTCCTTTCTTTTTCCTAGTATGAAATATGAAATATGACAGGAACTTTCAGTAGGGTCATTTGGTTCAAATTCACTACCATCTTAACTTTGTCTCTCTTTATAAAATGTCTACCAGTAACCTGCATTCCTTATTATCACTCAAGTGTTTAAACATCAGTTTCTTAGAATATCTATATATTTAATATTCCCTCAAACTTTGCATAATGATGAGAATGATAGCAGGAAGGTCTGACAAATGCTACGTATTCCATTTTCTGCAGTAGTCAGGGAACTAGAGATGGCTAGATTAGGCATCTAGCTACATCTTCAACACAGATGTAGGTGTCCCCATGAAATTGTAAGGTACTTTTCCAGCCAGGTGTGTGCGCTTTTTTCTGTGCTGGTAAAATTTCTTGTCAAGACAAAGCTTCCTTACTAAGTGTTACCAGTGCCTCCCTGGCAAAGCAACAGTAGACTTGAATGAAGGTCTGAGGTGTCAGAGCTGCCTTAAGCCTGTCCCATAACTCAGATTCTGATACTGAAATACCAGCACTATCTTTTGCAGAGTACAGGTGAGATTATGTATGTTTTGAATAGCAGATTCCAATTAATTAAATTGAAATAATTAAAATTAAAATAATTAGAATTAAAATAATTAAATTAGTTAATTAAAAATATTAATATATTTAAAAACATATTGTAGTGATATTTGTTCATAGAGATTGCAGTCTTAAGCACAGCCATGATTTTGTTTATAGAGTGAAATCAACATCCTCTTTTCGCCTCGCATATAGCAATTATGACTGTTTAGTCATTTATCTTCTCCTTTTTTAACCTTCATCCAACATAAATCTGTAATTTGTTAATTTGCATACAAATGCTTTTATATATCAAGTTCTGCACTATTTGTCTTCTTTTTTTTGACACATCTTTTTGAATATTCTGTAGATGTTGTTATGGGAAATACAACTGATCCATATGAAACTTAAGATGTTGTCTTCCCTCAGCTGCTAGGGATCATGAGAAATAGCTACAGATGAAAAGATTATAGCAGCTTGTTTTTTTCCCATCTTTCATTGTGAAACCATTGTAGCTTCTGCCTGGTATGTCTTTCTGTACCTTGCTAAGTCATATCTAGGAAAGGGTGTGTTAGACACACACCACATTTTCATCCTGGTTACACGACACAAGCACAGAGAAGGGGCTCCAGCCTCATCTTCTGGAGGAACTGCTTATATTTTTGTCTAAGATTCTTGGAAAGCTTGGTCAGTTAAACTTCTGTATCCATTGTACCTGAATTCTCTATAGAAATAATCCTTCCTGATAAAAAAGTAGAACTGTTGGAGGTATGGAAGAATGTCACAGCTCTACTGCTTTCTGCCCCATGTGGCATGTGTTTCTGTCCCAAAGACACAGATTGTTGCAGGAGAAACATGAGCAGGTGCAGCTCACAAAATGCAGTTCCCAGCACCCCTAGGATTTTAACAAGTACCACTTAGGGTATTCTTCATGAAAGTGCTAAGTACCTAAGCGTTGTCCACTTTAAGTACCCAAGTACACATAATTTGAAAGTTTAATCACTCCTGACTGTTAAGCACAGTAAAAAAGAGAAATAGGTGCTACTGAATCACAAGGGTGATTCAGACCTTGAGCTGTAGTTTCTTGAACATAACATTTTTCAGTAGTCACAGTTTAAGCAGCTTCAATTTTCAACCATTTGTTCAATTTCTTTTTCTTTTGTACTAGTACAGCTAAGTGTGATGCTACACTGTGAACCTAAAATAAAAATATAGCGAGCTGTATGTTCTGATATGTAAGAAACAATGCATTGTACTGTGATCTGTTTCTAGATTTTCTTTATTGCATTGCTTGATCATTGCATGTATATTCATTGAAATTGTTAAAAAGGATATTCCATTCCTGTTCAAATGAGTCAAGTACATATATTGAAATACTTAGTTATGCAAAGTCAAGTTAAATGCCCTGTGATGGAGTGAATTGTTGTCTATATTTTGCCCGAAAGAAACAGTAAGGAGGATATCAAATGGTTTATCCAATATCATACCTGTAAATGTGCTGCTGAGGATCTGGACTGAAATATCTTTGGTCTCAGGGCAGGAGATCCTCTTTGCTTGCAAATTAAAGTTTTGCAAAGCTAGCATAACATTGCCTCTATAACGGCTCAAAAATCTGTGCATTTCTATGAGCTTGGTGATTCTAATTTTCACCATAGAGTTTCAATAAAATGACAAAATGAGTTTTAATTTTTGGTCCCATACAGTCACAGAATCTTAGAGTGGTTGAGGTTGGAAGGGAGGTCCTTCTGGAGGTCATCTTGTCCAACCCCATTGCTTAAGCAGGCTCACCTAGAGCAGGCTGCCCAGGACCAAGTCCAGATCATTTTCCAGTATCCGCAAGGATGGAGACTTCACAACCTCTGTTGGAAACTTCTAGTGCTCAGTTCACCTCACAGTAAAGAACTGTTTGCTGATGTTCAGATGGAACCTCTTGTGTTTCAGTTTGTGCCCGTTGCCTCTTTCCCTATCACTAGACACCACTGAAAAGAGCCTGGCTTCCTCTTCTTTACATTTTTTTCTGCTGGCATTAATATACCTGCAGATTAGGTTCCCCAAAGCCTTCTCTTCTCTAGGCTGAACCGTCCCAGCTCTGTCAGTCTCTCCTCATGTGAGAAATGCTTCAGTCCCTTAATCATGTTTGTGGCCATTCATTCAACTCAGGATGTCTCTGTTTTGTACTGACGAACCCAAAATTTGGCACAGCCCTCCAGATGTGGCCTCACCAGTGCTTAACAGTTCAATTCCCTTGACCTGATGGCTATACTTTGTCTAATGCAGCCCAGGACACCATTAGCCTTCTTTGCTGCAAAGGCATATTGCTATCTCATGTTTGACTTGGCACCCACCAGGACCCCTAGGTCCTTTCCTGCCAAACTGCTTTCCAGCTGAGTGGCCCCCAGCATATATTCATGCCTGAGATTGTTTCTCTCCATGTGCAGGACTTTGCATTTCCCCTTGTTGAAACTCCTGAGGTTCTTGTCAGCCCATTTCTTCGGTCTGTTGACATCCTTCTAGATGGCAGAATAACCCTCCAATGTATCAGCCACTCTTTCCAAGTTTGTGTTGTCAGCAAACCTCAACCTCCCAAGACTGCTCCCAAGACCCCATCATCCAGATGATTGATGAAGATGTTGAAGAGGATTGGACCCAGTATTGACCCCTGGGGTACATCTCTAGTTACTCTCCTCCAAGAGGACTTGTGTTCCTGATTACCACACTTTGGGCCTGGCCATTCAAGCTCTAGGACAGTCTTGGTTGCAGTGACCATGAAATGGAGTTCAAGATCCTTAGGGCAGTGAGCCCAATCCACCAGCCAATTGATTACCCAATGTATTATAGACTTGTCTACCTGTGTGGTGGAGATTTTATCCAGAAGGATACTGTTAGAGATAGTATCAAAAGCTTTGCTACAATCCCAAACCACGACATACACTGGCTTCCCTTAGAAAACTGGATGAGTGATCTTGTCATAAAAGGAAATTAAGTGGGTTATGTAGGATTCTCCTCTTGTGAGCCTGTTCTGGCTATGACCAATGACTGTGTTGTCTCTCAAGTGTTTTTCAGTGACTCCTTTAGTACCCCTTTCTGTAATTTTACCAGGCACTGTCAGGCCTGTAATTACCAGGGTCTTTCTTCTTATCCTTCTTGAAAATTGGGACAACATTTGTCAGCTACCAGCCAACAGGAATCTCCCAGTATCCAATGGGGATTATATAAAACCGCTCCTGACAAGCGACCTTGCTAGTGATCACATCTAGCTTCAAAAGGAACTTCTTAAAAATAGTTATTTCAGAATCTTCTTTATTATTTGACTTACTGGAAAGTTTTATACTCAATTTATTTGGTAGTTGTACTCATGAATTTTACATTATTTTCTCATTTTGGTAAAAAACACAATATAAGAAAAATACTGTTTTGACTGAGTATCAAAATGCCTATTAGAGTAGGCTTTAGACATAAGTTGATTAGATCAATGTCAAAAAAAAAAAAGGATAAGCACAATTCAAAATATAACTTTTATATAATTTCAAGACACTACTTTCACATGCAAGGTTAATAATACTTTGACCAGAATTTACCTGAGCAGTGTCTACAGAAAATAATTCCTTCTCTGTGTTAACATTCAGTGAACCTCGTATTCACTTAACGTGAGCACAATGGGATCAGCTGTCTTGTCAAGTTAATCTATAACATTAATGCAGTGTTTTATCATTCTTTCTCAGGCTCCACACGCATAAAACTTTAATATATATAGTTTTCAGTGAATGTTCTTGTGTCTGTCAGTTACAAATGCATAGTTTTATCCATGCAGTAAAGTGCCTCCATACCTTGGTATTATTGTATATGGTTGATTCCTAAATCTTTACAAAAAAGCCTGCAAATTAAAATGTCTCCTATATGTATTCTAAAATCAGCGTCTGGAATATGCTTCAGTACATGTTGTTACTTATGCTGTATTTCTGGTTGGTTCTTAAACTAGTTTGATAGAAAATAGAATCTTTTTAGAAAGGCCCTCTCTGAAACTTGTAACAAAGGAACTGATACTTTGATTGTAGAGGGAGACTATTACTACATGTAATCCATTGAGAAAGCATACTTTTCATGTACTGTTGCAACACCACTGTTATTTGTGGGCAAATCTGTAAAGAGGCACAATGACCACATAGAATGGACTTACTTCTGGCTCTTCTGTTGATTTACTGTGTGATTGTTAGTCAGTTATTGCCCCTTGTGAATGATTGTTTGTAAAGACTGTGAGTTGCTCATTATGGTACCTGCATGTACAACACACCGTATTCTGGGTATCATTTATCACCTCGAGCTTCTACTGCAGTACCAGCAGTGGAAGTGTTTGTTTACATTTCTTCTTCATTGAGGACCTTGCATACATCTTTGAAAGTGAAAGTGACAGGTTAGAAAATAGGCTGCCAGATTCACATATCTAGATACCCAGATAAGTGAATGATATAACATTAATACAGGAAAAGAAAAAGAAAGGCAGTAAACTTGTTATTTCTGTTGTAAAAGTTCTGCAAAGTAACATCTCAAATTACTCATTTGATCAACCATTTTGTTTTAGAAAATAATTTTTGTTTTGTCAACAAAAATGAATTTGTCTGTAAGTGCAAGAAGCACAAGGAATGATTGGTTTACCCTACAAAAGAATCTGTTGCACTATTTGGCTTTACAAATATATACTTACATTGTTCAGGTCTCAGGCACTATATGAAGTCTTGTATAGTTCTTTTTCAGGCCCTCTGTGCAGGGCTTGAGTTTTATCTTTAATCAACAGCCAGCTGTTATGGCTGTCACTGATTCTTGACCTGTAATTATCCCAGAACCTCACCCTGCTGGCTGGCTTCTCAGAGTCTCCCGATATGCATGTTACAAGGTTGAAAGTGGCAAGAAATCCTTTGCAAAGGTACCAAGAGATTTGTACCTTTGCACTACAAATCAATCCAAACACTGAATGCACCTAAGCCTGTTCTCCCCTTACCCCACACACTACTTTTTCCCTTAAATTGTGCCATGTGTTTTGAGTTGTAATTAAGACTAACAATGTGATATCAAGCAAATTTGCTTGAACCGCCTTTAGAAAAGGATCAGTGGGCAAACTAAATCACAATATCCTTGCTGATGAGATACATCGTTCTTGCTGGACTGGCTGGTTATGTGGTTTAGTATAACCTGTGTAAGGTTTCTAATGCAATGCATTTATTTCAGTAAGTTGCAAACATGAACACACTTTATAAGTACTATAGATTTTAGTTGTCAGGACACATCTACTTCATTGTCAGCTCTGTCTACTGTGTTCTTGAATTTTGAACTACATAGTACTGCCAACCAGCAAACACACATTTTTATATTTCAGGATGAATAATGATTGCAAGACACGAATTGGTTTCAATTCTCTACTGCTTTCATCTGAGAAGCTTGTTTTTTAAAAAATATGCCATGTCCCTCACGTGTTTTAGGAACCACATATTCATAAGAAAGCTAAAACAATTCTAAGTTTTCATTGCTGTTATTACTGATTATAGAGACATCTCTTTTTAGAGCTGGCCTCAATAACTAGCTAAATCTCGATTTATCTTTCTTTTGCTGGGGGAAGTAGTCTCACATCTGTTAAAAGATTAGCACGTGATTAAAACATCTGAGGTCAGAAATACTTTACATTGAGCTTAGCTCTCAGCAGTGCATGAACTCTGGATCACTGTCACAATACATGCAGCCAGAATGCTCACGTGAAGGGGATGTTATATTCTGAATATCTACATTTTAAGTACTTGGTGAAGAGGTGACTAGGATTGTGGATTGCAGGAGACAGGAGATGTTGGAGTGAAAAAAAAATTACTTCTGTGCATGTATGCATTTCTGTTCATTGGAGAATGAAAAGTGGATCCAAGAATTTTAGAGATTTTCTGATTTCCCTCAACAAAGCTATGTTTATGCCGATTCAATTGCTCTGATCTTTTTTGCCAAGGAGCTACATTCAGCTTAACGTTTACTTGCTGAGAGATGTTAGTGGGACTAAGTTGTTGCTAGGCTATCATGAAATGCATCTTTCAGTATTTCCATAGTCAATGGGTTTGCTTTTATCTGATAAACTCAAGTGTTGTGCAAGGAGAAAAGTAAACTGTATTATTAACATGGGCTGTTGAGAAAAATTCTCTTTAGAATGAACAGAACTCCATGATGTAATATTAAGTATTTTTGTAATAATTACATTACGTCTAAAAGAATATCCAGCTCAGATCCACAGCAGCATCACAGAGACTAAGATGGAAGTCAAACTCAAATCCAATTTAGGGTTTTTTGTGGTTTGCTTTGTATTTTTTAGTTTTAAATGGCTCTTTTTTACTTTTCACGGTCATATTATTTGCCCCTTTCTAGTCTTGTCTCCAGTCTGTGTCTGAAATTCAGTTACACACTGTACAAACAACTTATGTGTAACAATTTTCACTGATTAAAACAAAGATGTGTATTTTTTGCCTTGTAGAGATACCACATAGAAAACTTACTACACTGATTGAAGAAGGCAATAAGCAGTAAGAACAAAGGTTCTGCTGCATAGGTCCTGATAAATATTTCTCTATATCTTAGAAGAAAGGCCAGGCTGTAACTGAATGCTGTAAATACTTGCACCTTGACTCAGAACTGTGTCTTGATATTTCACAGAATCACATAGTGATATGGAGTTGGAAAGGACCTCCGGAGATCATCTGGTCCACCACCCTGTTGCACAGGAATGTATTCAGGTGGGTTTTGAATGGCTCCAGAGACAGAGACTCCACCGCCTCTCTGGGCAGCCTTTTGCAGTGCTCTGCCACCCTCAAAATAAAGACATTCCTCCTCATGTTAAGATGGAACTTCTTATGTACAAGTTTATGCCCATTACCGCTCATCTGGTCACTGAGCACCACTGAAAAAAGACTGGCCCCATCCTCTTAACACCCACCCTTTAAGTATTTATAGGCATTGATCAGATCTCCCCTAGTCTTGCCTTCTTCAGCCTAAAAAGACCCAAGTCCCTCAGCCTTTCCTCATTAGCGAGATGCTCCAGGCCCTTAATCGTTGTAGTCCTCTGCTGTACACTCTTCAGCAGTTCTCTGTCCTTCTTGAACTGGGGAGCCCAGAACTGAACACAGTACTCCATATGGGGCCTCACCAGGGCAGAGTAGAGGGGGAGGATGACCTCCTTTGACCTGCTGGACACACTGTTCTTGATGCATCCCAGGATGCCATGGCCTTCTTGGCCACAAGGGCACATTGCTGGTTCGTGGTCGTCCTGTTGTCCACCAGGACTCCCAGGTCTTTTTCCTCAGAGCTGTTCTCCAGCAGGTCAGCCCCCAGCCTGTACTGGTGCATAAGGTTATTCCTCCCCAGGTGCAGGACCCTACACTTGTCCTTGTTGAATTTCATCGGGTTCCTCTCTGCCCAACTCTCCAGCCTGTCCAGGTCTCGCTGTATGGCAGCACAGCCTTCTGGTGTGTCAGCCACCCCTCCCAGTTTCCTATCATCAGCAAACTTGCTGAGGATACATTTTATCCATTTATCCAGGTCATTGGTGAATGTATTGAAGAGGACTGGACCCAGTATTGACCCCTGGGGAACACCACTTGTTATGGACCTCCAACTAGATTCTGTGCCACTGATCACAACCCTCTGAACTCGGTCTTTCAGTCAGTTTTCAATCCACCTCACTGTCCATTCATCTAACCCACACTTCCTAAGATTACCTGTGAGGATGCTGTGGAAGACTCTGTCAGAAGCCTTGCTCAAGTCAAGGTAGACAACACCCTCCCCTCATCTGTCCATCCAGTCATGCCATTGTAGAAAGCTATCAGGTTAGTCAGACATGGTTTCCCCTTGGTGAATCCATGTTGACTACTTCTGATAGCTTTCTTTTCCTCCATATGCTTTGAGATGCCCAGAACGAGCCGTTCCATCATCTTTCCAAGGATGGTGAGCCTGACCAGTCTATAGTTTTCCAGCTCTTCCTTCTTACCCTTTTTGAAGATCGGGATGATGTTGGCTTTCCTCCAGTCCTCGGGCACCTCACCTGTTCTCCAGGACCTTTCAAAGATGATGGAGAGAGGCCCAGCAATGACGTCTCCCAGCTCCCTCAGCACTCAAGGGGACATTCCATCAGGACCCATGGACTTGCATATATCCAGTTTACTTAACTGTACCCTAACTTGATCTTCCTCAACCAAGGGGAAGTCTTCCTTTGTCCGGACTTGCTCTGTTTCCTCCAAAGTCTGTGGCTCTTCAGGGCTGGCCTGAGCAGTAAAGACTGAAGCAAAGAAGTCATTCAGCAACTCCACCTTCTCTGCATCCTCTGTCACCATGGCACCCATCGCATTCAACAGTGGACCCACATTTTCTCTTGTTTTCCTTTTGCCTCCAATATATTTGAAAAAATACTCTTTTTGTTGACTTTGACTTCCTTTGCCAATTTTAATACTAAGGAGGCCTTGACTTTCCTCGTTCCATCCCTGCATGCTATAACAGCATTCTTGTAATCTTCCCAAGAGATCAGTACCTTCTTCTACTCAGTGTAAACTTCCTTCTTCCACTTGAGCTTTTCCAGAAGCTCCCTGCTCAGCCATGCATGTCTCCTGCTTCCCTTGCCTGATTTTTTGCTCTTAGGGATGCACCAATCCTGAGGTTGGAGAGAGTGATACTTGAATTTCGACCAGCTCTCTTGAGCCCCCCTACCTTCCAGAGCCCTAACCCATGGGATTTCTCCAAGCAGGTTCTTGAAGAGGTCAAAGTTAGCCCTCCTGAAATCCAAGGTTTGAGTCCTGCTTGTTTTTTGTACATACTACCCACAATCCTGAGTACTAGGTGCAGTAGTACACCTCTCCTTCTGGGCTTCTCTACCACCTGTATTGATAACCTGAAGTTATCATCAATACACTGGAGGAACCTCCTGGACTGTACATGCCTGGTTGTGTAGCCTTCCCAGTAGATATCAGGGTGATTGAAGTCCTGCATGAGAATCAAGGCCTGTGATTGTGAGGCTACTTTGAGCCGACTGTAAAAGACATCAACTTCCCCATCCTGATCATGTGGCCTGTAATAAACATCCACAACAGTGTCCCTCATATTGGCCTGCTCCTTAACCCTCCCCCATGAGCTCTCAACTCTCACTTCATCTGCCCCCAGGGAGGGCTTTACAGACTTGTCCTCATTCTCTATCCATTCCTTAACATAGAGGGCAACACCTCTGCCCCTTCTTCCTTGCCTGTCCCTGATGAACAAACAGCTTGTAGCCCCTCATATTGGCCTGCTCCTTAATCCTCCCCCATGAGCTCTCAACTCTCACTTCATCTGCCCCCAGGGAGGGCTTTACAGACTTGTCCTCATTCTCTATCCATTCCTTAACATAGAGGGCAACACCTCTGCCCCTTCTTCCTTGCCTGTCCCTGATGAACAAACAGCTTGTAGCCCTCGATAGCCAGACTCCAGTCATAGGATTCATCCCACCAGGTTTCATTGATGGCTGCTATATCATAGCTTTCCAGCAGCGTGGTAGCTTCTAACTCCTCTTTGTTGCCCATACTGCATGCATTCATGTAGAGGCTCTTCAGCTAGGCTGTGCCATGTTCTTAGGGGAACACCCCTCAAGGTTTCTCACAGGTGTTTCTCTGTTGACTTCAATTACCTCAGGAGCTGCTGGCTCATCTCTATAAGACTTTGACTGCTGTGCAGTGTCCCCAGCATTCCTCATGGCAACAGGATGAAGGTCCTTACTAGCACCCCCTCCCTTCTAACCCTGATGTGGTACCACACATCTNACTGCATGCATTCATGTAGAGGCTCTTCAGCTAGGCTGTGCCATGTTCTTAGGGGAACACCCCTCAAGGTTTCTCACAGGTGTTTCTCTGTTGACTTCAATTACCTCAGGAGCTGCTGGCTCATCTCTATAAGACTTTGACTGCTGTGCAGTGTCCCCAGCATTCCTCATGGCAACAGGATGAAGGTCCTTACTAGCACCCCCTCCCTTCTAACCCTGATGTGGTACCACACATCTTGTCACAGACAAACCTGATATTATTATCTCTCTCCCCCTTCACATCTGGTTTAAAGCCCTGTCAATCAACCCTGCAATCTCTTGGGCAAGAACCCACTTTCCCCTTTGATAGAGGTGTCTCCCACTTGATGTCAACAAACTCGGTGCTATATAGGCCAATACATTGTCAAAGAAACCAAAGTTATTTTCCCTGTGCTTGATGCTTAGGAGGTGAGTTCAATCTAGAACAAGAGGTTGTTTTACAGCTCACGGACCCAATTGCAAATCTCTAAAGATATTTAGGTATTGGGTGTCTCTTTTCCAAGTAAATTGATAGAATATTTTTAAGGTTATTTTGCTTGGAATATGATATAAATGTTTATATACTTTGAGTTCTTTATCATGTTTTTTATATCCATTAAGAAAATCACCTATTTTTAAGTCAGTTTATGAAAATACTGTGTTTGAACATCTGTCAAGGGTTGAGGATTATCTGAATAGACATAGAATGCCAATATATTATATTTTCTGTTATCCTGTATACTGTAATTATCTTGATCTTCAAACAACTGCGACAGTTACAAACACTTTTGCAGACCTGTTGTTAGTGCAAATTCAAAATTTATTTCATTAGAATCTAAATTAAACTAGTATGTAACAAGACTTTTTTTAAAAAATTATTTCTGTAGATGATTAAAAAGCAGTCAAGCACACACAGATTCAAATTTTATTTAAAACGCAAAATCAGAAAAATTATTCTATGTTGAAGCAGTATAGAAATCTTTTCCAGAAGGAAATTTGTTTGAAAAAATGGATAAGCTAAGTAGCCAAACATGAGAGAAATGGATGCCACAGATGGTTGGTGTACCTGGAAGAATATCTAAATCATAGAATCAGAGAATGGTTTGCATTGGAAGAGACCTTAAAATCGTGTAGTTCCAGCCACTAGACCACTAGTACCTCCCGCTAGACCAGATTGCTCAAAGCCCCATACAACCTGGTCTTGAACACCTCCAGGCATGGGCCATCCACAACTTCTCTGGGCAACCTGTTCCAGTGCATCATCACCCTCACAGTAAAGAATTTATTCCTAATGTCTCATTTTAATCTCTCCTCTTTCGGTTTAAAACTATTACCCATCATCCTGTTGCTGTACTCCCTCATAAAGAGTCCCTCCCCACCTCTCCTGTAGGCCCCCTTTAGGTACTGGAAGGCTGCTCTAAGGTCTCCCCAGAGCCTTATCTTCTCCAGGCTGAACAACCCCAATTGTTTCAGCCTTTCCTCATAGAGGAGATGATCCAGTGCCCTGATCATCTTTGTGGCTCCACTCTGGGCCTGCTTGAGCAGGTCCATGTTCTTATTCTGCTGGGGACTGCAGAGCTGAACACAGTACTTACTCTGAGTAGGGTCTCACCAGAGTGGAGTAGTGGGGCCGAATTACCTCCCATGACCTGCTGGCCATGGTTCTTTTGATGCAACCCAGGATATGGTAGGTTTCCTGGGCTGGCAGTGCATTTTCCTGACTAATATTCATTATTCATCCACTAAGGTGCCCAAGTCGTTCTCCTCAGCGCTGCTCTCAATCCATTCTCCACCCAGCCTGTATTTGAGCTTAGGATATGCCTTGCACTTGGCCTTGTTGAACTTCATGAGGTTTGCACAGGTCCACCTCTCTTTGCCTGTCAAGTTCCCCCTGGATGGCATCCTTCCCCCCTGAAGTATCAACCACACCACTGAATTTGGTGTCATTGACAAACTTGGTGAGGGTGCATTCAAATTGACTGTGAATAAGCCTGACACCAGGGCAAATTTCAAAATAATGGGAGAAAAAGTCCTTGATTATCACTTATAAAGGTATTATTTGGGTTTCCGTAGTTGTTCTTTACAGCCGCTGACTCTGACTACTCAGGATGTGTAAAATGCTGGGCCTAGTCAATGGCAGCAACTGGAAAAAAACAATTAGTCATGTCATCTTTTACTGAGGGTAGCCAGCCAGGGTAAGGATTCTTCCCTCATCGCCCCTCACCACAGAAAACTCCTCATCCCAAGTCACTTATTTTTTACCTCAGATGTCATTTAATTATCACAGTGCTGTATAACAGAATCAAATCACATTTCACAAAAAGGGCACAAGAATAACAATATGCACAAGGAGGAGAAGGGAACCCATCACTTCTCATGGTAAATGTGTGAAGCTGAGTATAGTGGTCATGTATTTCTGTAAATCTAGACTTGGCATTATATTAATATGTTGCTTCACAAGAAGTGTTGTGAAACCTACAATAAATTCATAGTAGAAAATATAAAGCAAGGCTATTTTGATGCATCCAGTAAAATCAAAATAATGCAGCTTCATGCAATGCCCTTAGTTTTCTGATGTGTTAAGCACAAAACTGAATACCGTTACCACATGTATTCAGCAGACATACTGCTTTGTGTAAAGTCCAGTGGGAAAGCTAAGGTACAGGGGTTAATGTTGACATAAAGGCCAGATCCTGATTTCTTTGATGTTAAGAGGAAAGTTGTCATTGAGCCCAATGGGATTAAGATTTAGCGTACAAGTTCTTGTTTCTTTCATGTTAATGTAGTCTCAACATTGCTCAAATCAATTAAATAGCCTTTACTAGTTCTGCTTTATTGAATAAAAGCAAAATTTGTTTTCAGAACAACTTCTTTATTTGAGTATGTGTACTTGCCAGATGCGCAGAACTCTGATATTTAAAACTGAAGTCTCATGATACCATACAAATAATTCCTTTCTTTTTCCTTCTGTACAAATAAAGATGTCAAACTGAGAGGAAACTGCAACTGGAATAAATGGATATTGGTTTTAGAACTTTAATATTGTAAGTGTTTTTATTATTTACTTTTTAACCTGTAGGTGTCTGTAGCAATAGCAAGCATGAAATTATGAACACTGAAAAAGCATTTTATGACATCTTTTTTAATCCCTTCAAGCATTGTTTAAAGATCTATTAGATTCGGTAAGCAAACAAATATATTGTCTTTTATATTAAAGGATTTTTAAGAAAAAAAATTGTAGTTAAGAGGCTTTGGTCGACAGCTATTTCTTACCTGAGGTACCTACACGACTCTACCTGAGTAATGTAGACATTAAACAGAAGCAGCTGCTTTAGTGCAGATAGTCTTTCTGTGATTGACAATTATTGTGCTAGTGTTATGTCTGAGCAGTAAGACATATCATTTTCCTAAATATGCAAGATAAAATCTCCTTTAAAATGTCAGTGCTGGAGGAGCAGTTAAAAACAAAAAACACTGTAAAAGTAATCTTTTGTGTCTTTCTACCTAGAAGGATACACCTCTTATAGAAAAGTACTGACTTAGAAATAAATCCATTTTTCATTATTTTGAAAAGTAAAAAAGCATGTAATACAACTTGTGGGTTGGAGGGCTATGAATATCCATTTTGCCACAAAATTTAAATTTAAAATATTTTTTCCCAAAAATTTTTACAAGGAAAATAAGCTTGCATTATTACAATAGATAAATGCACTGAATTCATTGCTATGGTTCAAAAAGCTTACAGCTGGAATGTTGATGAACTAAAAATACATTTTAAATTGCTGTCTAAGTCTCAGAAAATTTGATTTTTTTTTTTCTTTGATACATCAAATAAACCTAAGATGACATATATGTTTACATAACCTATGGCATTTGACATAGTTCTAGGAAGTAACTCAACTGCTCAACTGATGAAAAGATAGGGATGAAGCAGTTGTACCAGCCCTCTGTCTCAGCTGAGTTATTTTCACATTTGCAATTGCATTTTAGAGATCAAATGCATTAAACCCTAAAGAAGCACGGAAAGGGTGACTACTTCAAAGGATTTTTAAATTGAAAAAATAAATATAAACCAAAATCCAATAATTTGTACAGATGCTTTACAACCAGTACAACTAATTAGGTATAGAAAAAAGTGTTCTGAGAAACAATTTAGCTTTAGATTTAAGCTAACATTGTTTAACCATTTGTTATTCTAACCATTCTACTCAGTTCAGATCTAAAATAGTCCATCATGCATATATATCGCTGCCTATATATGCATAGATTATACAGTAAGCATTTAAGTTTATATTTACAATTCAGCTTCAGTTTCTTGAAAGTAGGTCTATTTGCATTGCTCCTAATTCTGCAGTAGGTGGCAGTGGGTAGTGGAGAATATACAAGAATATACAGTTTACATGTCATCACATTTTTAAGGGAAGCTTAAAAATGGCCAAGTATTTGTACTTTTGAGTTATGTGTATATCAAGCAGAAGAGAACTGTCAAACAGAATTTCTAAATTGTATTGATTAAATAGTAGCTTTTACAAAGTATTAGGAAAATAAATTAAACTGATAATGGAGTCAAATGAAAACACAAATGCAGCTCACATTTCTCTAAATAAGTGTGAATCTGAGTCCATACAAGAAAACTAACCTGAAAGCTTAGACTCAGAAGAAGATTCTGTAGGGTAGCTTTGTAAGTTAGGAGAATGTAGTGAACAGTTTACAAACGGGGGAAGAAAAGGCATAATTTTAGTTTTATCTGTATTACTTTGGAAATAGTTTGTACTAATATTGAATGTTGTGCTGGTTTTTGAAAATAGCACTGTAATTGATGAAAATAATGGGATGGAAGAGGCTTTAGGCATGATGGTGTCAGTGTGGAATATTAACAGAGTTTCAATAGGTTGATTGTGTGGGAGGATAAATTAGGAAGATAACAAAAGAGCTCTGATTTTGCATTCCTTGCACACCTGAAATATGGGAGCTTGAGGGTATACAGGATGTGAAATTGGATGAAAAAGTCTGTCAAAGAAGAACATTCTAAATCTCGTTTATTATTGATTTCTGTTTCTTGCTTATCCGAAAACCTGGCTGGGTAGATTTATATAGAAAGTGCTCGGTCAGCACTGCCGATTATTCTCACATTTTCACCAGTGTATTTTGAGCTCCAAGTAGAGAGACTAAGACTTTTGGAAGTGCAAGGCATCCACTGGCTCACATCTCAAATACTTTGAACTGACCAGTAATTAGGAGTTCTTGGTTTGTTTTGTTTCCTGTTTTAATCTCCAACTTTTAAAAGTATGCAGCTGGAAGCTATTGAGTGCATAGTGTTTTGAAAAAACTGGTCATGCATACTGCTGGACCTGGACTTTGGGGCCAGCCAAGGTAAAACACTTTGTTTATGATTTTGTGGCCAAACTCTGTCTCTGAAGATTTCACATACTTAATTACTAAGAAAACATTAAGTTAAACAATATAGTTGTACTTACTGTTAATTTTGTAATTATAAAAGTTATCCAGTGATTATAGATACTTTTGTAAGAATTAGTAGTTTATACTACAAATGGGTGTCATCAAATCAGCAGAAACAGAGGCAAAATGCTGACTCACTTAAAGTTGTTTGGAGTTCTGTTTTTGATTCAGTAGTAGTGAGATTATTGTAATCTCATTATGTTAGTTACTCATCACCTAGTTATCCAGCAAATTCAAAATAAGAGTTATGTTGAAGGAAAGCCTCCAAAGTTAGACCCCAAAGTAACAGTACTTTCATTAAAAAGTGCCTATTTTGTGTTCAAACTAAAAGGAAATAATTGACCACGTTATGGTTGAATACTCTCTTGATTTACTTTGCATTATCTAGTTTTATGCTGGTAAATTGAATGTTCTTCATGAAATTGTGCTAGCTTAAGTTTGAAATCATGCATTAATAATTTTGATTGTATTTGTCTGTGCTGTGTCCTATTCTTTGTTACTCTTTTGTGCTGAATAAGATGCATCAAACATTTAATTGGTCTCCTGCTAACTGAATAGAAGGCATCTCTGGGATAAATCTTCAATCTGGCTGAACAGTAGCTCCCAAGACATGTCAAAGTACTCTTTGAAATGTATCCAGATTTTCCATTTTCTGTGTTGTGGCTTATGGTTTTTCTTATACTTTTAGAAATACTGAATTCCTGTTGTCTGACTAAATTTGGTTTTCTTCTTTTTCCTAGAAGTAAGAGGTTGCCTTTCAGTACTGTACATTTAATTTCCAGTCATATGATTTTACCATCAATGTTTCTGCATTATAAATCTTTCTATGATTACTCTTGTTGTGAGTAATTGTAATTTTTTAGCGTTTTTTTTAAATCAGAAAGTAACTATTTTTAGGCATCTAGGAGTTACTAGTTAGGAGAGGGTTGGATTTAGGGGGATTGGACTAGATGATCTCCAGAGATCCTTTCCAACCCCGTGTCATTCTGTGATTCTGTGATTCCTAGGTCTTTCATGGACAACGCCACAAATGTCTCTAAATTTTTCTAAGTTATCTAGAGGAAAAAATAAAAGGCATAATATACCATTCACTGTTAACGAGAAATTTTGACAAGCACAAATAGCATTTGAGTTAAAAATAGATCCAACTGAAACACTGCTTCCTATGTGTGAAGTGTTGGGATTTGGGTTTGGGGCTTTTTTTTATTCTCAGATTGATCACTTTGTAAAATTTTCCAAAATCAGTATTAAAAAATTCCACTCTTCCTTAGCTCATTAGAAGACCTGTAAAATACCCTGGTGCTGGATTGAGCTGCAAGTCAAAGAATCAAGTATGAAATTAAGATATGTAAAAATGTAAGAAAAATGGAAGAAAAAAATGCAAAGCTCTCCAATAAGATGTAGCTTAGTTCTTTCAGGAAAATTGTTGTAATTGATTATATTAGATTTTAGTAGATTAACGTAAATCAATTAAACTAGGGAAATGGTAATTTTTGTTCTATTTATTGCTACCCTGCCAACATCTCTATGCACGTACAGAAGAGTGTAGATAAAAACTCTTCAGGACGTACGAATTGTGCTTGCTGTGTCAATGGATATTAGCTGAACATCTGGTCCAGATTGGACTTGAAGGCAAGGTATGACTTAATTTGCCTATGCACAACCAAACAAGCAAAAAGAGTTAAAGCCTGAGAACATCCTATTAATGGTAAGGGAGTGCCTAGAGGCTAAAAGTTCTGAACTGGCCTCCTGCAAGTCACAAATGTTTTGCACCTTTTATGCTTTGAAGTTCTTCTGCTCTGACATGTGTAGAATTCTCTGTGGAATTTTGAGTACCCAAATATCTCTCTCAGTGCCTCTCTGCTTTGCTTTCTTGGTTGGCCAGAGATAAGACACCATGTGTCAGGTTCCCTGGTGAGATGAAATGAGACCAGAGCTGAATTTGGCCTAATCGCTATCTCCATGAAATCGCTGTTAGTGTGATTTGCAATAGTGAAATAAGTCAGTTTTACAAGATGAGTTGCCATCACCAGTTTAGCAGATGCTGAAGGACAGCTATCCAGATTAACAGCATGGTATTGACAGAGAAGTACTCTGACTGTCATGAACATAGAAATCAGGAGATGAAAATACCTAGGAAAATTATTAACGATGAGAACAGCTTCATTTTTGCAAATGTGTGATAAGCTCAGAGCCGGGCATGATGAATGATGTAGAAAATGCGCGTAGGAGGTGACATGTTCTTGAACAGTAAGTTCTCCAGCATACTTCCCCACCTCCCTACGCAATCTCAGTTTTTAAATGTGTATATGAATACATGGCTACTTGTCTGGTAGTGGAAAGACATTTGTGGCTCAATATTAGCACCAATTTTCCATTTCTCCTAAAAGTTCCCAAAGGATAAGAACCTTATTACCGCCCCCGCGCCAAATGAGGAAAACCACCATGAAGATTGATGAGGACTCACCTTATTATAGTAGAATCATAGCATAGTTTGAAGAGTAGCATAAGTTTTTGAAACACTGAACAGAAGTATAAGAATGATGTTTCCTTTGAAAAACACATGGTATTAAATTTTTAAGCTTGGGAGAAAACATACTGTTAAGACAAAGAAAAGAAGGTGACCTTTGTTAGTGCAATTATTTTCTCTATGTATTGTTCTAGTTTTGCATAAAATATCTCCAACTACTCATTTTGAATTGAAATTATTTAGCGAATAATTTTAAAAAGAATTTTCTAAAAAATAGATGCTATACACAGTTGCCTTCCTAGATACTGTCACAACTCTGGCTTGTTCATTCCTAAACCAGATATGACTGATGAGTAATTGTTTCTCTTTTCCTTCCTTTCCATTTGTAATTGTTTCTCAATCCAGTCCTAGTATATATGTTTGATGTCTAACTGTTAAAGAAAAAAAAAATTGAATGTCCCAAGGAAAGAGATTCACAAAGATAAACTGTTACATGCATAAAAAAGACAGGCTGGAAAGTAGTGTTAACATATGGTACAAAAATTTAACTCCAGCTAGTGAAAGTTTTAATTTCCTTATGAAATCAAAGACCTGAATGAGGTCTGTTAGCTGCTCTGAAGTGAAGTGAAATCTCCTATGTGCAGCCCAATGCTTAAAGCACCTAGGAAGCAAGCTGCTTCATCCAGTGCGGTGAATCAGGAACAACAGGTTAAGCTGGCTTAATAAAATAAAAAAAACCAAAAACTATCTATAGCTCTGAGATTTAGTATGTTTTACAAAATTGTTGATTTGAGATAAACCTGTGCATTGATTTCTTGTAATGTGACAGAGGTCTATCGCTTATTCTTTTGTCTTTCTTCATAGTTTCCAGTTACCTTCCTGAATAAAATTATAAAAGCTTATATATATGTCGGTTCTAACTTCTTAACATGTTTTTAATAGCTGCCAGAGGTAGCTTGTCTCTTCCACTACTTGTCACTTCTTGTTGCTACTTACTGTAGTTGCCGATTTCCAGCTGACAGAATGGCTAAGAGGAGAATTGGCTGCATTTGCTTGTTATTTTGTTTCTTTTTTCTAACATTCTCACTCTTGCTTTTTAAGCATTTTTGCTTTTAGAATAGGCCTGTTTTTAATTGTTGAAGAAATATTCACTCGGTAAACACTCTGGCCAGGAATCCATGAACCATTTCGGTTCTGTATTCTAATTCAGAAGATGATCTGTCAGAATTAATTGAGAATGCCTTAATGTAATCAAGTCCAGTTCATTAGGCAAACACTTAAATTATTAATTTAAATACTGGGTAGTTCAACAGCATTTATGACAGTAACAAATACCAACGTATTTTAATTTTTAAATTCCTCCTGCGTACAGAAGTTGATGTCCTGCTATAGCTACTGCTGTTAGGCATAAATAGTTTTCATCGTTTTACCTTTTGGACTCAAAGTATTCTGTTCAAAAAAGTTTTATGAAATAAAAATGTAGCTCTTTAGGCACAGGGTACTTCAAATTAATCAAGCATAGAGTGTCATTTTCATTCTTGTAACTCTGTTTTGGATCAAGTAAAGTTACACCAGAGATAAACTTGAACCAGGAAGTTTAGTATTGTGCCATTTCATCAATTTGTAGAACACTGTAGATTAATGTACAATCATAAATTTAGCACAAATCTAGTGTTTTAGCATCTTAGCCATTCCCATTGCTTTAGTGATGAGAAAAATAATCTCTTTGTAAAATTAACTAATCCCACTACCATTTTTCACTACTTTCTACCTATGTAATTTAGGAGTCAGGAATTCCCTGGAAAAATAAAAAAAAGATCTAATTGGTTAAGGGGATAGGAGAAGTAAAGTGAATAAAAGTGGCTGTGAGCTGAGGACTTTGTAAGTCTTGAAAAGGTTGTATGCATTCAACCCATTTCAGTTGCTATAAACACACCGGCTAGTGTCTTTCAGCTGAAACTGAGATAGTTGAAAGAAGTCAGAAGAAGCTTAAACATGAGGGAGTTGTGAGCAATGGCTCCATCTCTATGACTGGGGGCTAAGCATCTCCTTTTGCACCAATAGCTCTTTGCAGAAAACACTGGTGAAAAATAATCAGGGTAAGTAAAAATCAAGACAGATCAGTTCTTCTCATTTTGATCATCTGCAACATGTGAAACATACATGCAGTCACTCAAATATTCATGTAAAGGGACAATGAACTCCCCAGGCACTTTTCTTCTTCTGTCTGAACCTAACTCTTTGGACTCTTTATAGTGACGATAATATTTAGCATATGTCACCTTGTTTCTCCTGAAGTAGAGAAGAAATAGCAGCCTTTCCATCCTTTCCAAATACTTCTGTGCTCCGGTGGTACAGTTTGAAGCATTCTGAACTTATCTGAAAGCCAGTCTTTAGGTTGATGATTGGTCTTCTCAGTCATTAATGAAATCTAAATGTGTCATTTGTAACTGTAATGGCCACAAGAAGACCAACATTTAGAATTTGAACTTCCAGGCTGTTAATGTCATTCTACACTACACTTTCACTGGATTTTCTATAAGGAGACATTGTCACTTTATATTGCAGTATTATATACGAGTACCCTACATGGTGGCATCAAATGAGTGAGCTTTATGTCACAAGCAATTTAGGTTCAGTAGCATAGTCCTTTGCCTATTTTTATTCTTCCTGCACAGCCCTAGATGTTGCAACTGAATGTGTCAAGTGCATATTAATTTAATACACTGAGTTCTGGTTATTTATCATAAAATGGTTTGTGTTGGAAGAGACCTTTAAAGTTCAGCTAAGATACCTCCTCTGCAATGAGCAGGGACATCTTCAACGACATTAGGTTGCTCAGAGCCCTGTCAACATTGAATGTTTCCAGGGATGTAGCATCTACTACCTCTCTGGGCAACCAGTTCTTGTATTTCACCACCCTCATTGCAAAAACTTTCTTCCTTATATTTAGTCTGAATTTACCCTCTTGTAGTTTAAGAACATTACCCCCCATCTTACTTCTACAAGCCCTATGAAAAAGTCTGCCCCCATCTTTCTTATAAGCCTCCTTTAAGTATTGAAGGGCCACTGTAAGGTCTTCCTGGAGGCTTCTCCAGGCTAAACAGCACCAACTCTCTCAGCCTGTCCTCATATGGGAGGTGTTCCACCACTCTGATCATTTTTGCGGCTCTCCTCTGGACGGGCTCCAACAGGTCCATGTCTTTCTTGTACTGACAACTCCAGGCTGGATGCATTACTCCAGGTGAGAGCAGAGTAAAGGAACAGAATCACCTCTCTCAACCTGCTGTCCATGCTTCTTTTGATGCAGTGCAGGATGTGGTTGGCTTTCTGGGCTGCAAGTAAACATTGTCAGGTCATGTTGAGCTTCTCATTCACCAGCATCCCCAAGTCCTTATCTTCAGGGATGTTCTCAATCCCTTCATTCCTCAGCGTGTATTGATACTGGGGGTTGCTCTGACCCAGCTGCAGGACCTTGCACTTGACATTTTTGAACCTCACAAGGTTCACATGGGCCCACTTCTTGAGCTTGTCTAGGTCCCTCTGGATGACATCTCATCCCTCAGACTCGTCAACCGCACCACTCCGCTGGGCGTCCACTGCAAATTTGCTGAGCGTACACTCAATGCCACTGCCTATGTTGTTGATGAAGACATTAAACAGTACTGATCCCAATTTCTGCTTTCTGCTGAGTTGTCCAACAAGGCAAACTTAGCAGTGTTTCTTGTGCACAGGATTTTGTGTGATTGTCTGGTTTATGCTTGCCTTAAACCATACCTGCCTGTGTGGAAGTGGGAGTAGATTCTCTGGGGTTGATTTACATATTTGTGAAAACACTAGTATGATAAGTAATGGAGTGACAAATGTCTTTGCCTGGTATTCCAGAGGCATGTGCTACACCAGGTTCAGGTCTAGCATAGGGTATTCTATTCACATAAACCAAGTGGGTGCTGGGAGGTATGCTGCAATAATTTCTAAAGTATGATGGGCTTAAAGGAGCTGGTGTAAAGCTGTAGTCTTGCCATATGTCACCTTTCCACAGGACTTTTAACACACACTTTTTCTTTTTTTAAAGATCATTATTATTGCATGAAGCTAACTTTGTGTTTATTTGTAGTTCTTTACACTCAGTTTCACTTAGGTTTTAAATACATTTACAGTTTCTAGTCTTCATTTTACTAATTTGAAATGCTTTTAAGTTATTTTGGTCAAATATTGCAGAGTAGTGTTAGCATGCTTAATAATTGAGTGTGACTTGCATTTTTTCTTTATTCACATTCTGGATTATTGAAATATTTGTTTGTAGTAAGTCTTTGCTGTTTTTTAAATTGTAGCTTGTGTAGGTGAAGTTTGTAGAAACATTAGAAGAAATTGGGTCATTGCCCTCATTGTTTTCTGTGTTGTTGGAAGGAAAATAGGTGAAAGTATCTGAAAAGAGGAAGCTTCACTCTAATAAATGGTGTTCACAGACTTAACAACAAGAGCATTCAAGCTGAGTCTTGCATTTTGATCTAGATAAGGGTCAATAAGCAATACTGAAAAGGTGGATTTTAAAAATTCTTCCAAAGACAAAACATATGGGATCAGAGAATCCACAAAACCTGGAATTAGTTTCACATACAGAGCAGAAAGTACTGGAAGAAGGTACAGAAATGTGTGAGCATCATCTTTAGAAAAGTCAAATCAACTGGGAGGAGTGATTAGCACCACCTTAGCACTTAGCTGACAAACAGGCATACCAAGTCCCATCCTTTTTGTATGAGTCACTCTGTCTTCTGGCTTGCACTCCTCTCTGGTACCAATCACACATACACTGCCTGACCATATTTTTGCATATCTGCTGAATCCATGTGTGAGGGCTAGTTGGAGCTCATGACATGTGAGGCCCAGCAACAAGACACAGGTGGTGGGGCTTTACTGCTCTGGGAGATGTCTCTTTTAGCTGGCTGCACACAGAACAAAGTTTGGCAAGAAATTTTGTTCCCCAATAGCATTACACGAGTTCCCTCTTGTCACTTGATCTAGCACACACATAAAACACACACACACACAAGCACCCTTGACCATGTGGCTGAGCACATCTATTAGCACATCTATTATATGACCTGGCAAGCACGTAATTTTTGTCTTTCATCACATATCCGAGGAGCAGTACTACCATTTTGTGTCAGTACTTTCAGCAGTTGAGAAGCCTCCTACAGAAAAACTGTATATATAATAGTGCCTGGCTTGTGATTAACTGATTTTATGAGTCACATATTTAGATTAAAAATTTCCAATACTGTATTTTATCTGGTGAAAGTAATTAAGGGGGGGAAATTTGACCAAGAAAACAGGGCGAGATTAAATTTTTGTTTTTCAATTAACTGATTTACCTGATTCTGTTATTGGAAATGGGATGTAAAACTACCGTAGAAGCCTTCCTAGACAATGTGTTATTATTTAGCCTTATATTACTGTTATAATAATGCCATGTTTTATATGCCTACTTAATACTTTTTACACCTCTCTGATAAGATTTCTGCCAAAGAAATATAAATATCTTTCTTTTATCACCATCTATTCTGTACGGCAAAAGCAGCCCCTAGCTACATCTGAGTCATTTCTGCTCTCTCTTTTCTTTCTTGAAAGTTTAGCGTTTAATAGGAAGAGAGCTTAAGAGTCTTTATTTCCTATTTTTCCCCCATTAACCCTATATTCCATTCCCTTTTGACAACGGTGCTATTTGACCTCCAAATCTAATATGTCATCCCTTCAAATTTAAATGGTGTCAAAGAAAGGGGAAAACCAAGACAAAGTTAATGAGGTGGCAGAAGGATCTTAAACATCTTTCCTAAATGTGTCATACTTCTGAACAAAGAGAAGAAATTTGGCTCTGTAACTTCAATGACTGTTTAAAAGCATTAACACTAACCAGCAAATAGATTAAACAAACCTCTTGTGAACAATTGATGGTTCAGATTTTATTCATGCTGTTCTGAGTATGTGGGCACACCTCTGTATTTGAGTGGTAAAGCGCACAGAAAGTATGACAAAACTAACTCATTAAAAGAAACATGGTTTTTAATTTTTTCTGTCTCAATTTCCTGAGGAAGATTTTCCCACACAATGAAAGGAAGTAAAAAGCATTGATTGTATTAGAATTTATGTATTCCTAAATCCCATTGCTGTTTGAAAATTCTAGCATTTAATAATGTTTTTAATTTTTATTTTAAAAATACAAGTAACAGGATTTTGTTTTTCTCATAATATTAATTCAGTTCTATTACAAATTTTTACAGTTACAGGTTCTAGGATTTCAATGGTGAGATTTGACCATTTGAATATTCTAATCTGAATTTACACTTTTCATTTTACACTTTGTTCTGTTTAGAGCATACAACAGCATATGTGGATTATCCCAGTGACTTTATCTCACAGCAGCCCAAAACCCACATTAGAAATATATAAACAATTTGTTCTTATGTATTATTAGACAACTTTGCAGTTAAGTAAATATAGGCATGGGAGGGGAGTTAATTTGCTTTGCCATATTTACACACCAGGTCAGTGTCAGTTTCAGGAACAGAACTGATGGGACCTAGGTTTTAAACACATTACATACAACTTTCTTTGTGAAAAAGCCAAGTGTTTGTGGACTACTGTGCAAGTTATTACTGCTTTATAGCACTTCAGTTCTGAGTGTGTCCAATGTATTGAATAATGAAATTAGGGCTTGTGAAGGATGGCTGAACCCAAAATGTCCATTGAGGTGAGGTTACTTTTAATAGGGATCTTTCTGTGGGTGGGGTGGGGGGT
>VXBJ01005945.1:0-47619 GCA_013400055.1 Nycticryphes semicollaris | reverse complement strand
TTCTGTGTGATTCTGTGAGTAAAAGCTAAGTCTAGCAAGGCCTGTTGAAATCAGAGTAGCTGATTTCAGTAACTAACCCCTCTCACTGGGAATGGCCAACAGCCCAGGCAGATTCTGGAACTGAATAAAGTTTCTGTTTTGAATCTACTGACAGCTACCAGAAACAAGGCAGTTAAAAACAATAAAGCCAATTAGCAGTTTGTGTGGAAACCTCACGATCATAAAAAAAATAAACATGAAGCAAGCATTTCAAAGCAAAAGCCTACAGCTATTTAGTAGTAAGTGCTGAATTGCACAACTTGTGTTTAACTGCTTGCACATATAGGTCTGGGTAACTAATACCAGTCAGGAGTTTAAGAACTGATGCATTTGTTATAGAGTACCATCAGATGATGCACTTTTTCATTTTCTAAGCAGCGATCACAACTTGGGTTACCTTTGTGATTTGAAAAGTGGAGGATTCCACAAAACAGGCTTCAGAGAGAACCAGGGCAACCTCCTGCCCGAAGAGCCACAGCCCCACCTGCTCCACCCACCCAATTACCCCCAGCTGTGTTGTTGCTGAGCTCCTCAGCCACCTACACTTCTCAGTTACCTGCTCTGAGAGTTCGTATTAATGATGTTAGGTGTCTGTTCTTTGTCACATTACATGCCAACTACAGCTTTTACCAGCTGACTTTTTGTCAGTCATCTTTGTTCTTTCAAGATTAATTTTTAGTTTCACTATCCTTCACTTTATGCTGTTCTATGTTACTTTTCCTGACAATCCATTTTCCTGCATATCTCTCAGCTGACAGCCTCAGTGCCAACCATCTTTAACCCTTACCAGTCCTCCCCTTACTTCTGCAGTGGGCTTTGCTGATCTCCTGTGCTGCAGTTTTCAGCCCCTCATTCTCCTTGCACACAACACCTAACCTCAAACAGGGCTTCACCTGCTGGCTGTCATACACTCCATCATCCTCTCCTCCTCTGGAAAGCTTGCTCAGCCTCAGACAAGTAAATTTATTGCATGATCTTTATATACACTCTTTTCTACTTATTTCACATCTCCACGTAAAAGATTTCATCGATCTTCAGGTCCAAGGGCACCATAAAAATCATCTATCTATCCTACTCAGTTTCCTCATGGTTTCACCTTAAAATTTTCCCATATATTTCCCCATAGATTGTTTCTATACAAACTACAATATCAAGAAGACCAAAGATCAGAAGCCACCGAGGCAAATACTTGAGTTTAACTGGCAAAAATTCCTGCCATGAGCCTGGTGGGCAGCTTGACCCTGAAAGTGTGAGCATGGCACATCCTCCAGGCCTGAAGGGGACTGTCACTTAGCACATCGCTACAGCTTGTTAAATATCTGGGCAGGCACTCACAGATGCTTCAGAAGGAACTCTAAACCAACAAGAGTAGAAGTCAGTTGCTGTGCCTGTGTGACTGGGAGGGGAATTTCCTTGGTTGGGCATTTAGAGGGAGGACAGGCAGGGCTTATGCTCTGCGTGTTTGAAGCTTACTGAAGGTGATGCAGGCAGTCTCGCAGGACACAGCTCCCCAGATAACCATCTCTGCACACAACTGTCCTTCTTCCATTTTCCACACACAGATAAAATTTCCTTGCACATATTCTCCTTTGGGTTGATATGCAATAAAATGTCACAGTGATGCAAGAAATATCACTTTGGTATATGACACTAAAAGACATATCATGTTGTTATGAGTCAATGCTGGCAAGTATAACTGATCTGAAGTGAAATGTATCTGTATGTTGTTTTCAAGATACAGACTTCAAGAATTATCAGCCAAAATAGGATGCTTAAGCAAACCAGCTCACTCTTACAGGTCTTTGACTCCTCTAGAGTCAGACAATGTGGCTCACTTGAAGTAAGACCATACTCCACTGAAATTAGAGAGACTGCCTGCCAACTGAAGCTATCATCGGGGCTGGCAATGGCATGTCGTCACATAACATTCTGGCCCAAACAATGTGCCTTGCAAGTCCTCCAGGACATGGATTATCTATGGAGTTGCACAGGAGCAAGCACAATCGTGGCAAATATTCAAATTACTTTGGACCTCATTTTAAGACCTTTAAAACAAACAAACAAACAAACAAATCACCACTATTTTCAAAGATTTTCTGCTTAATGTTTTTTGAATATTAGATGCCCTACAAAGTCTCTGGCTGGACACTCTGACACATTCGTCTTAGTCTGAGAGACAAAAGAAAAAAACAACAAATTGCATGCATATGTGCATTTCTTTTCCTTTTTTTTTTTGTTGGGTTGTTGTTTTTTTTTTTTTTCCACTAAATCCTCTGACTAATCTACAAAAGATGAGGAAGGATTTTATGTGTAAAAGCTCCCATTAAAAGCTGTGGAGTTTGAGTAATTATATCAACACAACTTTTTAAAGTCTTAGGCTAAAGTTAAAGCTGAAATTTGCAATATGTTTTAGCTCTTTTCCACCTCTGTGGTTTAGTCAGTAGAAAATTGGTCTGTCTTTGAGATTATTTTTAAGAATAGTTTTGACTGTAGCTTACACTGAGAACCGAAGACTTCCTTTAAATCTATGTGTCAATTTGTAGACTTAATAAGGATGAACAAAATTAGGGATAAGGCTCAACTGAGTGTTAGGAAAAGATTTCTGATTTAGAGTTTAGGGCATGTCACAGACAGATATCTAGTAACACCACAGTTAAACTGACCCACTATTGAACAAGAGCTTCTACGTTATCACCCAGGCTACATTAAAGAAATTGTTTTTGTTACTGAGAGGTGGACTTAAAACCAGAAAAATGTTTTTTATATTCCATAGCAGTAGCTAAGGTCCATCTCTGCTTTCAGCAGCCACACTAATTAGAGGTATTCAGATTATTCCTTTCTTTAATGTAGAGTTAATAGGCCATATCCTGCCATCAGTCACACCCTTGAAACCAATCTTCATTGATTTCTAAAAGATTTTCAATGACATAACTGGAAATACAATTTACCCATTGTGGTTCCTCGCTCCATAACCTATTCTATGTCATTTTTCTCACTATTAGGTCTCTGGATATCAGTTAGCCAAATGCAATAATTAAGAGGTGATATTGTTTATATTGTTCTGTGATCACGTGTGTCCTGAGACACAGATGCAGTACAGTCAATATACCAGGCCTGAATCTGCTCTAACACAGGTGAGCACTTCAGTGCTTCTATCAGATTGTCCGACGCCTATAAATCCTAAACTAATATATTGCAGAGAACAAGCAATGGGATGTGAAGACACCTTGGTTTCATCAATAAATCATACCAGGATTTCCTTGTTTGAACAGCTTCTATAGTATCCCTCCTTCTGGGAGAGGTAAAAGAAAGATTGTTATAAAGAGTTTTGACCCCTAGAAAGGAGAAGTTAATGTTTGTGTTCATCTAGGATACGAGATTTCAAATCTCAATAAAGAAGACAAGCTCCAGCTGATGCTACTGTCATCATACTTAACTGCACCATTCAATCACTGTTTCCTTTAACAATGACTAATTCTGTATCAAAAAATGTCGTTTGAAACTGCTGCTGAAGACAACTGGAGAAACTGGGTACCAAATAAATTAGCTGCACTCTTACAAGTATGAATATCTGAAAAAATGTGTGAATGTCATACAGGTTTGATAAACCTTCTTCATTGCCTTTCCTTTTATTTTTTTTTTTTCTAGTATGTGCTGCAGGACACTTTTTCATTTAGTAAGTTGTCCTCCATCATAAAAGCAAAATTTGCGAGTCTTAGATGAATCATATGCAGATAACAATAGATATCTTAACATCTTAACATGGATATTTTAGAAAGACACGCTTAATATAGACAAAAGCCAAGTTGCACATGTATTCTTATCAGTAAATTTGGGCATTGTTCACATAGATATATGGATGGACAGAATTTGGGTTTGGATTCACTGGCTGATATTCCTTGAAAGTCATTGGATAGGTCTGAAATTTGAAAAGAGATCTATCCTTCTTTTTAATGAATTTAGGGTAAGGGCCCAAATTGGCTCTAAATAATGAAGAGAGGTATAAATTAATCCAGGTCCTTATAGCATAATGACTTTTGTATCCTACTTCACCATATTTACTTTTTTAAGAGAAAAAAATCCATGTTTAGTTCCTCTTCAACTTGAAAGGAAAAAACACTGGGGCTTAACACCAAAATGAGAGAAGAAATCTGTCCTGCTCAAGTCTAGTGCTTTATTCTGTAATCCTTGCTCATGTGAAACTCCAAATGTTTTCCAACATTTGAATCTTGAGATAAATTCAACTTCCATGAAGCTAGACTCTTCTAGGCTAGAGGTGAACTTGGACCAGTGGGAATTTTGTCTTCATAAGGATTTCACAGTGAGTTGCTTAATTAATTTCTGAGTTGCATTTTGGTTTTGCTGAGCACGTGTATGAAGTTTTTTTCTTTAGTTGTGAATTTTCTTGTTCATAACACAGCTGTCATGTCCCTTTGATGTATAATAGATATATAAAGTCATACAGGCAAGCCTGGAGCTCTCTGGTTTAACTGTATTCTGGTATGCAACCAAATTGATTTTCCTAATATTCATTATTACAAGTGCACCAGCCATGTTATCTGTAGCGTATTTTACTTTTAAAACATAAAATTCTCTTACAGACTTTTCAAACCACATTCTGAACTTAATCAAAGTGCTGCCTTAAGGAACTAATAATTTTCAGAGTTATAATCAAGTGAGTTAGAATGACTGTGTTCACAATGGAAATCATATCAGATTTAAAACCATTCTGTTCCCAAGAAGATGCCAAAAAAAAAAAAACCAACAAAATAACAACAAAAAAAACCCAACCAAAAGCTCTAGGTCTTTAAGCAGCCTGTTGACTATAATTTGGTGCTATACTCTATAGGGGACAGTGCAATCTTGTCTTTTCCCTCCCTTTCGAATATTTGCCTTCTCTAGTGAAAAATAAAAAAAACATAGTTTTTTCCCATCAAAACTTTTTACTCAGTAGAAATCAGGTACCAATCCCCCCATTGAGACTAGCCAGCACCTTAAGACTCAGCAATGAGTTTGTGAGCTGTAGCAGTTCTTTAGTTTTGGCACTTACTACTACTATAAACCCGTGAAAAGGGAATAGTGGTTCCAGTCTTTGACCGATAAATTACACTAACAGAGAAGACTAAAAATAACTCCAGCCATTCCTGTTGGTTGTACACCATTTTATCCCAGATATACTAGAAAAACATGATTATTTTCACATTTCACTTATACAACAGATGAGATGTGAAAGGAATGTCATGGATGATAAACACCGCAATGCCTGCTAAGTCTTATGCTATGTAAACAAAAACTTCTCTGCTCACTGCTACACAAAATTAACAATAAGAATTGCTGTGGAATCTAAGTATAAAAACAAGCAGAACTTCAGAGAGAGAAGGGTCATTACAGAGGAAATGAGTTGGTGACAGTAGCTCTCCTGGTGAGCTGCAGCTGAGGGAAGTTAACCATTGACTTTTATGGGAAATCTGGCATTGCTTCACTCTTAGTCCTATCAAATTCTAGAGATGATGAGAATAGCAACATCACTGTATAAATTAAATAAATTTTGGGTTTAGTTTTAGCCGAACAAAAAGAGGAAATGAGAAAGCGTGGAGCTCAGTTTTGTGCAATGCACCTTCCCATAGGCCACTTCACAGGGATTTCAGTGTGGCACGAGTGGTGTCTGACAAAAGCCTTTCACCCAGAGTTGAGGAAGGGCCCTCACTAAAATGTCACTTATGACTCTACACTTTTAACTTACTGAAATGAAAAGTCTCTCAGAAATGCATTAGTCACACTGTACGATTGCAACAACAGGATAGCGCTTTGTTAACTCTGACTTTTCCTACCAAACCTTCCTGCTATAATAAAGGCCATCTGCTGTGAACAAGAACTAACCTCTTACTAACCAAATTACAGTACATGATTAATACATTCCCTCTATCATGGTATTAGCCCCTTAAACAGCACAGAGATAATAACTCAAGATGCTCAAGCGTTCTCTGGAAAAGGTGGATATTGTTTCAGCTTTCACTAAAAGCAGTGCAGCACCGCATTACAGGATCATCTGGGCTTGACTCTCCCTTAACTGTTGCTACTGAACAGGTAAATTAAGTAGGGTACTCCCCAGATTATCATGAAGCTCAGCTGTTGCTACATGCCTCCAGGCATTATATGCTGGCTTCTGTAGACGACTTATGCTCGGTGTTGAGTTTGCAAAAGGCAAAGCTAGATTACTACCACTTGTGTAGCTTTATGATAACTCTGCTGTCGCATACTAGCGCACTGCCACAGTAGGACAGGTAGAGAAGGCTTACTGCTGCGTGATTGGCTTCTAAGTGCTCTGCAATGGCCATTCTGAGATTCAAACCCAAATTATTTCCTTTTTCATTGAAAAAAATGCCGTGGGCCAGCATGTGATGACAACTAAACTTTCTCCTTATATGGAAGGACTCCCTACAGGTTCTTTAACCTTATTAGACTTAGATTTCCACATTCCAAAACTGAAGTAGTAAGACTATGGAAATAGCATGTTCTTAAACAAACAAACCCCATAGCCTTTGTTTTTTCCCTGCAAATTAGATGCATGACTACAGATGCAGACATGTGCAACAATTTAGGAATTACAGAACCCAAACAGGACAGAGACACCTTCTGCAAGACACAGAAAGAATGAGAACAAGCTATCAGAAAGAAGGGGAAATGAAAAGTGAAATTTTCTGCTCAAGAAAGGGGAATTTACAGTTCTTCAAACTTCCAGCAATTTCTAAACTCTGACTGCAGTTTGAGAGTCTGTAGCTTTTATGAAAACAGCTCTGCAGAGTGAAGAATCTTGTATTTTTACCCCTACAGTATGCAGAATTCTCATCATTCATAAATGGGAAGTAAACAACAGTCAGTGAACGCAGCATACAAGGCAGATATTATATATGTGTGTATATTCTCTATATATGTAGACAGTACATATATATAAATGTCTATATAGAGAACTTTTGAAGAACTTTCTGCTTGATTATAAAAGCAGCAAAGTGTTGAAGCAGGTGCTTTTTAAAAGGTTTTCATTGAAGCACACTGCAACCAGAGAACAGTTCCCATTAAACGGGGCAGAAAGAGATACTGAACGGTCTAATCAATGGACACCATTGACCAGTTTGTGAGACGTAAATCAAGAGATTTGTGTCAGATATTTTGTCTGCTTGGTATAACAGTTTTCTGCTGCATATAAATACAAAGGAAGAAGTGCTTTTTTATACTTGTTGGATTAGCTTCAGGTTTTCTATCGTGAGTAAAATTGCTTTCTTAGATGTGCTGCCTGGATTTGCTGGCTTGTGTCAACTTAGTTTTACAGTACAAAATTTCCTCTGGAAAACAGACTTTCTAGGCAGCTTAACAAAGGACATCAGTTTCCTCTGCAACATTTACAGAATAACCATGAAATCCTTCAAACTATCCCAGGAAAATTCTGGGAGATACCTTCCTTTTCAATATGTTCTTCTTTCTCTCTACTTATAGCTTCTTAAACAAACTTGATTTACTTGGAAGCAGGAATCTACTTGTAGCATGCTGAACCTGTTGAACCTGAATTTTATAACAATACACAATTATGATAGGTAGATAGATTATGTAAGTGGAGCCAAATATATTTCAATGCAGCTATTTTCAGTATTCTAATGAAAGAGCTTTTGAAGTCATGACAAACTGGTGTCTGATGGGATCTCTCCTCAGTAGCATCAGTGTTAAGCTTGTTAACACTGTTCATGGTAAACATTTTATTTCCCTTTCATCTTCAGTTTTTTGTGGTTAGTCAGTACCCACAAAAGGATTCGACTATGAGTCTTGGAAGGAAGACTTCTCTCCTTCTGGTAACCAGAGTGCAGACATTGGCCATGCTGAATTTTGTGCCTTATTAAGACAGAATCCATGGATCCCTGGTATGAGCAGAAAGGCAAGTTAGGTCTTACTGACTTCAAAAATTTAACCTCTCCTCTGAGGCAGTTGGTGACTGCAAGAATAAGTCACGCTCTGCCCCTTCCTTACCATACCTGCTTCTGTACTCAGCAGACAATGAGCACCAAGAAAAAATAGCTGTGGATTTCCAAAATTATCAAAGCCCTTTGCAAACATACATCCAAATACTTGAAATCTCTTGTGAGTTTCTGACAGTTCTTTGTGGATTTTAACACTTATGCACCTAGTAGTACTGCTAACATATACAAACCAGTGTTATAGGTGGCACAAGAAACACATTGAAATGGCTAATTTCTCCGTCTCCTAAGAAGCACAACCGACTTCTTGTGCCAATAATATGAAGCCGTTTGAAAAGAGCAATTACGCTCAAACAAGCAAGAAACCTTTTTGGTACTAAGTGGATTCTTGTGGATTTTAGAGCCAACTAGAATATATATTGTTGTCTCTACTTACATGAAGCTCTGTAAGAGTTAAGAACTGGGTGATCTAAATTAGTTTTTTCAGTGCACACTAAGTCATTTATAAGGAGCTGAGACATTCACAGTTCTATTGACGTCAGTAGGACTGGAGTATGTAGCCCTTTAAAAGAAAATCAGGACACTGTGCTCTGGTGTCTGCATAAGTGTTTGTCACAACATTTGGGCCCTATTAAGCCCACACAGACTACTTAGTGATAAGAGGCTCTGTATCCTATTAAGCAGTCCTTTGAGCCATGCAATTTTACATTATTTCCCTGTCATTTGTTCAGGCCCTTGAAATAGAGCTGAATAGCAGAATCCAAATATATACAGTAGCCATTATTGGCCAATATAATACAACAATCTGTCTTTGTTTAACTGTGAATTGATTCTAGGACTGAATAATTTGTTTCCCTACAATATAACAAACCAATGTAAATCCACATGTTTCAACAGAACACGGCACTTTTCTAAAGGCACAGCCAGTTCTGAAAGTCCCATCCCAGCTTTATTTATCAGATCTCAATTTATCATCCTCCCAGACACTCCTGCTTTCCCATGTTTTCCCACGGAGGGATGGGATAGTTGCTGAATTGCTAGATAGATCATAACATGTAGCTGATTTGAGCATTTGAATAGCTTGTTTCTAGAAACTTCAGTTTTGCAGTGACATTCCGTCACCTGACTGCTGCTGGCATGTTGTGTGCAAAACAGCTGGAATTCTCAAATCTCCTAAACTAAATTGGTAAACGTATCCAAAACACACATATTTCATATGTACCCAGAATATATTTGGATAAAATACCTTGATCCAAATGTGTTTTTTGGTACGGAAAAAACAGCTGTCAAGCTCTACATTCCTTCTTTTGCTGGCAGCCATGGCTTAGTCTTACTCTACAGCACTATTGAAAGGAAGGCTCAATAAACCATTTTACACAACCTTATGGTCTTCACACTATCAGAAGAAAGTTTGCCACAATTTTTGAGTGTATTAACCAGTTTGGTGAATATTAAATTGAAAGCAGAGTACCATGCTTGCTTTCAGATGAGACTAAGACAAGTTCTGATATGTCTGCAATAGAGTGCATAACATCTACANAAAAAAAAAAAAAAAAAAAACGCGAAACGATACAAAACAGAAAGCTTGGAGATCAAAAGTAGTGATCAGATATAGTGCTATTTATAATGCCATAGCATGTATCAATTCTCAGATGTGCACAGATCCTGAAAGAAGTCTTAGTGCTTATTAAAACTGCATGGGCCAACAGCTTCTGTAGCGTCTATAATTCAGTTCTTACAGGGAAGACACGGTTATTTGGTCACACAAACTGCTGCTTAGTTTTCACTTTCCTAAAATTTGCCAAGTCAATGACTTACAGAAGTTAAGCTTATAGTTAATTTTTTTCCCTGTTTTGAAAGCAACTAAAGCTAGCAGCTTGAAGTTATCTCAGCAGGTGTTAACTGTAAAACCAAGCGGCAGTGCTTAAATACCTTCACTTCAACTGTTTCACTGTTGATTGTTTTGGTAGCCACATTTAACCAGTGATTATCAAAACCTTAAACTATTATTTTATGTATCGGATATATTAAGATAAGAGATAATTCCACTCAGTTTTACTATATTAAGATATAATCAGGTACAGCCTTTGAAATTAATCTTCTATCTGTACCTCCCCAACAGAGGAGAGATGGGAAGTGTATCATCTCCCAGGGACACCATTTGCCTTTGCCACCCGCATGTCAAACATGGAAACTGATTGCTCCAATCTTTGTATCCCAAAAGACTCCCCTAATGAGCTGTCAAAGCCTGCAGCGTCTCCTCCTTCCTTTTCTGCCACAATAGTTTGCATTTTATAGTTTCTACTTAAACATCTGCGGGACCCAAACAATTTGGGCATTTCATCAGTTCTGCAAGCAAATATACCATATACCATGCTGTCCAGCTTGAGAAATAGGAAACAATGTCATGTTAACTATTGATCATCTCCGGAAGACAATTAACGGGAGCAGCACAGCCCAGTCCTGGGACACATACAGAATCCAACTGTTATACAAAATATAGATCCTGTCCCTCTTTCCTTGCAAGGGTATTTGAGAAAGGTATCACCCTTCCTTCTCTGACTCCACAGTTACGTATCCTCTGCATTCACACATCAAGAAACACTGCTCTATCTTATGCAAGAGGGAGAGGGAAAGCTTGCTTTTTAGCACATAGGAAAAGGAACAACTGTTAAATGCAACAGTCTGAGTGACCTAATTCAAGAAAGCCTTGTCAGGTGATAATCTTTCTCACCCTTTATATGTCGTTCCCTGAAGCACATAAGTGTTCAAAATAGTTTAAAAACATTCAGACATACGAGAGAAGTAGCTGTCCTCCTGTGCAGCTCTGACAAAGATTAGAATTCCCAATATAGTCGTTGGTTGCAAAAGTGCTCTTAAGCTGCTGTTTCACTGGGTTTATGTCTGAGTGACACTAATCAAATTAACTGTGATGGCTGCAGTAAGCTGTTTATAGAGATGAAAGACCTACCAAAAGAAGTTTCTGTTAGAGCTTATGAAGCTGAATACTGTTTAAGCACATAAACATCCACTGCATAGAAAACCTTGACTTTTATTCTTTCTGCTCGTCTTCTCTAGAGGGTGAAGTGTACTTAAGTGTTCTTAAGTCTTGAACAAGCCCCAAATCATTCTTCCTATCATATAACTGGGGCTTTTTTCCCTTAAAACCCCCTCACCTTTATTTTTGCTGTCTCTCCTTAATAACAATTAAATAAATAAAATTAAGGGTAATACAAGAAGTAAACAATGATTTAATGAAATATATTATTATAGTATGATGGTCATGTCAGGCTGCAAGTTCTTCCCCATACTACGGCTAAAAACAGAAAGAGCAGTCAGGAGAGTATTCTAAAACAGGAAACTGCAAAACCAGGCACTTTTACCCTATCAGATCCTTGTGACTTTGAAAACATATATCAAGCTGTGGGTGTTTGTGGAAAGAATCACTGTGCCACAGAAAAAAAGAGGTGACAGAGCAGCTACTGAGATTACACAGGAGGCCCCTCACACGCAACCAACTACCTGCAACTGTAGTAAGAGGACAGACAAAGGAAGGCAGCAGGGAGCATTGGGGTGCACTGGTACGCATGGTCTCAACTCTTTACCAGGCTCTGGAGCAGAAGCCCAAGGGCTAAAGATTTGCCAGCTCTCTACAACTTTACAAACCTTTGCAAGGGCTGCTCTTAGAGGATCTCTAACAGGCTTTCTCTCAGTTCATATCAGCCTATTTATTTTACTTCCTCATTATATTAACTGCCTTCGGTGTTAGCTGTGGAAAGTAATGGAAACGAAAGGTGCTAGAAATATGGCTCTTTTGCTGAAGCATAAAAATGACTAGGAAGTCTTATTTAACATTGTAAAATCTGTCTCTTCCCCCCATTTTCTCATTAACATCTCCGAAAGTCATTAAAAGGGTTGTACTTTTAATATATTTGATACCAAAAATATATTAATTGGTACATGTTAGGCTAGGTAGGTGGAAGGAAAACAAAGCCTGAGACTGCTGTTAGACCCCTCAGTCCTTGCTAAATGAGGCCAAGACAACACTGCCACTAACGAGTACCCATCCTGGCACAGCTACACAGCAGGTACAACAGTAGCAAATCCTAGAGATCCTTCTAAACTAGCTTTCAGAACCTTCCTGACAGAAAGATTTAATTAGTAGTATTAATAATGTCAGAGGTCTCTGCCTTTGAAAGTATTCCAGTTCTCCTAAATAAATACATAGCATTAGGTTCTTCAGAATTTCCAAGCACAGAAATAACATTTTCATGCCTTTTTTGCATTCATAACCATATATGTATATTTATTTTTTTACAAAGTTTTGAGCACTTGTACTCCCACTTCTCTAGCATATGACACCCTGTTATATTCCTTTTTTTTTTGCTCTACTTTTAGCTTTTAAGACTGGCAGTGCTAGATTAATTCACATTTGAAAGTGGTTCTCTCTAGACTTCACAAAAGTGCAAATTTTTTCAGCTCAGCACAATTTTCTATCAACTGATATTTTACCAGAAGTTTCTGTTTGATCATTGTGTTGCATAAATTAATTAAATTCCTATTATTCACCTCAGTACTGTAACGTTTCTGTATTTAGAGAGCATACAAGTTTTAGGTACTCGTTTCTTTGTGGCTCTTGGAAGAATTAATATGTGTTTAAAAGTATTACAGACAGTTGCGTTAGGAGTTTGGGGTAACTTTTAAATAGAAAGTTCCAACTTGGACTTAGCAATTACAGAAATACTAATAAACCATCATTTAACCAGATCAACAGCTATTTTAAAATTCAAATTAGGATAAAAATGGATCACATTAAAATATTTTCACTTTATACATTATGCACCAGGTTAGCCCTCATTGGTCAAGTGATAAACATTGCAAAAGCATAAATACATAAACTGGGACAAAATTATATTATAGCTTAGCACAGAGAAACATGAAGAAACCCCAGATTTGCTGATACAGCTTCCTAGAAACTGGCCAGATCACTTTCAGAGACACAATTATTTTTATTGTAAATAGTCTCTGACTTTAGAGAGGGAAACCTTTCAGATAAAGTCTGGCTTTTAACAAAGCATATCTTAAGCTTCATGCTAGTAACATATTATAATTTGCTTTGAAACATGGTGCACTGATGGCATTGGATGTATCATCCTGATGATACATCAAGACAGGGAATCATGAAATGGTAAGCACATTAGTAGAAATTATCTTTGAAGACCAGTGTTTGCATTCATATGCACAACATATGTAAAACAGATGTCTTAATACTTTTAAGTACAGGCACAAAATATTTTGTGCATGTAAAATGAGATGTATTGCAACAACAGTCATATCTGTACAGAAACCCGCAGACCTCACTGCTGTATTGTTCTTCCTGGCTGCTGTTCTGCCGCTGGGACATCTCCATACCCAGGGTTGCACTGGGGCCAGGGGTAAGTGCACACAGTCCCCAGGCAGAGGAGGGGACAGGAGGAGAGTGTGGAGGGCTCGTCTGTCACTCTGAGCTGCAACAGCCCCATGCTCTCTGAGTAGATCTGATAACCACAGATAGAATAGAGCTGACAGCGATTCTGTCTGTCTTGTGGCAAGGGCTGACATGACCTGTCACGGGAAAACACTTTCTTATCTTTACCAACAAAGTCTTACCAGGACTTTTAGGAAGAAAGTGGGTAGACTTTCACAGATACCAGTAATATCTGGTTTCTGGCCAAGGAGGTGTGAAGTGGCTGCAGGCCTTGGAGAGGACTTTGTTTCCACACCTCTCCTAGTGCCTGTCAAAGGCTCAGGGAGACTCTTAAAGCTCGGGGAATACCTTTGCCTAACCTCAGCGGGGCGAGGCAGAAAATGAAGGAAGAGGTGGCTCTGCTGCTCTCAATGCTGACTTCACCACTGACCAGGGCAACAGCACTCATTAGTGCCTGGCAGTCTGTGACCGTGCTGGCAAAGGCAGGCAAAGAGGGTGCCCACAGCTTCCACAAACAGGGGACATGGAGAGGAGTTGCTCTCTCTTCTTGCTCCCCTCACTGCTGTCACACAAGGCTGAGCAGCAGACCACTCAGCTGCAGCTGATATTTCACCAGTCTGAGCCATGGTGCCTCTCATAACACTTTTTGATGTGTCTGTGCCTCATCTTGCTAGGGGCTTTGTTCATAAATCACAAACAGTCCTGCAGCTACTGACAGGACATAAGCAGTTATTTGAAACCATGATTCTATGTCTGCATTCGTCTGATCACATGAGTAGGACTGCCCCATGGGCACAATCTAGATGGCACTATGATTTTGTGTACGCTTGAATATTTTACATGTGATGGTCGCTTTCACCTCGGAGAACCTGCACACCTTAAGGACAGCGGGATCAATCAAGGCCTTGCTGAAGTCAGGAAGCCTCTTTCCATTTCTGTAAGGCTTTAGGTCTACTCCTTAATGTACTGCTGATGAACTGTACTAAAAGATATATGCTCAGCTTTCTCTAGCTTATTCAGTGTATGTGAAGTTTCTTTTTATCTACAAATAGAAATTGTTTTGCCACATATATATTTTTGTAAAGTCCTCACTGGACATTGAAAAGCTGCTCTCTATCAAAAGGAATGAGCATTAATTTGTCTTGCTAGCTGTATAGTTAACTAGTGCCAGAGACATCAATTTCTTTTTTTTTGATTAGGGAAATATGTACACATTGTTATAGTTAATAGGCCAGTTTTAATACACAAGTGACAAACAATATGGTATCTGAACACCACAAACAGCACAGAACGTTTGGATTTCCAATGTCCCCAGGAAGTGATTTTGCTATTACACTAACGATGCCCTGGTGAGTATTCATTTTCAGGTAGTAACAACCCTTGAAAATAACTCAGCCTAATTATACTGCTGGATTACAGAAAGCCTTTCAGTGAAGTTTATGGGGCAGATTCTTAGCCACTGTAAACAGTTGTACTCTACAGGTTTCAGGAGGAATAATCCAATTTATACGCTGGACCTACCTCTCTATTCTGTAAACCCTGTATTAAAGGTTATGTAATGATTAAGGATGAAGGAATAAAAAAGCCAAGTACCCTAACTTGATTCAGGCAATGACTTTGCACTTACTGAAACGAGGATGAGCAGAATCAAACTCTGAGAGTTTAGTTATAACTGGGAGATTAGTTTGCTGTAACAAAGCACATAGTGTAACTTGAAGAACTCTTCAGTGCATTTTGGAATAATGCATTTTAAATCTGCCAGTTGCCTCTGAAGGTCTCAATCCTGCAAAGCTCACTCATGATTTAACTTTATTCACTATAAATAATCCCACTGAAATCAGACTATTCACAGTGCAAAGAGGCAAATAGAGTTTAACTGCTGGACATATTAGTGATCTAGCCTGAGGAAAGTTCCCAGGCTTCCAAGTCTCCTTCAGACTTCACCTATAAATAAACAGTGAAATGTTCGTTATTTTGCTGAGTAGAAACAGTCCTGGTTTTCAGTGGTTTTGGTTCTACTTCAAAGAAAATCATCTATTCTTTCTCAAATTCACGTGATTTTGCAAGAAACCGCATAAAGGTCTCATTCTTTATAGATTTATGATTTTATTGCTCTCCCAAAATAGGGCAAAAGCTATTCAATCACAATTGCCAAAATGAGGAAGAATATATTTTCATTTTCATTAATCCTGCTACAGCTCTTGCCTGTAAATTCATTTGAAGCCTGTATTCTAGATCAGCAGCACAATGTTAAAGCTGGTTTGAGGCATAGAGTTGTTAGGGGTCATATACCAAATGAAAAAATCCATGATGCAATAAAGTTGCCTTTCTCCAGCAAGAAAAATATTTTTCTCTACATGAATACAGAGAACTAAGAAAGACTGGTGCTTTTGGCTGAAGTGTGTTTTAGAAGAAACTCACTAACCTGAGCCAGGGCACAAAGCCAACAAGTACTAGATGAAGAACCTGGAATTTACATTTAATCAACCTCAAGTAGGAACAAGAAATCAATTTAACACACTGTTTGCAGAACATTTACTGGGGACTCATCTTGTATGATGCAGCATCACTAAAAATTACCCCCACAAAAACACGCTCTTATTAAGGAAAGTTCAATGGCCAAAGAAAATATGCCACAGAAGTCACTGAAATAGAACAAGGAATTTCTTTATTTTGTTTCCCAAAACTTCAAACATAACCTTTGATAAGTTGAATGTTTGATCTTTTAGCTACCAGCACAATTTCCTAGTTACTTTTATAAACTGGAGCTTTCAAACTCCTACCTACTCCCAGTGATCTCTGCGTACTGGCTTATTCAATATTCCCTCAGCTTATCTCAACTCTCAGTGCAGCAAGGCTTTTTAGTTGCTATGGCCCTAAGCACAGAACATGAAAGAAAAGGATATCTGGGAGTCTCACTCTATATTTTTCATTTCAAAACAAGGCCTAGGAACCTGAGACATGTCCCCAGTCAGTTTCAGTCCCATTTACACTTGGAGCATTCCATCTTCGCAGGGTACTTCTTCAAAATCTTTAGTGAGACAAGCAGAAACACCAAGGCTGTAGCAGACCTGTAACTGCTTACAGAGAGAAATGGGACGCCTGTATGTGTGGATAGAAAAGGGACTAAATTGCTAAATTTGCCAGAGGGGTCTTGCCCAAAATCTCATGGCCTATTTTCCTATTAGTTATGCTGGTACAGTCTTTTTAATCCTAATACTCATACAAATAGCATTTCTTTTCCACAACCCAGATAATTCACAGCTCCTTCAATACAGCACCATTACACTAATTAATCTAGTTGGTGTCACAAGCCAAACTAAAGTTGATAAGCCCAATATGTTACATTAACAATAAACAGACAGCTATAGAACATTATATTCACACTGTTTGCTTTTGTCTTTTTTAATATAAAAGGTCTGATATCTTTGTGAGCACCTCTAAATTAAATTAATTGTATCATTTTAGGGTCACAGAAAAGGTGAAGTATGTTAAAGAGGTAAGGAATTTCCAACTAGCAAAAGAAATTCAGATTATCTCAGAACAGCTGTTCTTGTCAGGTTTTAACATTGGCAGACAAGTGCTCTCAGCTCAGGAGCTGCACTGACACCAGCTCAGAAATGTTTTTAAATTGATGACTGAGTGAATGCAGAAAATGAAATAACTCATACTGTAAAGGCACCACCAGGGGGGTCAGCAATGCAAAGCGGCAAAACCCACAAGATTCCTTTAGATTTGAGTGCTGACAGTTCTCCAGGCAGAGGGAAGCTCCTCTGACAAAAAGCCAGCAAAGGCAAAGGAAGCCCATTCATTCTGTGTCCCTCCTCTGTGCAGAGGGTGTATTATCACAGAGCACTCAATTCTCTCAATTCTGGCCTCACACCACAGTGTGACTGTTTGAAGCTGCAGGGGTAAAGGGGCGGGTGGGATCTCATCAGGGTCTGGGCCTGAACAAGAACACCACAGGGATAAGAAATTACCTTTTCCCTCCTTCCATTAGCCAGTCTAAAAGTATATTGTGCTTGGACTCTTGGAATTCTTGCTTGAAGCAATAGCAATACTTCAGCGTTTGAGTCAGAATAACCATGAAATGCTAACCACTACGTTAATGAGAAAAACAGTTCTGACTTAAACCCCACACCCACAACCCCACGCACAACACCCCACCACAAACCAATAATCTTGGCCACTACAGCATGCCCTGAAGAGCCACGTCTATACGTTTCTTAAATACCTCCAGGGATGTTGACTCCACCACCTCCCTGGGCAGGCTGTTCCAGTGCCTTGGTGTAGGGGAACGCTATTCCCAAACCTAGAATGCCTTAGAGGTGTTTAGAGGTGCTTCAGGGGCTCACTTTTTAACCACAGTTTCTCTTCCACAAATACCATCCATGTTTTACTTCAATACATGCAACTTCCAGTCTGCTGAACAACACGAAACTGTATATAGTTCCTTGGGTTTGTTTTCTGCTATTTACACACAGACTGCACCAATGGCATATTAAGAGCTAACGGCGCTGAGTATTGTTGTGTTTTGAAACTCTGTGAAAGCACTAGACTGAAGCATGTTTAGGGGATGTTGATGTAAAGAAGTCACCCTGACTGACATTATTCTGCACTCCTCAGACAAGGAGCAGGCAGTCAGGAGGTAGCCTACCATTTTGTATAACTCCATATTGATTCCACCAGCCATTAAGAATAGGGAGAGAAGCTCATAATCCAAACAGCATTATCTTTTGACTCCTACCTACACCACCACTATCATTTTGCTTTAAGAGGCTAATCGTACCTTTGTATAAAGAGAAACCAGCCAAACCTGAATCATCTGACATACCGTACACCAACTAAAAAAGAAGAAAGAAAATGAAGAGGAAAATACCTCATACTCACTACTCATTGTATGCAAAACTACATTTCCTTGTTTTATGAGGGATTTTTGGAATGTTTAAAGAAGCTGGAGTGACAGGTTAGTTTTGTATGCCAAACTAACATAAAATCTTGCAATAAGCAAATGGGGCATGTAGCCAGCTGTAATATTTTACTTCGAGTTAAGGAGCAAATATATATTCTTTATGGAGAGTTTTCACACATTAAAAACAGAGAGGAAAGACATTAGTCAATGCTTGCTTTCTATGTTTGGTTTGATCTGATGCTTATGTGAAAGAAATACGCTGACAGGTTGGAGAACAAAATAGGTGTTGCAGAAACAACAAAATAAACCTATAGAAGTATTTCCTTGAAGTCTAGTGAAACTGCTTATCTGTGCAATGTGACCAGGATGCTGAGTGGGGCACTACCAAAAGCTACACAGACCATTATTCCCAATAGTTATTATTCTGCATTTAGATTCTTACAATCTCATTTTTCATCAGTTTATAGGGACCTTTGCCCAAAATTGAGTAAAACTTCAAAAGACAAAGTCTGCTTGCAAAGCTGCTATCACCTTGCCATCTTTCTGAGAATTGCCAGTGGGAATTCCTAATACACTATGTAATTTTTTATTTATTTTTTTTCTCATCTTGACTGGTAAAAACAGCCAGAAACACCTAGGGTTTCTTTTGAGAGAGAGTATAATTTCATTTTACTAATAAAACAGTCTTTCATGCAAAACTTAAAGTGAAGGTGCCCTAGGGCCCACTTGAACTTTTGGCACCAACAGTGTTCCTTGTCAAGGAGATCACAGATCTGCTACCCTTTAATCCTTCTGCTCATTTTGTTTGTTTTGAACCTGTCCCATCTTGGCTTCCTCCAATGCCCTCCAGTTACTATTGCTGGAGGAGACAGCAACAACTAGTCTCCATCTATCATTTGCATGTTGCTAATGATTTTATAGACGGCTATCATGTCTGTTTATGGAACTTAGAGGGCTTAGCCTCTTAACTCAGACACCAAAGCTTAATGATGGTGCTTTAAATATACCTTGCTCCACACTTTCTAAAAATCTTTGTGGCAAATTGAAAAAAAAAAAAAAAACAACAAACAAAACCACACACAAAAAGAAAAAAACCCCACAAACACACATACCCCCAAAACCAAAACAAAACCCCAAACTTTTCTCACAATCAGTATTTGCCTCTTATATAGCTCAAAAAATTTCTACTAAGTAAAAAATATCAAGACAAGAAGAGGAAAATAAATTTTTATGTAGTGCACAGAGGCTCTGAACAGACATGAGTAACTCTACTTTCTTGATGTTATTTCCATAAGACTCCAAAACTTTCAGCAATCAACAACACCATGATGCGGGAAACCCAGTACAGAAGGCTACATCTAGATTTGTTATTCTATTTTCTTCCTTCCTTCTGACCTTTTTTCCTTCTTTCTTTCTCCTGGCCATGCTATGTTTATCTTTATTCCTTCTGTCATTCCCAGTTGCTTTATGTTCTCTGAAGATCACCCAGGGAGGTGGTGGAGTCGACATCCCTGGAGGTATTTAAGAAACGTGTAGACGTGGCTCTTCAGGGCATGCTCTAGTGGCCAAGATTATTGGTTTGTGGTGGGGTGTTGTGCGTGGGGTTGTGGGTGTGGGGTTTAGTTGGTGGGTGGCTTTTTTGTTTGTTTGTTTTTGTGTGGGGTTTTTTTTTTGTTGTGTGTTTTTTTTTTTTTTTATGTGGTTGGACTCAATGATCTCAAAGGTCCCTTCCAACCACTAAGATTCTAAGATTCTAAATGATCTTTCACTCAGGTTGATAACTAAAACAACTCGTTTTTTTAAAGTGGAAGGGGAAAAAGAGGAACGTAGGTATGATACCCCTGGCACTACACGGAAGAAAGACTTAAAAGGTAGGTCATAGACAGCAAATTTGCTTATTTGGCTGCATTTATTCTTTCAGTAATAAACCAACTTTGAATTTGCAAATTATCTTTGGGCAAAGACAGCCAGAGGAAAGACTCCTCCCAAGAGCAGGCTAATTATCCCCATGACAAAATATTTCAAAACTTGAAAGGAAAACAGGGGAAAAAAAATCAGAAAAATGAGAGACTAGCTCTTCATCATTTCTGTTCTTAGTGTATATTTGATGAGACGATTTAAACACTTTGAAGTGAAAGGATCTTGATCACAATGGCTGATGCAGTCAGAGTGTTTATGGGGGAGGGGAGTGTCACAGACACAATTCCTATTCACAAGACTGAAATAAAATCTTCTGAAAAAGAGACCATCCCTTTTATTCTTACAAGTATACCAATTGCTAACTCTAAAAGGTAATTGACAAAAAGGTTTATAGCATTTCTATAACTAAAAGCATGATTATATAGCAAAAGATATAGTCAGACTCATCAGAGTGACTTTAAAAAGACCCCTATACTTATCATCCACAGAAAAAGGAAAGAAAGTAAAGGTTTCCTGCTAAAAGCCTAAAAGAGGACTCAGTTAATTATGTGAAGTCCCTTGAGTAATTCCTAGTGAGATTATAAGCATAACTTAAAACTAAGATTTGTGTGATGCCCTCAAGTGTTATTATTGATGCTTGATTGTATTAATTGATACATTTCCAGCATCAGCTAGATAATCATCAGTTCCCACCTTGTGAATGATTCCATAAATTGTAAGTCAGTAGAGGAAATTGTGAAAATGAGTTATTTTTATGTTTACTTCAGTAAGCTTGTAGTTCACTGCAATTATATAGTAATATAAGATAATTTTTCTAATGATTTCGGGGTATTTTTTCCCTTCAGACTACCTGCTACTACATTTTTCACTGTCAGAATCGGTCAGAGAAGATTGTCTCAATGATAACAAGACAGAATAGAAAATTCAAACCAACCTCCACAGACAGCGAGATGTCTTTCATTAGATTTGGTAGCATAGAGCTGCACTTTGTTCTTTCAAGCACATTGATAAATACTTTCATTGTGTATGCTAATCAGACTGGGAAAAGATGCAGAAAATGTAAGAGTCAGAGATTTAAACTACATTGCTGAATAATTACAAATGTGCCATTTACTAAGGGTTTCTTTTTTTTGTAAGTGAAAAACATTAAAGAAAATACATGGTAATTATTTTTTCTTAGAGGATGCAAACCTTTATAGTGACATGAAAAAGAAATGGAATAGTGTATCCATTATAATAGAAATTAATAGGAATCCCAAGGACAGTGGTACACTATCTCCCACAATACTTCAGAGAAGAAGAAAAATCAAGGCAGTTCAGTATATATAGCAACCAAGGTTTTCGAGAGGCTCCTTTCTATATTAACAGGGTTGAGCAAAAATGTTCAGAGACCTTCCAAGACAGGGACAGCACCAGCACACACAATTCCCCTTGGACACAGAGATTATAGCCCTCAATCCTATTGATTTTGACAAGACTATTATGTACTAAAATGAATGCTGTTTGATTTAATGAGACTTTTTATAGATACAAATTGCTTTCCTTAATTGTAATGGGTAGCATGTAGGTAATAGAACTGTATTGGATCCTCAGTCTTTTTGTGTATGGGAAAAAGCAATCTCCTGAGCTGCAGGACTGAAATCTCCCACCCTGCCAGGAAGAAGCTGTTTCATCTTTGAGGTTATTTTTTTCCCAACTTTATTGTTGAACAAAGCATATTTTATCTATGTTAAAAAAAAACCCCAAGCCCTACATGTAACTGTTTTTTTGATACATCATTTAGTTATCACTGCAAAAGTGCTTAATTATCCTTACCACCTGGCCTGAGCCCATTACAGCTGGTGAAAAAATATAGTAGGTTTTTGACTAAGCCTGTTGGTATATCATAAAACTTCATTCCTATCCCCAAATCTCAATTTGATATAGGGCCACAGTACAATTATAGGAAGTTTTATCAAAAAAAAAAAAAAAAAGATAATTTACTGAGATTAAATTGCAGTGCATTCATCATAAGTATTCTAGAGGCACGGACCAGTTGATCTCAGTTGACATCATTTGTTTAAAAAAACCCAGTATATAAACCAAAATTAACAAGTATTCCAAGTATAAACTAAAAAGTACAGTGGCCTTTAAAGTCTGTTTGCCCCGTACGAAATGAAAAGACAAGTGTTAAGCAAGGAGCAGTGTAGAATACAAAAGGTTTGTGTCTATAGACAGGGTTTCCTGTCTATACGCTAAACAAGAGAAACAACATGTGAGTAGACTGGAGGTGGTAACTCTGTGAGAATGATTCAAAGAATGCTGCAAGGCAAACATGTCACAGTCTTCCTCCTTCTTTTTACACAGCTTATATAATCAGCAAGAAGTACTACTGCATATTAGTAATTTAGTCAGTTTTTGGTTAATCTTAATGTTTCACAGATCCTTCTCTTTGTGAAACACAGTACTGTGACATATTTTGCTAATTTACACTGAAAAAAAGTCAAATCAGTGTCATTATTTTAGCAGAAAGAGACCTCTATCCATTCCTATTGATCATTCATCAATTGCTACAATGGCCTCCAAACTTCTTGTAGAAGTGAGTTCAAATTTTCTGTGCTGGCTATAAAAAAAACAATCAATCAACATAACTTCTTAGAACAGACAATTCCTTGAATAAATAGACAAAAATTGTATTAGTTAATTGACTTCATTAGCGTGCTATGAGAATTATGGGATCCATTCTGATTTTGCATCTTAAATTGACCACACTTGATGAAACACCCAAGGCAAACCACTAATTTTTACCATTGCTACAGGGCTTCTGTAAAGCAAATGCATTCTGACAGACAAATTACAATTTCATCTTCTATCAGCTTCTTTTGGGTACAGCAATTAAGATTATTAAATGCTTAAATAACCAGAGGAGTCAAACCACTCAGTCATTATGTAGCACAACTGCAAAGTCGGAAATGACCTGAAATTCAAGTTAAAATGTCCCTCTTCTCCATCTAGAATCGTCTAATCCAAGAAATCACATCTCCCAGTAAATAAAGAATATGCTACATATGTTTTCAACAGCTATTAACTCAAGAGAATTAGTGAATAATAGATCATTTAAATTCAGGAAGACGGAATTTCCCTTTTAAGCCAGCACTCAGAATTATTTGAAAAGGCAAGAGAAGAGGAAATAATTTCAATCTTTTTCACTAACTAGGTGAGCTCTAACAGTTAAAAGACTAATTAGGTAACTAATTAGTATGTAACTGAACCTCTTCCTGGCAACAATTACAGCAGCTGTCTGAGACTTGGAACTGATCTACTGGAAAATGGACAAACATCCACGGTAAATACAAAACAAACCTCAATAACAGAACTTGAAAAATCAAAAGGAAACAAGACAAGAGTGGAGGTGGTCTGTGCAATTTGTAATGCTTGGGAGCTTGCTGGACAGGAAGATTACAAGATCTACAATAGGCACCTCACCTTCCTTATAAGAATAAAGATATTTTTCTCTACCTGTGAAGCTTAAGTGACAGAGAGGCCCTTGAGGCACCCAGGCCAGGAGTAGCGCACCGTGTTCCCCAATGTGCATTTGCACACCCAAGGCCCTCAGATGGATGATATTTCAACAGATGAGAAACAAGGAGAAGTGGCAAAACCCACTAAAAACTGTGCTCTTATCTCACAGGACGGAAAAAAACCCACTTCAGTAGCAACAGTTTCCAGCGGGAAGACTTTCCCCTTTGTCCTTCCTCGTACAGTGTATCTCTGGGTACTTTCCTCCATTCCATTTGCTATTTCATGCATCACAGGGCAGATTGGAGCAACATGTATGTTTTAATACTTTATTCTCATCTGGGAGGACCTGTATTTGTGCGTGTTTCTACTCATATGAAGGATTTCGTGAGTTTCCAATGAAATTCGCTATCAATTTGCAAATAGCAGGCCACAAGGACAGAAAGATTATGTGCCTGCCTCAGTTAAATTTCAAATACCGCGAGGATTATGTCCTGTCTTTTTTCTATCCAATATAGCATAATACATAAAAATTAACCAATTAAAATCCAAGTCTTTTACTTGCTAAAATCTCCGAGTTCATCCTACAGAAGAGCTTTTACATTGCCATGCCAGTGTGCTCCATGTGATGATAGTAACAAAGGAACAGAATTATCCTCAAAGCTTGCAACTGTAATAAACAGAATATTGCAGGAACAATATGGAATAAAAATCCTGCCTGAATTTTTTTTTAATGTCAAATAAAACCAAATAATATAAATAAAACTTTAAAAAATACCCCTAAAAACAGTTCCCAACTATTTTTATGGCATTCATTCATGTTTTTTAACTGTTTATTTGTTGCTGGTATTTTTTTTTTTAATTTTTTTTTTTCCAGACAATGAGTTTTCACCGTTTAAAAACTGTCAGAACATTTCTTATGGGCTCAGTCACTTCTATAAATTTATGGATAAAAGGAGCAACTGGAGAATATTATTACTAAATGGGTAATCAGTAGGAAGCTGTGCTGTAGGAAGACTCTAGTGCACTGTGTTAGCTGCTCTGTGATGAGAATGACGGTTATTTTCCCTTGTGGTGAATGAGGCAGAACAAAATAACTACGTAGAGACATTCTCTAGCTCCTGCTTTGGAAGGTTTTAACTGCAGAACAGCGAAGCAGCTGTAGTAAATTAAGGTCTCTCTGTTTACTTACATAACTGTTAAATCATTTAACAGTGAAATTCCCTGTTAAAGTTGGAGTTGAAATGGCATCACAGACACTCCTGCAACAATTAACCTCTTACCTTACTCTGGTTTCCAGCAGTGTCAGAATTTTGAAGCATATGAGATGAGAAGAAACAGCAGCCTTCCCTTCACTAATTGGAAAACATGGCTAGCATTGGGATCTATGTATTTTGGCAGATTGCTTACATCTTCTGGCTATTTTGTTTTGAAATTATCTTAATATACCTGCTAAATAACTTTGCTGTCTTTCATACAAACTCACAATTTTGCAGGTATTTTAACCTCCAGCTCACCCATAAATGCCCATGCTAAATCCATGGCAGTCTAACCAATAACAGAAACAAGAAAGTATTTTCCTAAAACTACATGGAAAGAAAAATATTGCAGAACAGGTCGTACAGTTCAATGAAACACAGTTGTCACACTGTGACCAGTCAGCTCTGTATTACATGGTCTTGTATGTTCATTTCCACATGGATGCTATTATATCCTACATTTATACTCCAGAAACATGGAAAGGGTCTTTTCTGCTTGGAGACCTATCATTAAAAAAAAGTCAAGTGTGTGATTAAAACTTCATATTTTGTTCTTACTGCAAATATAGTTATAAGAAGAAAAACAAAGAAAAAAATCAGTGATAAAGTAATTATTTTGACTCCTAGGGGAAGATATATGCAAGTTCCTCATGATATCTTGTTGGCTTCAAACTCTTCTTTAATGGTTTTTCATTTATGATCACACTATAATTTGTTATCTAAGATTGATGATTTATACTTTTTTTCTGTGGGTCGTCCCTAGACTACCTCTCTCTTTTACTTTCCCATATTGCATAGAACAGAAGAAAAACACATTTCAAATTCTGCAGTATTCCAGTTTCACTGGCAGTGAAATCTGCATGTGATTTGACATATATGAATCTCCACCATTCCACCATTCACCAGACCTTTAAGAATCTGGGATAAAAATATTGAAAGGGCACTATCATTAATTGCACAGTCTCACATATAACCTGAGAGTACTTCCAGAAAATCTAATCTGCTAAAACCACAAATTAAAACACTTCATAATAATACAATGAAAATGGAATTATGCAATAGTCAAAAAAATGACTAACACAACACCTTCTTCTTAGAAATTGTATCAATGTATTTATAATCCTTTATACTTCAAAAGAAAAATACTTGGCTAACCATTAATGTTTTGCTAATTCAGGGACTCTGGTGATTTACAGCTTACCAACTACAGCTCATAAATATTCTTGTCTAATAAAGGCTGATAACTCTCCTTGTGTGCAAATGACTCCATCCGTCCCCTTTCAGATAAGAAGGAAAGTTCTGACACTAGTAATTTTCCAATCATTTTGTCACAAATAAAGAAATAACTCTCTTGCACTATATGACCCACACACACTTTTCTGTGTGCAGGGGGGCTTTTATTTGCATCTTTGCAGTTCAGAGAGACAAATAAAAGGTAAAATGGTGAGCTTTGTGGTAGCTATAATGCTCATCACTGGCATAAGAGGAAAAAAATTCAAACACATAACCCTATAATAAAAGAATAATAATAAAGTGCAGAATCAGTAACTCATTGAGGCCTTGAAACTGTCAAAGACTAGGTACACACATCTAAATATTAAAAAAAATATATATACCCTCTGCTCCAGAAACTTAAATTACCTCTATGTCAAATCACAAAAGTAGAGAAAAAAACAACAGTCTACTTACAAGAAATGTCTATCAGCGGTTTTCTGAAGAACCTTAGCTATATCTTATTTTTAATCATGGAAAGCTGTAGTACCACATTCCAAATTATTATACCTTTATCTCCTTACAAAAGTAATTTTCTTGCAAGCTTTTATTCATAACATGAGAGGACCATGCCCTAAGAAATATATGTGACAGAATATGCTAACTCATAAGAGCTAACACTTTGAGGTTTATTCAAGGACACACAAAATCTCCATGTTTTTGCCACTTAAAACTGTGGATTTATACTAGAAGAGTATGTCCCCATACTAGGTATTCTAGGTAGTTTTACAGAACTGCACTTTCCACAACAATATTTTATTGCAGCCATAAATAAGTATTTGTAGAATACCAGAGATAATTGATGTTGGCTGTGAGTAACTCTGTTAATAGCAGCTCCATCCAACGTTCTAAATAAAATGTATTTATGGCCACACAGGAACCATATAAAACACAGTATACACACCACTACAGACATCAAAAACTGATTAAATAAATGATGTTTCATTTGCATGTGAAGGTAATAAACATTCTTGCATTTGCTAAATTTATTTTTGCCTTACATCACTCTCTGGCTGCTCAGCAGCACATAAGTCTCTGCATTCATGGGAGAATCCTAGCTTTTCCTGACTCTTCAGCACTCTATCTATCATCAGGATTCTTCTTCTCCCATACGATCCCTACATTATTTACTAGTATTCCTGTATCTATTCTCACTCCTGTCTCTTTGGAGTAGCACAATCTCTGTTATCAGCCTTCAAGCCTTTCTAAAAAGCCAGCTACAACACATAAATATTGACTCTCTTTACTTTAGGATCAGTGAAGCAACCAGCTTAGTCTTCCTTTCCAACAAAGGCACATTCACACAAGGTTTACAACTAGAGTTAAGTGATAAGCATTACTTGTTTTTCTACAGATGTCAGTACAATATGCAAGAGCATGTCATTAGCAAATATTTTCAGATATATCTATCTGTATGCAAGCACCTTAGCAAGCCCAAGCAGTTAACTATTAAGCACTGAATTAAAACCTTATAGTTAATAAAAATTTGTACTTAAATCATGTGCTTAAAATTTAATAAACTATCTTTAAATATAACACTGATTCGATGAAATACAAATTTACTTTCATTGTCTGACAATTATGGATGCTGATTTTAAGTCAGACCTCCATTCTGAGATTTAGCACTCAGAAGATATAATACAGCTGCTCAGTACATGTATCTTCTCCTACTTCATATACCACCTCCACACTGAAGCCACCCAGCCTCATTCATATATTACTAAAATCCATTCTTCAGACAATTTACTCCACGATTTTACTCCTACGTTGCTAAGTCTGGTTTCACTTTTCCTTTTTGCTAGCTGTCATGTTTTTCTTCTCCACATATACTTTCTGCTTAGTTTATCCCATTTACACCTTAGTCCAGATATCCTTCATACTCTTACAGGTATCTGTTCAGCAAAAACCTACTTCCAGGACACGTTCCCCCATTAACTAGAGCCAGAGCTAAAGAGCAGTGGAAATAGTTTCGCATCCAAATAATCTTATAAACAGAGTATCAAGGGACTTTGGGAACCCTGTAAAAAAGTAATGTGATTCACTTGTAAGTGATGTCCTAAGGACAAGTTTACACAGGGAACTGACTTTAAAGAAAGATGTAAATGTAAAGGGAGATTGTACACTGAATAAACTTCTTATGCAAACACTCATATATTGAAATGAAAATGCTTCATACTGAGTTAAGAAGGCAGATATTCTGGAACTATTTTCCTTGTAGGTAAATTCTAAGTGAGCATCCCTAGATGGTAGTGCAAGTCTTAGGTTTTTTGGCAAGTTGCTCATATTTTCCAGCTGGCCCATTTTTATTCCAAATCCTCTAGAAGAAATAAATGCAGCTAATACTGTTCACTGACAGAGCACAGCTTCTTGTTACATTTGCTCCAGCAAGAAGTGAGCACAAGAGGTGCTGAGCCTCCCCCTACGCCTGCTCACTCACTCATCACCCACCCAACAATGCCAGCCCTGCTGCTTGTAAAACTGGATCAAAATCTGGATCAGAAGATTTCTCTTGGTTCAAAGAGGCTTACAAAAGGCAGAACAGGAACAAACAAGCACTGACAGCAGAGGGCAGAAACCTCTCAGGCTTCCTGTGAAGCAGCAGCCAGAAAGTAACTTTCTACCAAATGACCTGTCACCTCTGGGGCCACTTGTCCAAAACAAATAAATTTACCAGACCCTTTATGAGCATAGATATTATTGTTAAGCTTCATTAATATGCACTTAGAGTCCATATTTGGCTATAATAATCTCTTTTCTGAGATTCTTCCCTTCTGGCCCACAAAAAACCAAGTCTTTAAAGAAAACACTGTAGGTATATGCTGAAATGTAAGTGTGTGCTGCTCTAGCACTACAGACGTCCTTTCCCAAATCAGAGATGGAGGTGAATCTTCACAAACAGAAGAAAGAAGTGAAAATTGCTAAACTAGAATTAAAAGGCCTGGTGAGGACAACTAGGCTCCTTTGATCTATCAATGGGGTCCTCTTGCCCTAATAGAAGAAGAATGACAGGACTGTGTGCCTTAGATAAGTCAATACTGCTGGAAATGCAACAGGCTTCAAAAAAACACCTTTTCTCTCTAAATAAAATCCGTTCAGAGGCAAACACAGCTGCAGCAGTGAGGTTGGCTGTAACGGAATGTCTTCTATCCTGCAGCAAAGACAGGACAGGCAGGAGCAGTGAGCAGAACCAGGGCACCCACTTCAACACCACCAGGTCCCCACGGGCCCCAGCCAGCGAGTGCTCCTGCACTCATGGCTCTGAAGGCACATCCTGAGCACAAGCTACCTCCCAGTGGCACACTCATCACTTTGCTTGCAAAGGGTGAAAAAATAGGCATAAAAAAGAAAAATAAAGAAAATAGGTTTTGACTTTTGACTACTAGTGTTTTGAGACTAGAATGGTGTTTCAGGGCCCCTTAGATTGTGCATTGTTTTCTTTTCATAAATCCATTCATTTAAGTTGCTTGAATGGGATATCTTTTCCCCATAGCTTCAAACACAGAACCGTTTTTTTTTTTTTTAAAATAAGTCTTTTTACTGTCAAGTTCTCTGATGCCTGCTTATTTCAAAGACTTAAGTAAATTATTTTTTTTTTCATCTAAATTTCTTAATACTTTCTTCTTTCTCTTTCATCTGAGTCCTCCCTGTACTTCATGTACCCTGTTCAATACAAAGAACAATAACAGGCTAAGGCATAAATTTGAGGTGTGTTTTCATACAATGTTTCATACAATTAAACTAACAGCCTCCAAGAAATCACATTAAATAACATAGGGCGCAAGGGCTTAGCATATAAAAACAGAAACCCAAAAAAAAAACGGAAAACAAAACCCCAGATTTTTCATATTTGCAAGTGTATTTTCCTATTATTTTTGAAGAAATGTCTTTTTATTGTGTAAAAATGGTAATTTGTGGTACTTATAGAAAGCCAGAGAACCATGGAAAAACTTGTAGTGTTATGCAAGAACCCCTCACAGTCAGAATTACATCTAGGACCTGAGACTGATCCAAAGAGAACTGACTAGCCCTCTGGGTAAGCAAACCTACTGACCAGATGGGGCTGATTCATCCTCATTGTTTCCATTTCTCAAATCCCACTGAAAAAAAAGCAAAAGTGGCACTGAATCTTTTCCCTAGAGTTCATTTCTGTAGAAACACTATAAAGCTGTTATTGAGAGAATTTCAGCTGGGACAAGGAAGGGAACTGCCTCTAGATGCAATGCGATAAGTGCATGCTAGCAGTTTGAAAGATTTTCAGATTCTCCTCATGCACAAATGCCAAACTGGTATCAAGCAAAAGCAAATCTGCCTTTATCAATGCAATCAAAAGACTACATAGCAATCTCCTCATAAAACTGGTACCAAGGAAAGAATCACTTCTTCCAGTGCAAAAACCCTCAAGTTTTAAACAGTAGTACGTTTTTTTTTTTTTCACTGCAGACTTCAGCGTACTGCTGTTAGATGACAATAAGAAAAAATGTACACCTTTTATTCACCATGAATCCTGTCAACTTCTTTGGCTTGATGAAAACACTATGCCAGAATTGTTTCCTGTGCAGGAAGCAGAGAACGGAAATTAAGTAATTCAACAGCAAAGCAGTGTTGCCGGAATATTCACATCAACACAGACTCTTGTCTCTTCATATTATTTTGTGACAATTCTGACTTAAGTTAATGTAGAGACTGTAAATTTGATTGGATCTGCAAGTGACTTGTCTCTTCTTATCCATCCAAGGAAGAGCAGACTCTATAAAATTGTACTTCATTAGTGGTACTAGATGGACTCTGATAGAAACAGCATTTTATTTTTCCTCATTAATCACAGTACAGAATAAAATTCCTGCCAATAAGACACTATGTATCCTCTATATTTCTGCTCCATGGTTATGGTAAAATTAAATTTTCATAGCACCCAAACATATAACCCTTAATTCACAACTTCCAAGGAACTGGAAAAGAGAGAAACAAGGAAAGCATTTTCTTCTTACAAACAAAAGCTAGGTAATGTATGATCTCAGAGCAATGTAATTTGCCAAACACATTCCCAGAAAGGTCATCCCCTTATTTCAGACCATATATTGGAAGCATGTTTCAAATATATTCTGATTATCTGCTGAACTACTCTTTTGCAAAGCAGCAGGTGCGTACTTTCTCCACAGAAGTAGGAAAAGCACATTGTAGCTCCTCCTTAAAGCCAGCTAAGGAAAGAGGCATCAACACACAGGCTCATTTTGTCTGTTCTCATCTATTTGCAATTGGTAGCAGTTTTTAAGGGCCCTCAAACACCAGGCCAGGCAGATTGAAAGCCCTTGGTGGGTCCACTGGGAAAGCATTACAGGGCTGGGCTGTATATAAGGACCAAATGAGCAGCATCCTCAGAAACTGTTCCCCTTGCATTTTTTTAACAGTTCTTACATACAACAAATAACAAATCTATCCAACTCTTACAACCTGTCTTACTTTCCAGGCACAGAAATGGATGTTTTTCACAGTGAAAATTTTTGATTAATTTTCACTGGGGTTTTATGAGCAGTTTATGTGGCTCCTCACTGAGGAGCAAAAAAAGAAAAACCAACATAAAAAACACACTAAATCCAAAATTACATTTTAAAGGAATCCCCATGAGACTGTGACACAAAGGCACGCAGCCAAAGTCCCTTGGACACGAAACCCAAAATTCCGTATATAAAGAGAATAAGACAGACCTCTTCATAAGGATATGGCAAGGTTTTCCAGCCTTCTGTTAAATGACTATATTTATTTAACTTCTGTTAAACAACTATAAATATTTGTAGATTTTTTCAGAAAAATACAAACCAAAAACTCAACAACATAAACTCTTAAGGATTATAAAACGGTTTTGTCCAAGTTCCCCATCTTATCTCCGACTTGGCATCAGTCACACAAACACCTTTCCTAAAAAGGTAGGAATTTATTTTGAGTGATGGCAGAAACAGTGATGCCAAAGCAGCAAACAGGAAGATCGGCAAATACGGTACTAAGCAGTTAATCAGAATTTGGAAAACCACTAATTGTATTTTCAGAACTGTTCAGAACTGTGAATTTCAGAACCTTTTCCTAACAAGAAACATACATATCCTTAAGCTCTAGGTATTCATGACAATGTTTCCTAAAACTTTTTAAAAGTTTTAGGACTTTTAAACCACTCAACGTGGTTTAACGTGGATGTGGACGTAAACTACTCAATTTTACACAGACTTTTGAAGAATATTAAAAAATTATATTATTTACAATTAAAATATTACAATTAAAAATACTCCAGTGAAATAGAAATGGTGATTTTTCAATTTAATATTGTAGTTTTGAAAGAAAAAATATTAGTAATTTATAATCCCATGACTTAACCTTGCAGACTATTTTTTTGTCATTCCACTTTGATTGTTATTATGTTTTCGTATCTATGTTTTGGTCTTCTCCATCAGTCTTGTTAATGTTATTTATCACATAGCTAATAAGAATAAGAAAAGCCTCACAAAACAAATTACTTGTGGGGGGAGTAAAACGGAATCCTGAAAAGAAAAAATCAGAAGTAGATCTTTTGAGGTCTTTATGTCATGCAGAACTATGAAAGTATTTATTTATTTGCATATTACTTTTCAGATTAGCCTGGAGTCATTCCCTAACTTTTTCCTCCAGACACAGAGCAATAGTTTGACATTTCTAGATCAGCCTTATATGAGATGTCTATTGCAGATATGGTTTTAAAACAGTGAGGCAATCTGTTCTTCAGCTGTTAGGTCATTTTATGTGGTGCTTGGTCATCATTTTATTTAAGTAATAACAGCACTTGAATAAATCATAACCCAGGGCAGAAAAATAACACTGTGATACAAATTAGCTTTAAGTATATATATTTTGGATGTTTTCTTATGTTCCTTATAAAACTGTGTGTGCATACACATATATGTACATAGATTTCTATAGAATTTAAAGTATGAATTTAACTAGAACTATTGTCAGAGGCTTTAGACCAAGTCATAACAGAGAGGGTAGAACAGAGGCTTGACTTGTATCTTTTGAACCAGCACTTTGTTGGTTTGCTATAAAAGACCTAAATAGCTTTCAGATGCTGAGATTCAAGCAGTAAGAAATCCTGTTTTTTTCACATTTTTCCTGTATCATCCAGGATTTTTTGTGCATTTAGGGAAAGGAGCCAGAGAGCATTATTTGTCTTTCTGGATAAAATTATGTTCTAAAGCAGTTACCATTCAATATCTGCATTCAGCTCTCAGTCCCAATTGGATTATCACGGACTACTTCACAAAGCAACAGAGAGTTAAACCCGATGCTGTACAAACCCCCTAGAAATTCAGAATTTTCAAAAAAAATATGGCAGTTTTAAATTCAAGCTCTTTCTTCTCCCTCAAATGCATATATTTTAGAGCTTTAAAGCTAACTCCATTCTGAACAGACACTATTTGGAATTTGATTTTAACAGATTGTTCATTTCTCTGCTTGCCTGTAAACACAATCTTGTACCTACTTGTTTCTTCTTTATTTATTTTTAAATCGTAAACTTCAAAATTATTTAGAGGTACAGCTACAACACAAATATTCCTCATTCCCCACCCTTTCCAATCATTTTAGAAGATTTTCTTTCCAAACAAATGATAAATATAAAAAACAATTTATTCTTCGCAAATGCCACTCATGTGGAACTAAACTAAATCACACAGCAATTAACAATATGTTAATGAACTAAACCAGAAGTTTAATGGAGATGAAAAAAGCGTTTCTAGCAGTTATAGCAAGTAGATTATTTTAAACAAAAGCTGCCTGCAGCTAAATACATTGCATAAACAATACACTTTAGCTTGTGACTGCAGAAATGGAATTTTATTTGCAACAATTTGCACAGTTAGCAATAGGCAGAGACTAGAAATAAACATTTCCTGCCAAAGATTATAACATTGCGATTTTATCTTGTAAAAATGGAGCATGTCTACTGGAAAACACCTTTACTTGGCAATTGATGACCACAGCTAATATTATTTGAGACACGAAAAACAAAAATCCTAGAAGTATGTTTAAGTTGTCACAGATTGAAGTTAATGAAATATTGGCTTTGGTAAGGACATAGTCTTTATTAAATTGATCTTAATGCAACAAGAAATTAGTTCTGAAGTTATGAGCTAGAAATACATCTGACATAAAAAGAAAGAGGTGTTTTATACCTCTTTATCAACCTGCTAGTATGAATTTCTTTTTTCATATACACTTTGTACCTCTCCCTCACTTGCTGGATTGAAGTCTCCAATTATTTACAAAGAGAGATACTAACCAACAGAAAGTTAGTTCAGAAATATTTTATTAATATGGCTTCATCCTCCACAAATTCCTTCAATTGAACTTAATATTAAAACTTCAGAAACAAAACCATTATTAAGATAAGAAATCTCTTAACCTCAGAAAATTATTGCATTGATAATGCATTTCTCACTATTTCTTCATTCTCTGTAAATCTCAAAAATAACTTGCAGTAGTATACACAGCATACAGATGCTGGTTGACATCTGACTGTGCAGGTTTGTGTGTCTGGAATTCAGAGGAGAAATGGAATTCACTTTTGCTTAAATGGCAGCTTCACCTGCTGCTGCAACATGCTGACTTTTTGTGTGACACATACAGGGAAAAAGCTTCAATAACACGTGTGACCTTTCCTGGCCATCAAAACCATTTTGCATTTCATTATCAGACACACAAAAGCTCATCTGGGTATACTTATTTCCCTCACTCACAAAACGTCTTTTTTTTCCAAATAACTTTTTTTTTTTCTTGGTAAAGGCAAAACAATTTCAGCCATTTTAGAGTTGCCATCAATATAATTTGTCTTGTTCATTAATAGGTACAAGTCTGTTTAGAATTCTTTATAAATGTTTTTTTTTAATGTAAACTCATTTTTCTGGCATGGACCTATTCTGTTTTTGTATTGTCCATACGCTCATCAAAAACAATGTATAATTGACTGCACAGACTTATTTGCATGTCTTCCATCTGTCCCTGTCAAGTAAACTTCGCTTTATTATTTACTACTGGAAAATTAACCTTCTGCGCTCTTGAAAAGTGATTCAGTCACCTACATAAGATAATTTATTGTTTCTATAGAATTTGTAAGGCAGATGCCTCTTTGCAAAAGAGGCCCCTGTTATTAGTGAATAATAAGGGAGGAGAAGCAGCACATGGGCTGTACCACTCCCAGCAGAAACAGCACAGGTTTGCATAACTTTTTGTAAAATTTTCATATCTGGGAACTGTCTTTCTAAATGATAAACAGGAGAGACAACAGGCCTTCCTGCTCAGCAAGGCCAATGAAGGAATTGAATAATAAATAAAACCCCCACTACCAGACAGGAAAACTAGGCATGCTATACCCTTCAGGTTTCTGCTCTTTATAACTAATATGGATCTGGTTTAGTTATGTTATACAGTTTCACCTGTCACTAGAGTCTCCACAAGACACTCCATCATTTTGTAACTCAAACAAACAAATAAAAAGACATTTTATAGCATACACAGAAACTGCAAGTTCATGGTGTTATAAAGTCATTCCTGGAATGATGCCGCAGTACGTCAGGTTAATAGATACCGAAATGGGCCTCCTGTCAATACACATATATTTAATAATCTCCTGTGACTACTAACATTTAACATATACCAAAATCAGATATACAATTGAACAATGGAATTCCCTTTTGTTTTATAATTATATAGCAAGTAGGATTTCCTTAATTTTGACCATGCACACCAATTGCAGCCATAATCTTTACTGCATTATCTCCATATGTATTCAAGACAACAGTTGCTCACATACATGCAGAGGAATATAATTCACTTGAAGGAAACAAGTTCCATAATTTATCTTTGCATATAAAGGTGGAAAATACTCCTTCAAGAATGAGGAAAACCTAGAGTAACACAGAAGTTGTCTAGGTAAGTACAACAAAACTCTTATTCCTTTAGATAGCACAAAATCTTTTTATTTTTTCCTCCAATCAGCACTCCAGTTAAGCATCGGTCTCAGGAAATTTCTGACTGACTGGATGAAATACAGAATCAGGTTATTACCTTTACTGAGAGTTATGCGGTTAACTCCACGGATGAGAAACATTTCCCCACCCCCATGTCGTCTTTGCAACACTGCCACATGCCGAACCTTTACTTACATTCAGAGCACTTGTAAAGAAGAAAAGGAGAAAAGAACAAGTGGACCCTAATTTTGACACTTCCTGTTTGAGCCTTACTTCTTCACGAGTAGGATTCTTCTTTCACAGTCTTCATGATTACCACCCAAAAAAACATGCTCAAGGGTAGAAATCAAAGGAAGAAAAACGGTCTCAGTCTCATCCGGTTCTTATTGCTAGTGAATGGCACAAGACCAGTTTAAAGGCAGGGCATGACCTTGCCTCATACACACACGCGAGCAATCCCCATTTGCCCAATTGGCAAGGAACAGCTTTCATCAGGAAGAAAGAGTGATAAATTAGGTTTTAGCAGTCTTGTACAACTCTGGTTGGCATCCAAAGTGAATGTAAAAAAAAGAAACTAGAGAAGTGTATGGGAAAAGGAATTCGTTTCCCCAGGCTTTCTGAACACTAACATGGTTTAGACCTGTGATCTCCATTACAGCACAGATGCTGTCATATAGTGTCATTTAAAAAGCAGCATCAATGAAACACTGTAGCGTGAGGTGTAATACACTGTTTTCCTGTAGCGAGGTCAGGTACATAAATTCTAGAACTGCTTTTGCAATGAAATTACTGAGCAGATGAACACTGCTTGTATGAACACATATTTTATTCCTAGAAATGGGATTGGTTACCTTTACCTTTGAAGAACATTTATTTAAATCAATCAGAAGTAGTCAATTAAGCTTTTAATTAATTTTCCAAACAGCAAAATGTACTGGTGCGTTTTGGTCTGAAGGAGATGATGTCTTGTTACTGCCCTTCATATGCTGCTATGGAGAAAAACAGAAGTTTTCCCTCCCTGTTTGCTTTGCCCAGCAGAGATATCTCCAGTCATCTGAGTAACCAGAGTTTGAAAAATTTACTACCTGCTTCAGCTGAGCAGAACATCCACAAAAAATGTGTTTGTATAAACCCTCCCCAACAGCAGCAACACACATACACACATTTCCCTGCCATAAATTAAAGCCAAGGTTGTTATGGCACAGGAGCTGACTGGCATTGCTTTTGACTGATTTTCTAGCTTAGTTTGGACTCCCAAGCAGTATGGCTTTGTTTCCAATTGAGGGCTTCGGGCATATCTAAGGAAGGGCATAAGTGTATTCAGGTACTTATAGAAAAATATATATAAATAAATATACACACACACCAGTTTGACTCACTGATGGTAAAAGTCCTTGGATCACACTGCTGCTTGAGAGCATGTTGGGTATTCCAATGCCTGCTTTCCTCATTAGATGAAATTAAATTTCTATATACCACAGGACCACTTGGTGGAAGGCATCACCCTCCCATCATTTTGCTATGGCTTGTTCTTGCAGTACAAGAGTGGGATACAAACTTGCACATGGCTTACTCTGAAAAACTTAATGAGGCAGCCATTTGGCCATACTTCATGAAGTGATGTGGTGCTTTTCTACTCCCCCTTTCTAAAAAGGCCTTGGAAAGAGGAAGAATGCACCAGTGCCTGGCTCTGCTACTGCTTAATCCCAGAAGAGAACCTGGACACTGTATATGTAATGGTATGTAGACATACCATTACTTTGCACAGAAGAGCCCAGGTTACAGTATATTTTTTATTGTACATTTCCACAGTTTTCAAAAAAGTTAGAATTTGGCCTAGCTAAGATTTCTTGATTTTCAGTATGTGTTTACAATGTGTGGTGTAAGAAATAAGTGAGAAATGAGATAAAGTAATTAGACACCTTAGGTAGACCTTCTGCTTTGAAACAAATACACAGCTCTTGTAGACTTCTGTAGGAGTCCTGTGTAAATGATGACTAAATAAAAACTTTGGAATCCACTTTTATGTGCTTGTATATGTTACAATTTACAACTATTCTGTATAAATATAAAATATCCCCAGAGAGACTAGAACGATGCAGAAAAAAAGTATAGACAGATTATAGCTTCTCTTACTTTATTTTTAAAATCTGCAGTATAGTTGGCAAACTGGTCTAACATTTCAGAAATTCTATTAAAATACGCCTTCTGTTTTGTCCCACATTTGGTAAACCTCTTCCTTTGAAATACTGGCTGCTGCAAATAGAATTTTTTTTAGGCATACTTACACACACCTGAACACAATTTAAAATAAAGGCATACTATCAGCAGTGTTACCCAGGCAGTAGTCTAACTTCTAGTAGCATCCTGCAGCACTTTGCTGAGACTATGCAAAACACTTCAAACTCAAACCTGATTTATATAATCCAGATCATTCCCATCTCAAGTGTATTGACATGTGATTTGATAAGCTGCCTTCAGGTTGATCTGTGTTGCTCTCCTGTTGCCCTGTGCTCACCTGAAGTAACCTGCGTGTCTGGTAGCTGACTTCTGGTGGAAAGGTCTATTGGAGTTTTCTAGGTGCCTTTGCACAGGGTGCAGGGCTGTGGGACGCTGCTGCTCCCATGTTGTGTCCTAACACAAGTAGTGAATCACAGCTGAGACTCTAACTCAGACAGCTGCACCCTAGAACAATTAGCAGTTGTAAACTTGAAGCGCTGCTCTAAAGCTAGAGGTTTATGCTAAAGCCAGTGTGAAAGAGTTCAGTGGATTAGACGTGCAGACAACGTAGCAAGCTTTACTTTGCCAGGACATACTGAAGCCAAAAATCATGAAGTGATAAATTCCTCAGGATGCTGCTCTAATCAAGGGGGTTTACATAAGTGTGTCGTACCAGTGAACATCACTCAAAGATGGAATTATATAATTAAAAGGAAATTTAAGTGCTTGAAAGGAAATAGAGGGTTTATTATCTGCAGGTTTCTGTCTGAGGAAATTAAGGTATGATTCATGAACATATTCTGCTGTCACTTCCACCACAGATGCAAATTAACTGCTGAAATCTCAGAACAATCTTTATTTTGGCCCAGTATGAGTGCAACATCTTCTGTCATTGTAAAACGTGAGCTATCCAAGCAGGATCTAAAATTGAATTAAAATCAGACATCAAAATTTCCATGCCACAGGTTCATGTTAAGGCTGATGTAAGTTCATTGAAGTCCAACAGTAAGATCCCACAGGAATGGTGAATGACAGAGCTAAGGAAAGATGTATTTTTTATTTAGTGTTGTGACACCAGCAGCACAGGGTAAAGAATCAGCTGAGTGTATGCTATTACTATGACAATAACAAAATGAAAAAGAAAGTCTGGGCTAAAATTAAAAACAAACAAACAAACAAAACACCCACCCAAACAAAACAAAACAAAAAAAAACAAACCAAACCAAAAAACCTCAAAAGCACTAATAATAGATTTAACTGGAGATTCTTTTTAAATGCCACTTTGACAGAGAAGTTTGGTGGGGTATTTTGTTCTATTTTTTCAATTGTGTGTTCACCTTTCTTGCCTAGCTCTTTCTTCAGAGTGGGAAGGTCCACCATCCATGTTCCTGTTGCTCTGGACTGATAAAAAAGACGATTTATCATCTTTTGCTCAGGACCTCTAATCACAGTAGTTAATAGGAAGAGTAAAGAAATTGCCTCAAATTTTCCACATACTTGAGTGGAAAAATAATTAATAGAATATCAATCTGCAAAGCATCAGTTTATTGAACAAAGTTGACTCAAATGCAAGTTTAATGGGGTTGTCAATAGCTGGGATGAAATTAAATTCACTCACATGAACATAGCTCAGATATGCGAGAGCGTGGCTGTTATTCAGTTCTTGCAGGAAGGAAGGGAAGAAAGAAGAAAACCTTTAGGACAAGTGTCCATAATCCACCTGATACACCTGTCAGAGAAACATGTCTCAGCCCTACCTTAAACCGTCTCTGAGAGCATATGGGAGTAACTTGGAATCCAGATATAAGATTCAGGATTGGAATGACTCTTCTCAGACTATGAGGAATGTTTTTTTTTATATCACCCAGTTAGACATATTTCACTAGCCTGCACCACACCTGAGTGCAAGCCACAATATTTTTACCTGCTCTAGATGTGTCTGCAAAATTCCATTTGCTTTGATAGTTGCACAGGTGCAATCAAATGATCAGCCAAGCACAGTACAATTCACAGTGGCATTTGACTGGTTCTGGAAGACCCTGTTGTTCTGCTTCCCAAAGTCAGGAACCCAGCTTAAAAAAGAACTCATTTCCAGTGGATGTCTAGGAGCAAATTGGAAAAGAGTGCCCCCTTTTCCTTTTTTTTTTTTTTTCTTTTTTCTTTTTTCCTTACAAATAAAGAATGTTCGCAGAAGATTTTCAGGGACTTATTGATTCAAACAGTCTTCCAAAATATCAGATGCCTTCCAAAAACTTTTAGCAAGCTCTGCACTTCTCTGAAATTTGCTGATCCTTAGTCAGGAAATGCAGCATTCCAGTAGCCACAGTCCCCCCCGGCATTTAATGCCAGGAATACCTACTCTATCCAGTTTCAGCAGGTACTTTCACAAAATATAGTGGACCTGCTGGCCAACAACAGCAAAAATATCCCTTATGGCTAAATAATATAGAACACTGTATATTCATTTCATTAATATTAGGCTATATTTTACCTTGTGAACATTGGAACTGTCATGTACTCCATATTTTATTTCTGTATATATTGTATTTCTGCTATATCTTTGTCAGTATGACTTTTTCAAAAAATTCTTTCACTGTTTACTGACATGCTTGATTTAGGTTTGACTTTGACTCTCAAATGGTCATATAATCATTGGCCTCCTTTCATAGTCCATTATGTTAAACCAAAGCTGCAGTAGCAGGATTATTTCAGTCTTAGAGTCATTCAGAGACATTAAATATTTAGTAAGTTTTTCCTTTCAGCTGCTGAGTGACTCTTGAACAACCATTTAAAATAGACCAAACAAACATTATCTAACAGATGCAATCCCCCCCAAAAAAATCATTGGCATATGCAAACATTGTTTTATTTCACACACAGTTGGTATCCTCCTTTCCTCCTTTGGCAGCAATGAAGTGACAAAATGAAGTAAGGAATGAAGCACCTGAACTCCGGTATCATAACGCAGCTGTTAGATCCAGTGAACTATGTAGATCAGGTTAAGTGTACCCTGTCTTTGCAGCCCCTAGAGAGAATGCATGGTGTATCTTCAGCTGTAAGGGCAGAGGTTTTTCTTTGAAGGACTATGACCTACATTTAAGGCGCACATATCCTTCACATTGTCAGGAAGCCAGTAACCTGCAATTAACATTTCAAATGCAAAATAAAATGCAGAAGGGTGGTGCTGTTCAGCATACCCTGTCACAATTAATCATTATTTCCCATTCTTTACACCACGAAGACACATACATAAAACATATTCCTTTATCTGTTAACATCCTCAGATGTCTGACACCTTGCTACACCTAGCATCATATTGACAAACTGGAATGTCTCTGACAACACAAACATAAACAAACATATCAGAAAAAGCTACGAACACAAAGGCCTCAACTCTATCCCTGGTGCAGCGAAAGGGAGATGTACAGACCATATTAAAAAATTACAGAGAGACAGGGCTGAATTTTTCAGATCACTAGAACCACTCCCCACATTACACCTGCAGTGCTGAAAGAAAAATCAAACACGGGACAGACAATTCCCCTGCATTAAGGTACTGCCTTTTGGCATAAAGCTGATAAAGGTGCTCTACCTGCTTCGTGGGCTGGCTGCTCAACTCCTTTGACTTCTGGCAGACCCAGAAGAGAAGGCAAATCAGAGACACCTCAAAATTAGTCAGAACACAGCCTGTTCTCATCTACTCCTTGCATCAAAGCACTTAATCTATATGGCAGAATTCTTTTTCTGTTGCTGTTAATGAAAAACGGTTACCTGATCACCTATAGAAGGGAGTAAAGAGCTAATGTGACTTCCAGATGAATTTTGCTCTTTCCTTTTCACACATCTCTTTCTCACTCTCTCTCCTGACTGCTGTTCATAGTGACTCAAGCATTTCTTCTCCACACCCCTGGATGTACAGAAAATGCCGGTTGCTTTCCCCACATCAGGCCTGACAAGCTATGGCAAGTCTCCATGACACCCCAGAGAGGCAGGTAACAGCTGCGTGAACACAAGCTGAAAACTACTGGTGTAGCATGTAAGTAAAAAAAAGAATGCAACAATAAAATCAAAGTCATTGAAAGTCCTTAAAACCTTCAAAAGGCATGTAATAAGTTGTTATTGTAAGAAGCCAAAGGTGAAATCACTTAACAGTGCTAGCAACATAAGAAAAAAAAAAAAAGGAGAAAAAAAATAATCAATATTCACTGTATTGAAGAAATTTTATGGTAACACCAGAGCTGAGTGCTCATACATGAAATGTGTCAAAATTGGGCTGTTAATCATGCAGAGGTTCACATTTTTATAGCATTCTGTGAAGGTCTTAGGAAGGCTGGGGAAATGATGCACTTTAAAAAGACACCACAAAAGCAATACGATAACCATGAAGTTTAACAAAGGTTTGGCAGCAAAGCAAAGAGAAAAGCAGGTGACTGAAAGCAGGCCTAGTTCAAACACTACCCTGAGGATCTGTGCTATTTTCTTATGGGATTTCTATGACACATCACAAGTGAAAAATGCTCCAGAAGAAAACAGGACACTGGATCAGATTCTGATTTTAGTGAGGAACACTGACAACAACCCCGGAAGTAAAATACTGAACTGAAATACTGCATGGTTTCTAAGTCTTCTATCTACCTTAGGTTCCCCCAATACACATGATACCATAAGGCAAGAGTCTTAATAGCACAGTTGCTTGCTGCAGGTGAACAGTTACTTGTTAAAACGTCTCCACTCCAGACACAGTTGCGCTGTACCATTAGAGAACCTGATCTACCAGTTCAGAAGTGCTTCATAAACCCAGAAGTGTACGGAGGGGTTTCTAGCAGAAGTCCTGTCTGCTGGGAGACTCACATCACAGATTGAAGAAAAGACATTTCCACCAGCCTGGGATGACGGTCTCAGACCCTCAGTGTTTTAAGCACTTCTACTTCCTTTGCACAAAGATATATCAGAAAATTGCATGTGAAAGCTGAGCAAAAATTAATACCCCATTACTTCAGTAACCCCAGAATCTGTGAAGTTACTGGATAAGTATTTACTAAATGGAACATTAGGCAGAATTTTTTACATGCTTGATTATCAGGATTTTACAAATGCAAATAGAAACAGAATTAAACAATCCTCATTCCCTTGAGAAGGGTAGCATTTAATTTATGCAATATAAAAATATCTGGACTCAAACCCAAAGAGTTAAAGTAGTAATGAAGTTGAAGATTAAAATCCTTAAAAAAAATTAAAGTAACCTTGTCAGAAGGAAGAACATGCACAATGAGGCACTGGCTGAAGAAAACATCTGTCCCCTCATCTGCCTGAACTCATTATGCTTGTATATAAATATGCCTACTTTGTTTCAGCCTAAGTACCAATTCAAAAGTCGACAAAAGAATGCATTTATTTGAAACATCTTAAATAAAATACTACATTATCATTTTAAATTTAAAAAATAATCTATTGAAGGCCAAAAAATAACCTTTCTTTAGGTAAAAGGAAAAGACAGATATTTAAAATTTTCTGTCCTTCATGTTCAAAGTAGGTTCTTAAACAAAAATCAGACCTTCTACGTAGTCATCCTAACACAGATTGGGACTGGAGTTGTTTCTTTCCAACCCCCTTAGACATTCAAACCCATTGAATTAACTTTGTTTATGTCTGAAATGACACACACCTGCCGCAGCTCAGAAGTGTATCACAGCAAGATCTTGAAGTCATCTTCAAGATACCTGCACAAATCATGTGTGAGCTTTTGTTACACTGGTCATTAAGTCAAATAGTTTTTGAAAGATATCCTCTCCAACCTTAAATATAGATAAATAAATAAATAAATAGAAAAAGTGGGGCGATGCAGTGCAGTTTTCTGTTTGGCTGTAAAGAGATAACAATGTTAGGAAACTGCTTGCTGGACTCCACTGGAGAACTTGCTCATCTGGTTTCCTGTCCCGGTCAGCATGGTTTCAGAAAGCATGTTAGCTCAGTCTTATTTCTAAGAAGTACAAAGTACTATAAAGTTTCCAAAACAAACAAACAAATAAACAAACAAAAACAAAAAGCACCAAAAAAATTGGCCAGTTTGCATAACACCTGAAGAGCCCTACTGAATGCACTGTACATTTCTGAAGATAATTAACCCCAATTTCATGTTATAAACAACATTCTTATTCAGTTTGCAAGTGGGAGCACTGGATGTATCTGAAAGAAATGGAACTGAATTTTAAAGAAGCCAAAAGACTCAAAAATAACAAACAGGACAAACAAGCAATACAAGTCACTAATGGTGGCTGCAGAATTGCTCACAGCACTCTCTCTCCATATTTTCAGCCCCTTTTCTAATCAGCTGCCAGCTCTCTCCATTGACCATTGCAAAGAATAGTTTGCCTTATTTTAGTTTAAGAGGTACTAAAAGGATGAGAAGGATAAGGAACATAGAGAATGGTTTTTTCAACGCTTTGGCCTTGGTGCCAGATTTTCTGGACATCCACCAAGGAACATCAGCATTTCACACAAAAAGAGAGGTAGAACAGGTTGCTAAGCTGCAGCTGGCCAGGAGTCACAAATTTAGCAGTTTACAGTTCTGAAGCAATTTGCTACATAATCTAAATTACCAGATGTATGCAAAGGTAAAATAAAAACATAGGGTATATGTAATTGTATAAAAACCAAACACTGAGTAGATATCACAAGCAAATACAAAATTAGAAGTTCATATGCATACTGTAAGCACAGTATATGATCCAGGCAACCAGACAGACATAAAATTGAAACATGGGAACCATAGCATAACAGTATACATTATGCCTTTCCTAATGAACATCAGGACAGGGGAAAGCCATAATCCAGCCTATGCTCTTTCAGAACAGTAATGTTTGCTTTTCAATTCCCTTGAAGCATGAGTGCTAGTAACCCCAAAGGGTGGAAAGAATTAAAAAAGCTTAAGAGTATGAACAGAGAAGAAAGATCAGAACGAACATTTAAGAAGACAAGGACTGAATGTCTGGATAGCGGTGCAGTAAGGACAGCCATGGCAGCACATTAAGCAGAGGCACCAAGTTTTCAGGTTCATATGTTATTTCCGTCTCTATCCAACCAGTAGAACTTCAGTCATTAGTTTTCTGTTTTCCCCTGTTTTTTTGATCTCAGCATGGTTTCAGCTTGTCAGGTATTAGGGACGTAAAGCTTAATTACTTATGAACAGGAATAAATTCAATTTCATAAAACAGAACTTCACATTTATTTAATTCTAAACACTGCAAAATAAAACAACAGATATTAGTCCTGACAAGAACTCTGAAGCTTGATCCTAGAGCGACAATTCTGGGGATTTCTCTAATGACTTATCCAAAGTCTTTAACTGATTAACAGGCAACTACTTGTAGTTTGTGGTCAGGTCAACAGACCGGACACAGGAAACCTGGATTCAGTTCCAATCAACATACTGATCGGGTGAGCCCTTTCCCTAGACCAAGAAAGAGGCAGTACTTCTCTAACAGGCTTTTCAGTCTTACCTCCAGGCTCCTGCTTGGTTTTGCTCTGATCTTTGCAGGCAGCACAAATCTGAGAATCTCTCCAGCAGCAGGTGTTTACCACCTGAGAATATACCTTGCAGCTGCTGTTTCCTGTTCCTCAGCAAAGGCTCTACAGTTTCCCAGGCTAGCCCAGAAAAACAGTCATTAGAGGAAAAGGGGGCAGAAACCCTTAATTAGCTAAAGCAGCTGGAAAAAGACAATGTTTAGGACAGATGAAGAAAACTTCACAGGGAATATCATCAAGCAAAAACTTACATCAAATGAGCTATATTTTTCTGCTTAGTGTCTATTTTTTGTCCTCCCTGACTATGTCTTCACATTTCTGTTTCAAATTATCAAGAACTCTTAGAAAAAAACTAGAAAGAAAATTCTGCAGTACAACCTCCTTCGCCAAACCATTGCTATCCCAAATCAACAGCTAGTAAGGTGCTCTTAACCAAGCGACTGCTACATTACATGTACCTCTAAAAGCGATGAGTATGCAGTGCTCAACAGTAAAAGCTCTCAAGACAGAAATTGTGGATAAGAGGAGGGTAAGCAATATATTTAGTTAGCCATTAATCTAGTCTGAGAATACAGACTATCAGGAAATTTACCATTCCCCTAACATATATTCCAGTTAAAGCTACACTTTATAACAGTAGAAGAACTGATAGCAGGCTCTGCAAGGCTAGGGGGGGATAACTGTAACCAGAAGAGAAGCCCTGGTATCTTTCACATCTCAGCAGAAAACACTGAATTTTGACTACAGCAGGTCCTAAAGCAAAAAGTGATATTAGTTTGACCAATGCATTCTTACACTGAGTCTGCCTTCAATGAATTACACGCAGCATTCAAGAAAGCTGAGCAAGAGAAGAAAATAATGAATTTACAAAGATGCACACACAATGAATTTTTCTTATTTCTTATGTTTTACAGAGCTTTGTGGCCACCATGGCAGGCATTCAGGTAGGAGGGAAAAGGCTGCTACTAGGTGCTAGCGATACAATATAGTGATGAGTCTTGCAGAGCAGAGGTCAGAGATACATATTTTTATTTTATGGGGAAAAGAAAAGTTCGATTAAGACTAGCAGTGGATAAAAACAAAGGAAGATCTATTTTCAAAGAAAGGGAGAGAGAAAGCTCTCAAAGCTATCAACCTGTGCATGAGAGAAGAGCTGAATTCCAGTTCTGTCTCATTCCCAAACTGGCCTTAACAGTAATTTCAAAGTGCACTGAAAGAATTAAGTTCTCCTTAGCTGTGAAGACTGTGAGGCAGCTATGTATTTGGTGTCACGTGCTCTAAAACCATGTTTTCATTTTCCCTGTCATAACTGTTTCCATTTCTATAGCAGAAGTTTAGACTTCAGTTTTACTGCAATAAGCTTGCATGCTATTTTTAATCTTCAGCTTGTTTACTACCAAAGGCAAATCAGGAGGAAAAAGACAAATCAAGGCTGCATTTTTTCATGTAACAGCAAGCACTCCAGCTAGGGTTACTGCACAGGCAATCTCTTCAAGTTTGTAACCTACCGTGGCAATTCATGCTTTGGGGGCTTGTCGCGACGGAGGGAAGA